>CM042545.1:8257206-8572206 GCA_023630585.1 Cranoglanis bouderius
ATCAACTTAACTGTACAAATCACAACCAAAAAAAAAGAAATCATGATTTTATTTTGTATATTTCTTCATGCAACTGAAAATGCACTTACTTGTAAATCTGTATTCATCTTCCCGTCTTCTGATCTCTAGCGCTACAGAAAAGAAAACAGGTAAAATTATCTTACTAAGCTAGTGCTGACATCAACTCAACAGTCAACAGTAAGAAGAATGAGCTTTAGCAGCTGTAGCATCTTTCTACTGTCTATTTAGTACTCCCTTAATGTGTACTCATAAAATGAATAATGTTATATTTGATAGAAACAAGATGGTTCATTGTGATTAAGGTGAAGCACTAACCCTGGGGAGTGAGAGAGATCGGCTTCTCCGCCGTCCCCGCTTGCTGTCCGCCTGATGCGGGAAGGTTGTTGTAGATCCGTTTGTAGTGGTTATACACTGCAACTGACAGCACCTTCTTCGCATATGACTGGCCAACAACATAGTTATCGAGGTAGGCATAGATCTGCAGTGAAAGAACACAAACACATAGCTTAGCTTTTATCCTTACTGGTCTCCAGTTCACATCACTGTCACATTTTGTTTGTGGGTTTATTAAACATTTTGCCATTTACATAGAACCCAGTTACATCAGGAAAGTAGCAGAGTTAATATTCTTCATGATATGGGTCATACCTTTTTAGGGGGTGGGGGAGGTTTCTGAGCGAATGCCAGTTTAACAGCTTCGGCACCAGATTCTGCCTCCTTATTCAGACCCTTCTTAGGGTCGCTTTCAGAAAGCACCACAAAGAAGTGATGACATTTTTCACATTTCACAAAACGTGTGAATGCTGGAGAGGGAAATACAGACATTGCAAGAATGCATACAGCCTCATGCTGTTCACAAGAAATCATCAGATTTTTTTTTTTTTTTTTTTAAATGTGGAAATGGATATTCGCATGTAGCTTGATTACAAACTTACAATCTTTTACAGAGATGAGAATAATTGTGGTAAGTTTAAATAACTTTAATGCATAGCTAAATAAAGACCTCTGAAAAGTAATTACACTTACGCACAACCATCTCCACATGTGTGCATGTGTCTCCACATCTGGGGCAACGCAGCTGGCTTCCTCCTTTCCCTGACCCACCGGAACCCATAGATCTCTTCCCAATTGTATCTGTCGCACTCTTCTGCTCAGATAAAATAGATTCCTAAACCATCTAAGCTGAACATCCAAAATTCCTGAAATATTTAATGTTTGTGTATTTTCCTAATACAACAGGAAACAAACTGGACCATACAGTCATGAAGAAGGAATGAAATTAGAAAACACTTGGAAATTTACATGCAAATCTATACGCTTGGAAATCTATGTTGTTAATACTCAGTGCAACGTTGGAACAAAAAGTACCTTTCCCCCATCACCGGAGCCGTCTTTTGGTGTGTTCTCCTTCGAGGCGAAACACACGGCACTCTCTGAGAACGATCTGACTCGCACTGCAAGAGGTAGATGGGCTTCACGAGTCGCTGTTCTACTGAGAGCATAGACCTTAATGTGTGAGCGTGAAAACCCTGAAAGCACAGACAACTGAAGCATTAACAAACTTATGGCAATCCAAATGTTAAGAGAAACCACAGACCATGTCCAGCAACTCAGACAAACCCAAAGGATAAATACATGAATGAGCTTTGAAATGTAATGGCAATTAATCAAGGAACGTGAAAGTTGATGACTGATGCAGTATTAGAAAATATCATTCAAATACAATTTTTTTTTTTTTTTTTTTTTTAAACACAAGCCAAGACATCATTTAAAGCTGATTTAAAACATTAGCACAGTGAATTGGCAATAGGACGAATGCCTAGTTCCTAATTCTTCTTCAATGAAGAAGAACAGCAAAAGAAATGTCTACAAAATTAACGTTCATGTATTGGTCCAATTTTATTCTATCCTGTTTGAAAAGAGGACTCACATATCACACTTTTGTTTCAGTATGGAGACAATATGAAATATAGACATGTTAAAAAAAAAAAAAAAAAACTTTTAAAAATGTTTTTAAAACACTAGCACAGATAAAGCCTACATGCATACATCCAAGCAACCTAATAATGATTAATTGCAACTCACACCTACAACAAGGAACTTTTTAAAGGCCAAAAAAATAAATAGTTTGCATTTATATGAGTTGCACATGGCGTGCATAAAACTTGCAGTGTGATGACCGTGTGTAGATCAGGAAGACACTCCCATCTCTGTTATTTATCCCAAGGTTGATTATCCTTGATCAGGATTACTACAGTCCTCTGGCACCATTACTTAACAAATGTCTAGAAATCTTATACTGTCCAAATAGTACATAGTGAGCTGCTTAATGAAAATGAACTGAAAATGAAAAGTGTGATTATTCAGTAACTAATTACTGCTGCACAGAAGAAGGAAAAAAAAACATTTAATTCACTTAATTACTTTAAACCTACAAATCTGTTTTCTCTCTTTAACACGAATTTGTTTAATAACCCGTTTAAGATATTATTAGGGACACTAGGGGGACAGATTTTTCCCCTCACACACACACACACACACACACACCTTTGTGTGCTGAACTGAAGAGTCGCCTCGCAGCAGATCTACATGTACAGCAAGACATCTTCTGGGTCGAGATGTGGAGAAAAGCTAAGAGAGAGTTAGATATGAGTGCAGAAATTCACACCTGAACGCCACCTATTAACTGTCACCATCTTTTAACTTATTTATGCAACAAATAGTAGCCATAACAACTCAGAATCGGAGGCCGAGGAGCCTGAAGGTGAAATACACTCTCTGCTGTCAAAACAACGGGCAACAGCTAAGACCGCTAGCAAAATCAACAACAAACAGACAAACAAACAACAAAGCACTGCTACTTATACTGCACACGCGAAACCTTAACATAAAGTAGCTAGATTAGAAACAAACATGTTGTAATCCTACAAACAAAGTAGAACTGAGTAACTTACTACAGCTACGGTTACTTACAGGAAGGAACAGCGTCCGAGTTCACATCAAACTGGTTACTGACACTGACAGCTTCCGTCCAGCGCCTCGCTAAGCTAAACTAAACTAATATAAAGTTATAATACATGATGAACTGTACAGTTTATAAAATATAAAAAATATTCATGCCGGTTTGACCGTGCTAAAAAGCTTAAAGTGTATTCCCCAAACGGCTGTTTCCCTCAGCAGGAGGTCAGTGTTATGTAACCGCTGAAGTAGCTCAGTGAAAGTAGACCAAACCTGTTTTCCTCCGCTATCACTAAACACGACAGTACGGCTTTTCTTCTTCGTCTGTTTTGTAAAGGCACAACGACTCAGCATCATGGCGCCCTCTATCGGAGGTTTTCCTCTTATTTTCTACACTCGCAGGTCACTTTAATAGGAACACCTTTACCCCTGCTCATGCACGCTATTATCCATTTATCCAAGCGGCACAGCGTTGCCCTGGTCTTTTACCAGTCTTCCTCTATCCAGTTTTGGTGAACACTGTGTCCACTGTAGCTTCAGATGCTTGTTCGTTGGTTACAGGAGTGGAACCTGATGTAGTCTTCTGCTGTTGTAACCCACCTGCTTCAAAATTTGCTATGTGCGTTCTGAGATGCTTTTCTACTCACCGTGGTTGTAAAGAGTGGTTATCTGAGTTACTGTAGACTTCCTGTCAGCTCAAACCACTCTGGTCATTCTCCTCTGACCTTACTAATCAACAAAGCATTTCCACCCACACAACTGCCACTGACTGGGTGATTGATTAATTGATTGATTGTACCACTCTGTGTAAACTCTAGAAAATGTTCTTTGTGTAAATCAGCCGTTTATGAAATACTTAAACCAGCCCATCTGTCTCCAACAACCATGCTACAGTCAAAGTCACTGAGATCCCATTTTTCCTCATCCTGATGTTTGTTGTGGACATTAACTGAAGTTTTGACCTGTATCTGCAGAATTTTATTCACTGCACAGATGCCATGTGATTAGCTGATAACTGCTTGAATGAGTAGGTGTAAATGTGTTAATATTAACATGGGCTGTGAGTCTATGTTGGTTATAAATCCTTTGTTCCATAGTTTGTCTCATAAATATATTCTCATTAAACTGAACGCATAATTTTCATTGTCGTCGACATTTTGATAAAGGCTTATGGTTGAAATTTGGCAAGTGTAAATAGTAAAGTCAATATCCATATCTACATTTACTTCTGAATGAAAAAAGGTATTTTAATAAGTAGTTTCTCCTTAATGTTAGAGTCTCTCTCTCTCGCTACGCCGCTAGCAGAGGCTAGCGAAGTAGCGCACTTCCGCATTCCACGCTCCGCATTCCTCATTCAGAAAAAGCTCTGAACTTTTCATTCATGAACTCACGTTTGTTTTCTTTGCCATGTGCTTTTGTTTTCGTTCACGTCAAGTCTCCGCCTCCTGTGTTTTACCATGTGCTTGTGTTTCGGTTTGTGTCATGTCTCCGCCTCCTTATGTTCATTGGTTCTTTGTTTCTTGGTTTACGTCATGTCTCTGCCTATGGTCATTCATTGTTATTATGAGTTTCAGGTGTCTCTTGTTTGCGTGTGTAGATAAATACCCCGTTCCGTTTCCGCTTCCGTACGGAGTATTAGAGTTAAAGTAGAATAGTTTAGCGGTAGATGGAGGCTGTGCTGTACGCCGGCTCCTGTCTTGTTTTCTCTCACCTATAGTTCATGGTTTTCAGGTCATAGTTAAATATTCCTAGTCCCTAGTCATTAGCTCGTAGTTCGTGGTTCCCATACCACTTCCTAGCGTCGTGTGTTTGTTCCCTTTGTTTTGTTTTCAACATATGGACTACGTTTCTATGGATTACTGCTGCTGTTTTGTTTGATGGATATTCTCATTTGGATTACTGCCTCATTTGTTAAGGATTATCTCATTTTGGATTCCTGCACTTCTTTGAATGGATTATGGTTTGTTGTTTTTTGTTCCTTTATTTTTGAATGACATGTTCCTAATAAACTGATGTTTCCCCTGTGCATGCATCCTGACTCCCCTTCCTCCAGTTTACATAACACTTAAGCTAATTTTTAAATTTAAATTGTTTCCCTAAGCAAATGGGTTTCTTTTGGAACTAGGGAGAAGCAGCCAAGTGTTCAGCCTATTTAGGATCTTTAAAAAAGCTCCCCCGTGAAGCTGGTTGAGAGCTTAGGCTATTCATAAGAAATTATTCAATGAATTTAAAATGTATATAGAACAGTTTTCAGTTCAACACTTTTCTTTTTTTTTTTTTTTTTTTTTTTTTTTTTTTTTTTTTTTTTGAGTTTTGAATCCAAAATTTTAATATTCCTCACAATGAAAAGATTTATTTACTGTGTACATACATGTCTGGACATGTAGCATACACAACACACAGTAGAAATGCTTAGGCTTGGGCATATATGGGCATGCCTGGGCAGTATAGATGCTGAGAGCACAGGTGTTAGACGAGGTATAAATGCATTCACATACACCACGGCAGATTGTTTGTGCTGTTATTGGTTTGTATCCATGTTGTTTTGCATGCTCAGTGGGTGTAGTTTAGTGTGCACTTACAATAAAGCCGTTGAAAGGAGGAAATTCTATAGCAGGAATGTCACACCAATGTCAGATCAGCTGAAATGCATTCTGTTACATTTGTGGTGAGTATACACTTAAACCTCAGACAGAGCATTTAACACTTATTAGGAAAGCCTAAGGGCTTTACTTTGATTTTGAAACTGGTGATCAAGACAAAGCCAGGGTTTCTCACATATGTTGTGCAACATGTGCTGTCAATCTTACAGCTTGGCTAAGAGCTACTGAGAGCAGGGGGATCTGGTAACAGATTGTTTATTCTGCCTGACCAATGTCTCTGGCTTCTCTGCTAAGAATTAAAAATCCACTGAATATCCCAATTTGCCTTCAGCCATGAGGTCAGTGAACCAACTGCATGTATTAAAGCCTTATGTTGTAACACAGTCTGAGTTTAAGGATTTGTTCAGGGACTTGAGTTACTGGGTCCAAGATTGGTATGAAAATCCCTATCCCTAGGCTGGGTATTAACCTTTTCTTTCCAAAAACAAACCAGTCTCTGTCGCCTTAATTAATTATTCATGTCTATATGATATCTTACATTTGTGGCACATGCGTAGTTAACTGATTTTTTCTATAAGGTTTTCTTAGGACAAGGTCACATTTGTGGTGCATGTGCAATCATTTGACTATTTTAAAAAGGTTTTATCAGGTCACGATTTTCATTCTGTCCCCAAATTCACCCTTTTACCTTCATGATTTTGTGGCTTTCGTCCCAGCCCGATACTCTTTTTTTTTTTTCTGTAGGCATTATCTTCCGCTCGACACTGGTCTGCAAGCCTTAAAGGGGTCTTTATTGAAAACACAGTTTTGGTGAATGTCTAATTGCTAATTTATTGCCATGGGAGGAAACTGTTGTGCAGGGAAAACATAGGATTCTTCTAACAAGATGTCTAAGTGCTGTTATATGGTTATGCAGAGAAAATACCGGATGATACAGAAAAACACCTGCTGTGCAATAAAACACAGGATTCATCTGACTCAGTACACATTTAGACTATAGTCTGATTAGAATGTATTCTACGGTTATAATTATACTTCAAGTATTGATTATACATATTGATTATGCTTGTTAACTCATATTGATTATTAGATTATGCTTTTTTATTATATTCTATACCAGCTTACAACAAGAAGTACTGTTGCTTCATTTGTGAATGGGACATCTGTGCTAAAGAATCTCTGTTACGGACTGGCCAAGCTGTAAGCGTTTGGTTCAAGGACACAAAAGTATGGCACATGAAGCATTTGTCAACTCAACAAAGATTTTTTTTCCTCCTTGGGCTGATGAAAGAATTTGCATAAGCAAGGATTTTAATACTTGATACAGATATTTTCCCAAAAGTAACTGATGCCAAGATAAAGGAAGGAATTTATGTTGGTCCACAAATGAAACAAGCACATCCATTACATGCTGTTTGAAGAGCTTGTAGTGTGGCTGGAGAAAATTTTATGGAAGAATGTTGTTGAAAACGACAGAGCACCATACTACATCCAGCTGGATGAAAAAAAAAAGTGCGTCAAGCATACAAAACCATAGCATGCCACATGTCACTACAGATTCAGTTTCTACATTCACACTTCGACTTCTTCCATGCAAATCTTGGTGCAGTCACTGATGAACATGGTGAAAAGTTTCACCAAGATGTTAATACAATGAAAAACCAGAAGCAGTGAAACTGTAATTCATCAATTCATATTATGTACTGTGTGCATGTAAGGCTTTATTAGGTTTTTACGTCTATCAGCAACTACCCACTTCTATGACATCTGTAAATGTATCTTGAGATCCATGCATTAATCCTTGCATAGAATACAAAAATAAATGTAAAAGAGAAACATCATTTACAATGACAAAAATAAAAGTTAAATAATTCATTTTTCATAACAGAACAATTACAATACAAAAATCACAATGGCATGCACATTCATATTTTGAGTAAAAAACAAGCAATACATTGTTCAGAGCTGTAAATTCATATAATAATCTTTGGCTTATTGTCCAGTTCTTCCACAAGTAGTTCCAGCAAAGTAACAAAGTTACAATCCCTTTGCAAAATAATCTGTGCCAAAGTGTAAACAAATCTGTATACTATAAAAAATAAAAAGAAAAAGAATGGGTGAGCTCTTGAAGGTTCCATGTGACCCTGTACAACAGACAGTTTCCTTTGTACAGTGGGTCCTAAGATGGAACAATTTAGGAAGCAAAGAACCCTTAAGGAACCCTTAGAGAACTAGGGGAAGGGAGCAATAAAGTTGTCAGCACATTAGAGCAAAACATTCTGATATGCACAAAGTATTACATAATTATAAACATAGTATTATTTTATAATTATTATTATAGTAGTGTTATATAATTATACAACATATACCCTGGAATCAACAAATCTTTTTCTTTTCTTTTTCTTTTTCTTTTTTTTTTTTAGGATTGACATGTAAGGGGAGAGAAAACAAACATTCTGTTGCATCTCACAGTTTACAGTAACATGGATTGTTCAGTCATATAATGTTGCAAGCCCCTAGTCCACCATTCCTACAGTCATCCACTCTTCCACAGTTCCACCCTAGTCTAAAATGTAATCACTAAACTGCTATCAAGCTTGAGGATCACTGATGTGATTGCACATGTTATGAAAGATTTCATGCCAGGGTGACCATTCTATACCATTGTCACAATTCTCCAGCAGCCTGACCAACGAGATTTTAAAATAAATTTACAAGAACAATGTACGTAAAATCATGCATATGTAGATGCCATTTTAAATGTTCAAAATGATCATTATGAAATTTAATGAAAAATATTTCTCCAGAGACAAGTTAGCTTTTAAATTGTGAAGAAAGTTGGTATACAAGTCAATGTTGATCAAACAAAATGTATCTAAAAATCTGTATAAAAATTTCCCTTAATTGTGCAACATTTCTACCAACAGAGTGAATACACACATGGATCCCTTTTTCATTTCTAATGAAATGACACAAATTCACAATTAGTGAACAATTAAGTGGTTTGGCAGTTTGGCAGAATAAAGATAAAGTTTAGTCATGGGCCTGTTTTTGCATTTTGTATGCAATCTGCTCTCTCAGCTCACAGTGTCTGTTCAGATCCTTTACTTCCTGAGACAGGGTACTACTCCATATCATCAACACAGCATCTTTATCTGTCACACACAGACACAGAGACAGGGACAAAGAATAAGGGATGAAAAGGCCTGTGGAAACATACATACTCACTGAAATAATGGAGACTGAATCCCACAATGATGTTCTTACCTGTTTGAGACTTGATTTTCTCTTGAGACATGTGAACACGTCTTCCCAACAACAGAATCACACTTTTTTGGCCTTTTGGTTCTATAATAGTTAATAAAGTAAATGTTAGGTCTTGTATCATGGAATGTTAGTGAGTTTTACAATGGTAGGAAGTTAAGTGACAGCATTATACAGTGCTGTGAAAAAGTATTTTTCTTCTGTTTTTGTGTAGATCTCATATTAAATAGTTTTAGATCTTCAAATGAAATGCAACATAAAATAAAAGCAACCTGAATAAACACACAATACAGTTTTTATTTATTTATTTGTTTATTTTAATTTAAGCAAAAAAATTTACCCAACACCTATCACCCATGTGAAAAACTAATTGCCCCCTGAAACTTAAAATCTGGTTGTGCCACCTTTGGCAGCAATAACTGCAAACAAACTCTTCCAATAACTGGAGATCAGTCTTTCACTTACTTCTAGGACTAGGATTTACTCCTATGCTTTGGATCATTGTCTTGCTGCATAATCCAGTTGCGCTTGAGTTTCAATTTACAGACTGAAGACCGGACATTCTCTCTGCATTCCCTGAAGCAGCAAAGCATCCCCACACCACCACATTGCCACCACATGGCACCATCAGCACTGCCAGCACACAATGCTTGACCGTAGGTATGATGTTCCTTTAGTGGAATTCTGTGTTTGGTTTACGCCAGATGTAACGGGACCCCTGTATTCCAAACAGTTCCAATTTCGACTCATCAATTCACAGAACATTCTCCCAAAAGGTTTGAGGATCATCAAGGTATGTTTTGGCAAAATTCAGACGAGCCTTAATGTTCTTCTGGGTTAGCAGTGGTTTTCACCTCGCCACTTTTCCATGGATACCATTTTTGCCCAGTGTCTTTCTGATAGAGGAGTCATGAACAGTGATCTTTTTTGATGCAAGAGAGGCCTTTAGAGTTCCTCTGATGTTGTCCTTGGCTCTTTTGTGACTTCCTGGATGAGTACTTGCTGTGCTCTTGGAGGAATTTTGGAAGGTTGGCCACTTTTGGGAAGATTCACTACTGTGCTGAGTTTTTCCATTTGGAGATAATGGCTCTCACTGTGGTCCTTTGGAGTCCCAGAGCCTTTGAAATAGCTTTGTAACCCTTCCCAGACTGATGTATTTCAATAATTTCTGGAATTTCTTTCAATTTTGGCATAGTATGTTACTGGGTAAGAACTTTTAACCAACTGCTGTTGAGAAAGTTCTATTTAAGTGTTGAGTTGATTGAACAGAGTTTGCATTAATCAGGCCTGGTTGTGTCTAGTCCAGCTGAACCCCATTATGAATGCAGTTTTTATAGATTTGGGGAATTAGTAGTTACGGGGGCAAATACATTTTCACACAATCCGAGTTGGTGTTGGATAACTTTTTTGCGTCAATAAATAACATTATCTTTTAAAAACTGTATTTTGTGTTTACTCAGGTTGCCTTTGTTTTATCTTAGATTTTGTTTTAATTTCTGAAACTATTTAGTATGAGATATACACAAAAACAGAAGAAATCAAGCAAATACTTTTTCACGGCACTGTATATGGTTATATTATATTTAACCATTAAATATATGAAGAAAAAGACATCAAAGGACATGTACCGATCAGCACAGAGGCCATAGTGCGCACTGAATGGCAGTCAGGGCTGATAACCTGCAGTAGCTGACGTGTAGACAGATCCACCAGCAGGATCTGTCCAGATCCAGTGGCTATCCACAGTGTGCCATTATGCTGTACCAGCAGAGCCTTCACACGAGCCCACAATGACTCCATTTCTTTGGAAATGTCAGCACTCACAGCTTTGACCTTCCTGTTTGGTACAAGACAATCCATACAATAATTATCCATTATCCCAATCCACAGAATGGTGATTATGATTATTATGACTTTATTACAGACTGACATTAGTGCACTATGAACCAACTATTACATACAAGCATATGTGTTACTGCATGTGTATGCAGTCTCACCTGAGTAACTGCACACAGTCGATGAAGTCAATCATCTTCCCACTCTTCTTATCCCACACCTCTACACTGTGACCTCCATTTTTGCTCAAATAAACATACTTCTCAACGACTAGCCGAGAGATACATGCCTCACTGCTGGCCAGACGCTGCTGACTGTTCAAGTAATGCAAAGCAAGAACAACATGAAGTAGCTTCCCTTCAGTACCTTGTGGACCACTAAATAAAAAAAATCATCCTACACAAGCAATGTAAGAAATATATAAGGAAAAATAAGGAAGCTGTACGGATACTAACTGATAAAATGTGGACCTGGTGTCTATACTCTTAGAGATGTCATAGTCCACAGTTAGAGAGAGCACCCTGGTGCCACAGCCAGCCCACAGAGTGGTACGGTCCTGATAGTGGCCAGATGGAGCCAGACACATCAGGGGTGTGTTCACATTCCCAACCTGCACAAGCTTAACTGGAGCACCATCAGCACACTGGGTTGTAAAAGATCAGAAAGATAGAGTTAAAGGCTAAAAATAAATAAATGGCTGCAACTATCCTTACTTGAAAGCCTTACACACATATTGTTAGTGTAGTATAAGTATTTTCTCAACAGGAGAATAGAAGTAAGTGAGCTTTAGGGAAAATACAGAATACCTTGATAACTGAATCTTCATAAATGAGAAGCATTCCATCTGCTGTTCCCACTAATAGGTAGTTCTTTAAGCAGCTGATAGGAAAAAAAATATCACATATACAGTAAAACTGCAATAACACCTGGAATAAGAATTTCATCTTATCCCAACCCCAGCCCATGACACCAGATGTAATCCTGCACCTGCGTTGAGAAGGTGTGTGGAAGAACAGTGAGGTCACTGCATCTTTTGCACTCTGTAAACAATGCAAAATTGTAATGTTCCTTGTGTCCATAACCACCAGTGATCCACTCTGTGTTCCTGCAACTAACCAGTCATGGACCTCTCCAGGCACTCTGACAGTCACCAGGCAGAGGACGGGGCTTTGGTCAATCTCCTGACCGAGAAATACACATACAACCATTATTAAATAAGACTCGGTAAGCCTGAAATGCTAATGTAGCCTATGGGAAATCCTTTTATTCTGTTATAACCGAAATGATTAGCTACACCTACAGGGGGAAAAATGCTTACTAGCTACTAGATAGAATCATTGCTACCCTGAGATAGAGAGATAGAGATAGTGAGCACTTTATTGATCCCCAAGGGGAAATTTGGTGTCATAACAGCCACATCACAAGAGCAACAGGGAGGAATAAGACTTATCAGTTCACAAGACTTTAAAAATGCACAATAAACTCACAATATACCACAAATAAGAGGGAATAAATATATACATCTGTCTTTCGGATGAGATGTTAAACCAAGGTCCTGACTCTCTGTGGTCATTAAAAATCCCCCATAAAATTCCCCATTGGCCCTTATCTATCATGGCCCCCTAATAATCTCCATCCCTGAACTGGCTACATCACCCTCCTCTCCTCTCCACCAATAGCGTTCTATGGCTGCCGTCGCTTCATCCAGGTGGATGCTACACATTGGTGCTGGTTGAGGAGATTTCCCCCCATACTATGTAAAGCGTTTTGAGTGTCTAGAAAAACACTATATAAATATAACTAATTATTATTATTATTATTATTATTATTATTATTATTATTATTATACATATAAATAGCTTTCCGAATTATTTACAGACTAAGATTCCTGTACAGATTGACTGTATGAAATATATTACAGGTTGGTAGGCTTAAAATTGTACATTAGACAATTGTGATGAGCAGTTGTGTTAGTGTGTGTATTAAAATGTGCAGCAGTCATAAGTAAAGTCATAAGTAAAGTGGCAGAGCGTGTGTAAGAACGTGCAGTGACCCTATGTAAAAATTGTTGCACAATAATTTATAATAAATAGTTAATAATAAGTAATAATTAGTTAACATGCTGAATAGAATGTAACATCATAGATTACATTACATAGAAGTGGTGCTAAGCAGGATAATAGCTATAGCTTAATTATATTACTGATGCTCATTACCTGTGTGGACCGTTTCCCTGTCTCTACATCCACACACGTAACAAAGCCAAGCTTCTGGCTGCTACTGCCACCTCCCATCCACACTTGGGCCCCAGCACCACCATTCACACTTCCACCTAAACCTTCACTGGGGCAGGAGACAGTGAAACACTCGCAGGACAGCCCAGGCAGAGTCAGCTCACTAATCAGACACAGCATCTTTCCTGAGTTCAGATAGTCAAACACCTACAGAGGAACACGCACAGACAAGCAAAAGTGACATACACACTCAGAAATCATCACTAGGTTCTGAGTAATGCATGATTCTCAGTGGATTACCTGTGCAGATGTGGGTCTGCTCTCTGGGTTCTCTCTCAGACACTCCTTCATTAGGTTCTGAAACCCTGGCCAGGGTGAACATTTGTAGTGTTTCACTGGGTCTAAAAGAACAGTAACAAAGACAGTTATACTGTTGTCGAGTAAGGATGCCAAAAATCTAAAGGAAGTTTCACACTTTATATACAGTGGGGGAAAAAGTATTTGATCCCCTGCTGATTTTGTACGTTTGCTCACTGACAAAGAAGTGATCAGTCTATAATTTTAATGGTAGGTGTATTTTAACAGTGAGAGACAGAATAACAACAAAAAAAATCCAGAAAAACGCATTTCAAAAAAGTTATAAATTGATTTGCATTTTAATGAGGGAAATAAGTATTTGATCCCTTCGACTTAGTACTTAGTGGCAAAACCCTTGTTGGCAATCACAGAGGTCAGATGTTTCTTATAGTTGGCCACCAGGTTTGCACACATCTCAGGAGAGATTTTGTCCCACTCCTCTTTGCAGATCCTCTCCAAGTCATTAAGGTCATTTTCAATGCCCTGGCTGAGGGAAGGAGGTTCTCACCCAAGATTTGACGGTACATGGCCCCGTCCATCGTCCCTTTGACGCGGTGCAGTTGTCCTGTCCCCTTAGCAGAAAAACACCCCCAAAGCATAATGTTCCCACCTCCATGTTTGACGGTGGGGATGGTGTTATGACTTGGGGTCATAGGCAGCATTCCTCCTCCTCCAGACACGGCGAGTTGAGTTGATGCCAAAGAGATCTGACCACACCTGACCACAACATTTTCACCCAGTTCTCCTCTGAATCATTCAGGCAAACTTCAGACGGGCCTGTACATGTGCTTTCTTGAGCAGGGGGACCTTGCGGGTGCTGCAGGATTTCAGTCCTTCATGGCGTAGTGTGTTACCAATTGTTTTCTTGGTGACTATGGTCCCAGCTGCCTTGAGATCATTAACAAGATCCTCCCGTGTAGTTCTGGGCTGATTCCTCACCGTTCTCATGATCATTGAAACTCCACAAGGTGAGATCTTGCATGGAGCCCCAGACCGAGGGAGACTGACAGTTTCTTCCATTTGCGAATAATCACACCAACTGTTGTCACCTTCTCACCAAGCTGCTTGGCGATGGTCTTGTAGCCCATTCCAGCCTTGTGTAGGTCTAAAATCTTGTCCCTGACATCCTTGGACAGCTCTTTGGTCTTGGCCATGGTGGAGAGTTTGGAATCTGATTGATTGATTGCTTCTGTGGACAGGTGTCTTTTATACAGGTAACAAGCTGAGATTAGGTGCACTCCCTTTAAGAGAGTGCTCCTAATCTCAGCTCACCTGGGAGCCAGAAATCTTGCTAATTGAGAGGGGATCAAATACTTATTTCCCTCATTAAAATGCAAATCAATTTATAACTTTTTTGAAATGCGTTTTTCTGAATTTTTTTGTTGTTATTCTGTCTCTCACTGTTAAAATATACCTACCATTAAAATTATAGACTGATCATTTCTTTGTCACTGGGCAAACGTACAAAATCAGCAGGGGATCAAATACTTTTTTCCCCCACTGTACAAAGACCTTGAGATAAGAAAGACAAACAGACATGATTAGTCATCTCTTGCAGTCTAATGTCTGACATTACCCAGCAGCTTTCCCTGCACAGCTATTTCATCAAACTCGCTGGGGAACTTCAGACCATCTGATATTCTCTCTCCGCAGGTCAAAAGATCATATAGCAGCAGACCAAACGAATAAACATCTGCCTGAACGTTATAGATCACGTTACCACGAGCAACCTCTGGTGCTCTGAACCCTGCAAGGAACCACAGAGCAAGCAATTCAGCAATAAACACAGAATAGGACAGCAGAAACAACATTTTGATTATTGCTCTCAGTGCACACAGATTTGGTGAATGAAAGCAGTGAAAATGTAGTGTAAATAGAGCCATTTGTCCAGTTTGGATGTAACCCTTTTATACAGCATCTAAAATCTGGTCAAATTTCAAACACTACTGGCCAGGTTGTTCGTTTTTTTGGTCCTCTTCTTTTATTTATGTGAAATGGTACCTGGAGTGCCTTCAGAGTTCTTGACTCCCATACTGCAGCAGTACTGAGCGATACCATAGTCAGTGAGCTTAGCTATCATCTCCGAGTCAGTCTTAAGACTGAACAGCAGCACATTGTGAGGTTTCAAGTCCCGATAGATTATCATTGAAGAGTGCAAATATCTGGATCAGAAAGAACGAGAGAGACACATGCCACACACAGCATGTTAACTGTAATAGTATTCAGTTAATTTCCCCTAACTGCAGTAATGGGTGCATTCATTCCTATAGACATGTGAGTGTGTGCTGTATGCCTACCTGAGACCATCAGCCACCTGTAGCGCGATCCTGTGCTGCAGTTTGCGATTCAGTCTGCCCTTCTCATGTTCAAACAGTGAGTCGAGAGAACCATATGGAGCCAGTTCCATGACCAGCATATGGGGGGAGGTTCCTGCAGCCAGCAGATCCACCAGACTGGGATGGTGCAGTCTGCCTAATACAGCCAACTCCTGCAAAATCAGCACAACACTTTCTAACTGCTGTACATTTGAGGATCGTATTATATAAAATGTCCTTTTTCCACCAAAAGAACACATATTTATTAAAATTGCTGACATTATTTATAAGCCTGAAGTTTGACTTAAACCCAAGTGACCAGTCAAATTGGTCCAATACTTTAGGAACTAAATAATACATCCCCAATTCCAAAAAAGTTGGGACGCTGTGTAAAATGTAAATAAAAACAGAATGCAATAATTTGCAAATCTCATAAACCCATATGTTATTCACAATAGAACATAGAAAACATACCAAATGTTTAATCTGAGGAAATGTACCATTTTAAGGAAAAAATAAGGTAATTTTGAATTTGATGGCCGCAACACGTCTCACAAAAGTTGGGATGGGGCCAACAAAAGGTTGGAAAAGTAAGTGTTACTAAAAAGAAACAGCTGGAGGTTAATTGGCAACAGGTCAGTAACATGATTGGGTAGAAAAAGAGTATCTTAGAGAGGCTCTTAGAGAGACTTTCAGAAGTAAAGATGGGCAGAGGTTCACCAATCTGCGTAAAACTGTCTACAATTTGTGGAACAATTTCAGAATAATGTTCCTCAACGTAAAATTGCAAAGATTTTGAATATCTCATCATCTACAGTACATAATATCATCAGAAGATTCAGAGAATCTGGAGAAATCTCTGTGCGCAAGGGACAAGGGTGAAAATGGACCCCCTCACTTTGAGAACCATGGAACTAAACAACTGATCAGACAAAGTATCTTTACTGTTGTCATTCTAGTCATTTCTCAATCTGGTGGAAAATAAAGTAGAACTTGGGTTTTTGATTTGAATGTGTAGTGGATCAGACAGACAGCTGTGTAGGAAGTGCTGTAGATGGGTCCAAGATTACCTGTCTTATTAATCTATGAACATATAGCTCGGATGCATGTTTGTTGAAAATCTTCATAGCAACATCTTCATTTTTGTATATTGCTCTGTACACTGAGCCAAAGCCTCCATTTCCTGTAGTCAAAACAGCAGACCATTAAAGTGCCTCCTCTAGCTGTGGTCAAACAAATCTCACTAATCACATCTATTCAAATACATTGTTCATAAATGATTACATACTGCTAATGACTTGCTTATAGAAACTGGTGTCTACTGACCAAGCAGGTAGTCTGTGGAAAGATCCATTTCTAGCTCCTCAGGGTCCAACATGATACTAGCTGGTTGGTCACTCAGCATGAGATCAGGGCAGATCTGGGAGGTGGGGATTGTACAGAGAGGGTCCTCTGGGTTCACCAACAGACCATCTAGAAACGTCAGAAAAGTACAATTTAAAAAGTAACACATAATGAATAAGGAATTAAGTGAAGTATTTTGGTTCTAATACATGCAAAGGACATATTTAGATGGATATGGCAGTGATACATTTATGAGTGTGTTTGAGCAGATCCTGCAGCAGCATCTTGTTCCAGTCCTGTGTGTCGTCGAAGCTGTACAATGCCCACCTCTTCAGCAGCGTCTCCCCATCACCTTGTATATCAGTGTTGAGGAGGCCAGGAAACCACTCCTCCAGCACAGAGTCAATATGATCAACCACCTGGCCTAACAACACATGACCTACAGAAACGGCAGACAGCTCAACTCCATCTCAGTGAAATCCTCCAACATTGCACATTAAAACACAATTTTATTCAGTGTTTTATTAAGATTTGTTTAAAAGAGTTTTTTGAAGAAATGGCCATGTACAATCATGAGCATAAAAAACAATTCAGCAATTTTTAATTGCAGAGTTACCTGAAACAATGACAAAGAAATTATGATGTCGATGTAGTTCAAGACAATGTCTTTGTACATTGAATGCATTTGGTGCCAAAAGTGGGGCCTCATTCTACTGCTTTTTGAAAAATTGTCATCAATTAAGGGTTGACTAAAAAGAGCTTCATGATATCTTATTTCTAGCATCATTTAAAACTAAAGGTAGTGGTTTCTGGATGGAAAAGCTGTCTTGAAAAGAGTTTTCTCTAGTTGTTCTACAGACTATTCTTAATGACAGTTCTCTGGAGTGATATTGCAGAGAAAGTACAACGTATAGAAATTATATGAGACGTTTTTTCAAATTTGGCTTCCTTGCCAGATACCCACGCCCCAGTTCATGTTTAACTGCAGAGGAATGCATCACTAACCTCAACATTCAATCATGTCTGGAGCAGTAAAATAATCCCAGGTAAGTTATAAGACCTCTATAAAAGTTTTGCTCTTTATCAGATCTCACTATGAAATGGAATTAATTGCCCAACAGTTGGTGAATATTACTTTCCTGCATTGGTGTGTCATATGATTATGCCCTGTGGAAGTCTATTGTACCAGCTCTTACTCTAAAACCAAGCCTTTGAACAACAACAACAAAAAAAAATCCTTAAACCAACTCTGAATGATGAATATGTTTTTGAAGTGTAACACTGAGGTGCTACTAACACCACCATAATCATCTTTATCAGTAGCAGAAATAACCTACTGTATCAAACTTAAATGATTGAAAGACAAAGATGAATTAAAAAAAAGTGATTTTATAGCACAAGAGCCAGTTAGAGCTCTCTATAAAGCTTCCTACAGCTTCCTACTAACGCACCTTTACGGGAGCAAGGCACAGTGATCCTAACAAAGCTGGCTGGGCTGTTCACATCCGAGAAGGCTTCCACTAGATAGTACGCCTCAGCAGACCAGTTCAGGTATACCCCTGTCCTCCAGTAAATTCGGTTTGGCCTCAAAGCTTTCTCTGGAGGCAATCATAGAAATTGATAGACAATACTGATAATATTAATAAGACACATACACTTGTGTTTTCAACTCTCATAAATTCAGATGCATGAAACACAACACCATTGAATTTTACTTTAGAAACATTGCTATTGCTGTTCATACCATTTTTAAAGCGAGTGTCCTTGTTTTGTTTTTTCTTGTTTGTACTGGTGAGAAAGCTTTCGATGAGAGTATTTCAGCCTGAAAGTCTTACCTTTACCCCGGAGCATGAATGAAGAGACCTCCAGAAGCCGGCTGATCAGTCTGGACCAGAAGCCCATTGGGAAATAAGGCATCTCATAGACCCTCACAATGATCTCTGAATTCTCACAGTGAGGAATCTCAATCACTGGCTTGTGATCAGACAAGCTACATAGAAAAAATGATACAAAGTGAGACATAGGACTCATTTTAAACATTGGAGCAATATATGATGCAATCCATACTAAGCACAGCAAACTTCTCCTTAAACTCTGAAATTAAGTAAAAAAGCAACACTCCTACACTGCATGAATTTTGTAGGTCAAGAATACAGGTGCATCTGAAAAAATTGGAATATTGTGGAAAAGTTTATTTTTCCCCCGTAATTTAATTCAAAAAGTGGAACTTTCATATATTCTAGATTAATTACACAAAAAGTTCCACTTTTTGAATTAAATTATGGGAAAAAATGAACTTTTCTATGATATTCAATTTTTTTGAGATGCACCTGTATTTGCTCTAATTTTGTTTGTAAATACTATTTTCTATCATTTTGGTCATCAACATTAGAAGTTTTAGACCTGAATATTAATTGTTTATAAACGTAGTAGAGGATTTTTTTCAGGTATAATATTTTATCCTTTTTTACTTATGGCACTCCTACACCTGAACAAATTACCTCCGTTTTAATATGATATGCAGAATTATGAAAGCATAAAAAGTATAAATTCACATGACATGCAATTTTAGATAATAAAAAGCATACAAAGAATCTGGAGGTGTTTTGAATGGGAGGAATGTCCAGTGCAAAATACATACCTGCAGTGAACCAGTAGCTGCTCGTCTCCCAAGGGAAGGGCAATTTGGAAATGTTCCAGCAGTCTGAAGTAGTGCATGAGGTGACTTTCTGGGAAGCAGTGACTCTCACTGAGAAATATCTCCACAGCTGAGCGCTGCATCACCCCTTTGGAGTTCTCACACAGGCTCTTTTGAGTCAGAAACTAGTACCAAATAACACAGCACAAAGATCACCTCTACCGATTTGGATGTACTTGATTTAATGTGTGTATTTGAGGGTGTATTTGCGTGTGACCTGTGAGATGGTGTTGCAGACCCACTGGGGATCGATGAAATACAAGTCTCTGAGTTGCAGTGCAGGATCATCAAAGTGCAGGAGCACACCTGGCATTTCACACACACACACACACACACACACACACACACACACACACACACACACATACACACACACACTGAAACTGAGTGAATTAAACAGTGAAAGCAGCATCTATGCATGCAAATTAATATGAACCTAAAAACTGAGTCACCAGAAGAAACACAGATGGCCTAGTGACCTAGACTAGTGCCCTTCTAATCCATATACCAGTATATATAGGGAAAAAATATAAGTATCAGAGGCCCTAGTTCTATATATGGGACTACACACTGTTCAATAAAAAACAGTGCAACTCAAAGGCATTACATATAGTACGACAAAAAAGCTCTATTAAGATGGTATTAGTTTCTCATGGTGATCTCTGTAAATTCATATCTACTTGGTATGTCTCCTTTTGTGAAAACTAGGAAAAGTAGGTTATTAGTTTCGCTGTCATATAAACTTGGAGTTGTTTTTTTTTGTCAGACACCTAGTGATATGATCATATTATTGAATCATGAATTTATTAATAGAAAACTACCATCATGATATTATGCCATAATATAATATAAAATACAATGGTCAATTTAATCATCTGGTAGGATTGTGCTTCCTTTGATTGACTTTTTCTTTCCTTGTAAAGGGTTCCAAGTAATGACAGCATGGGGATGAAGTGCAGTCTGTGGTTGAAAATAACAAGTTTGTTGAAAAACTAAGTATATCAGATGGAATTTTCTCAGGAATGGAGGGAGACTAGCACTAACATTAGTCTGCACATTAAACCACTGAGTAGTACACATAAGAAATTTAATTATTCCAGCTCTCTTTGTAAAACTAATCCTGCGCAAGTAGGTCTATAGTATAGTTTGACAAGACCATGCAGCAAAATGCAATAAATATATGAAGTGCAATTAGACAGGACAGCATAATACAATGTATGATACAATATTTACAATGCAAGACACAAACAGGCAGAATCAGAAAGTTCTCTGACCGGTCTCACTGAGGAAGCGAACTGCGTGAGCAAGTTCTCCCTCCTCCAGCAGCAGCTGGCTCTCCTCAATGAGCTGCAGGAGGCGTTGGTGTCTGAGCACAGGAAACTCAACAGGCACACGGCTCCGCTCCTGCAGAATCCTCCGCTCCAGCTCAACATAACAATCTGGAACCAGCTGCCCCATCACCGGCTGCCCCTGGATCTGCACAGAGGATGCAAGTGTCTTACATGTGAAAATAACATATCAAAAAATGTTTAACGGGTTTCTGTGTTCAGGAAAAGGTTGTCTTTTCAACATTTTTCAATCTCTTTGCCAACTTCATTTTACAGAAAGGTCACCTTGAAGCTGCTGGCCTCTCTGACGATGGCCTTGCGCAATCTGCTGATAGAGTCTGACTCTTCATAGGCACACAGCATGTGGCGCTCCCTAATGGTTGGGAAAAGCGGCTGGGACAACACCTCCTCCTGGATCTTAAGCGCACACTCCTGTACCAGGCCATCCTCACATACGTCCAAATGAGTGCCAACCAGAATCACAGGAGAGACAGGGGCGAGTGCCTATGGAAGCCAAAGAGGGAGAACAACGAAAGTATGACAGAAAGAAAGAAAAGCAATGAAAGGCAGAAACATTGTAGTGAGGGGAAAAAACTATTCAGACACTTTTATTTTTGTAATAAAAGACGTTGCCATTAGTTGGGAAGATTTCATGCAACAAGTAACAATCATGGTGAAGGTGAAGGAGAACACTTCCGAACGTGTTCCGGGACAACATTATTAAACAACAGCGACAGAGTCATAGCAAAGACCTTAAACATCCCTGTCAGTACAACTGGTTCAATAATATGTAGGTAGAAACTTGATGGAACCACAACTAATTGTCGCCAGACATGTACGCCATGCAAGTTTTCACAATGTGCTTTCAGACTAATAATAAGGAAGATATGAGAAAGGCAGCAGTCACTCGAAAAGAGTGCCAGTACAACCTGAAAGCAGAATGAACAAGAAGTATTGTACATGGAGAACAGTAAGCAACCCAATCATCTCTTACACCCCTACACCCCACACACAACTACTCTGCTAAAAAAAAGAAGCACAGAGTTATGTGTCCAAAAGCATTTAGACAAATCAGAACTCATTTGGAACAATATACTCTGGTCAGACAAAACAAAAACAAAACTCTTTGGCAATAATTCAGCTGGTCACTTTTGGAGAAAGAAAGGTTGCTTGTATGATCCCAACAACACCATACACACAGTATGAAGTATGAAGATAGGGGCATCATGATATGGGGCTGCTTCTCTGCAAATGGGGATTACACCTCATCGAAAGAAACATGAATGGAGCAGTGTACCAAGACATACTGTGTTAGAGAAGAATTTAATCTTGTTGGCCAAGAAACTGAATCTGGGAAGAAGATGAACGTTTCAAAAACAGGAGTATCAAACTAATATTTCAAAGTAGAATGATGTTTTTGTTTTATTAGGACATTTGGAGTATGTTTTGATAAGACGTGATTTAATGCAGATTTAAAGCAAGTGGAAACTCATTTAGACTGCTGAAAATGTTTGCGTGTTAACATACTGAGGGAGAGAGAGATCTAGGTCATATTATTACACATAGGACTTGACATGTTCATTTTTAAATTGCACAAAGTTGAACTCACTTTGATGTTGAAGAGCCAGGGTCTGATGGTGTCCAGCTCACTGGCTCCTTTACTAAGGTCATATAGCACCAAGTAGAGAGCTCTGGAGCTCATGAATTTAGAATGGGAGCCACTGTACTCCTCTCCACCTGCACAACGACAAGACAATTTAGAACTTCTTCTGGTTTTATAATGTTAGTGAGACCTATTACACCTGAGAATCCAACCTGAGATGTCCCACACATTCAAGACCATGCTTCTCCTATCGCGGTCTCTGATCCGCCAGTCTCTGACGGTGATGCTCGAAGAGTGTGTGTCATAGTACCACTTGAGCTTCATTAGCTGCTGGATCAGAGTGGACTTCCCACTGCCGGCATTCCCCACCACTATTAGCTTCATCCGGAAATACGGAACAGCCTTCTTCAGACGGTGCTGAAAGTACCTAATCAAGAGGAGAGCCAAGGAGACAAGCCCAGAGCACAAGATTCTAGATTAAAGCTCCAATTGTGAAATTCAGAACAAAAACATGGTACATAAAATGTAAGTCATGCAAGTACCCATAATACACTTCAAGTACTTATGTGACAATTCTGTCTTTAGGATAAGGAGACCAGCACACACACCTCTGCTAAGGAAAAGAAAGAACAATGTGACCGACCTGACAATGTCTTTGGTCTTGTTACCGATGTGTTTGAGGTCCAGTTGTAGCTGCAATCTGTCCAAGGGCAAATCCCACAGCAGAACCAGTTTACCCATCTCATCAGGGAAAGAACGCAGACCAGCATTACCATTGACATCCAGAGAGGTCAACTCCTCCAGCAGCCCGATCTGACGAGGAAGCTAACAACAAGGGCGCAGGACAGTGAGAGCCTAGCTGATGTTAGAAACTTGGAACACATGATATAACTGCAAACCCATACAAGGCTCTGAAATTAAGCATTCAAAATGCTGTAAAACGTATTATTTTGATCACTGCTCATCTATTAAACTATTCTGTATTCTCATTAGAGTAAAAAGAAAACAAACTGGTTGCTACCTCAGTGAGCTTGTTATCACTCAGATGCAGTTTATCTAGACGGATCCAATTATACACAGGTTCTCTCAGGTCCAGCACAGAGATCTGGTTCTTGCTGAATATCAGCTCTCTTAAGTTAGCACTGGTCCAGGCAGCTGGACCTGGCAGAACCCTGATGCTGTTACTGCTCATGTCCACCGACCGCAAACTGAACACAGGAGGTATCAGACAAGCATGCCCAGACTTTGATAATATTTAGAATTAATATAAGTAAAGTACATATACAGCATATTTAATAACACTTACTTTGGTAGATTGAGAATTGATTCGGGAACACTTTCAAAGTTGTTCTGGGATAATTTCAATGTTGTTATTTTAGAAGGAAGTTGTAACAAACAACCTATAGAAACATGTTTATTATTTAACACCAGACAGCAGACTTAATTTTCATTGAAAGTTCAAAGTGCTTTAGAATGAAATATGCTTACTAAGATGGTTAACTGAGGCACTGAATGTTTCCAGCTTGGTGCATGCAGACAGTAAGCCATCAGAGATTGTTGTTAATTTATTCTTTGAAACATCAAACACCTTCATTTCAGCAAGACAGAGAGGAAGGGAAAGTTCTGAGATTTGATTCCTGAGGACAACAAGGAAAACAAGAGAAAAGAAGAACACTGGTGATGGCTGGAATAACATCGACCAATAACAA
This sequence comes from Cranoglanis bouderius, assembly GCA_023630585.1. NCBI lineage: Eukaryota > Metazoa > Chordata > Actinopteri > Siluriformes > Cranoglanididae > Cranoglanis > Cranoglanis bouderius. Next base: position 8,281,477 of record CM042545.1, read on the forward strand.
TCAAATCACTATAAATTCTTTTATAGAGTTGAGGTAAAAGAAACATTCTCCTTTATACCCCTCTAGTGAGAGTTCTTCTAGATTTTCCATGACTTGGCTGAGATTGTATGGAAAAACAGCGATGTTGTTGAAAGAAAGGTTCAGCTGGCGGAGCGTTGGACAGTACACATGTGGGTCCAAACAGAGCTCAGGACCGACACAGTTTCGTGACACATTCAGTATGCTTAATGAGGGTAGGCTCAACAATTCAGCAGGAAGTGATTGCAATTGGTTGCCTTGAAGATCCAGTCGAGTGAGGCTTCGCAAGCTCTAAATGTGTAAGAATTAATTGCAAAGTGTTGAAATTCTTGTCACTCAGACACAATTAGAGAACATTGATACCTGCTAAAATTCATGAAGCTAGATACTTCTCTAGCCTGGGTTAGAGACAATATAATGAAATCCTCATCAGAATAAATTAAGTCACTAAGTACTTTGTAAGTGTATCAGTACAACATTGACCGACTGCATGTTTCGTTAAATAAACCAGTCATGTGAAAAAATCAGTACACCCCATGGAAATTGTTGGCTTTTTTGACATATTTCGACAAGCAAACATTTGATCATCTTTGAAACAGTGCCTGTTAATAAAGTTGATATACTTGAACAAAACCACAAGGAAAAATAGCTTTACAACTATTTATTCAACAGAAATATCAATAGATGTGATATTCTTCTTTTGAAAAAGTAAGTACATCCTTTGCCTCAGAAGCTAGTATTGTATAAATGTATAAATAACTTCTTGTAGGCGTTTTACATAATTGTCCACCAGTCTTTGACATCGGCTTGCTAGAATTTTTGACTGTTCTTCCATGCAATATTCTTTCAGTTGCAAGATGTTAGGCGTACTTAGGATCATTATCATTATCGTGAAAGGTCCACTTTCGGTTAAACTTCAACTTTTGGACAGATGGTCTCACATTATCTTCAAGCACTCTTTGATATGATGCAGTCATAGTTGAATCAATGAATGCAAGCTGTCCAGTCCCTGAGGCAGCAAAGCAACCCCAAACCATAACATTTGCACCACCGTGCTTCACAGTTGGTATGAGGTGCTTCTTCTGAAAAGCTGTCTTTGGTCAGCGCCAAACATATCTGCTGTTACTGTGGCCAAACAACTCTATCTTTGATTTGTCTGTCCAGAGCACATTATTCCAAAAGCCCTGGTTTTTGCCTATTTGCTCACTGGCAAACATTAAATTGTTTTGCTGTAATGTTCTTTTTAGACAGCAAAGGCTTTTTCCTGGCACGCCTCCCATGCAGGTCAAATTTGTGCAATCTCTTTCTGATTGTAGAAACATGCACTTTGACACCAACAGTTGCAAGACTTACTCGCAGATCCTGTGGAGTTCTTTGGAGTTCTTGGAGACTTCTTTTTGTATTAGACGGTCTGCTCTTGGGCTGAATTTGCTGGGATGGCCAGTCAATTTGGCTGTCATTTGAAATCTGCGCCACTTATAGATGATTTGACTTACAGTGGAATGATGTATTTCAAATCATTTTCCCTTGCCGGATGCCCATCGGTTCCACAACCTTTTCTCTGAAGGCCTTACAAAACTCTTTAGATCTTGGCATGATGACACCACACACCTCAATAGCAAAGGGAACACCAGACACTAGATATGAGAGGTATAAATAAGACAGGTTCCATCTGCACTCCCTAAGCAGGTTCTAATCACTGGCACCCAATCTTGAACACATGATTCTAATTTTATGGATTTGAAGGTGTGATAAATGTAGGGGTGTACTTACTTTTTCCATGTCACTGATCTGTTTTTTTTGTTAATTTAATTTGGGAAATAAAACTGCCCAATAAAATATCCAATAAAAAAATAAACACAACAAACAAATAAACTAAATGGATGTTAGCCTATTATGCAATTACAGCCTCTTCAAAAAGTATTGGAACAGCAAGGCCAATTCTAATGTTTTCACTTTTCATTTTTGCCATATCGCCCACCCCTCGTCCAAGGTACCTGACAGAGAGCACTGGGAAACTCTGCTAGGCTGTTGCTGCTCAAATCCAGACGTAGTAGATGCTCAAGTTGTTGTTGGACAGTGCCATCATCCATCAAGCATGAGAGAGAGTCTAGCTCATTGCCTGAAAGATCTAGTAGTCTGATATGATCTCTGTCCACACTTGACAATGATCCCCCAGTGGAGGAACTCTCAGAAAACACCAGTCCTGTAGACGTAAAAGAAAGGAACACCTACTGATAGTACATTATCAATATCCACGACAAGCAATTTAATGGGGTTAGCCAGCGTTGTACCTCTTTGGGTCTTGCCCTTCTTGCTTGACAGTTTCTTATTAAAGGAATCATTGTGATCAGGGTCACCACTGCTTCCCTACAACAATTTATTAAAGGAAAAACAAAAGTATTAAAATAAAGTATTAAATATTTCACAGTTTTTGAATGACACAAGGCTTCAAACTCACCTCTGAAATGGCACGTCTGCATCGCTCCTGCTGCCTCACTTTAGAGCGCCCCCTCAGTTCATCTGGTGAATCATAGTAGGTCCTCCCTGAAGCAGCACTATCACTTCCTAGCAAGGGGCAACAGTAAAGGCTAATGACATGGAGAGTCAGCTATAAATTCATAAACTGTGTCATTGCTGCAAATTCCAATACACAAAATGCAGCTGAAGTGAAAACTGCGACTTTTACCATCACTCTCCATGTCTTCAAATGTAAAAAACACACTGTCCTCCAGAGATGTGTGTAAAGAGTCATCACTCTCATCATCAGAGAAATATTCTGAAGTGTTCACAACACTCTGTGACTCCAAAACACCAGTCTGACTCTTCTTCTTCTGCAGGGACTGTATCTGTCTTGCCAGCCACTGCCCTTTACCTAAACACACAGGAACAAGAGAGAAACAACTAAACTTACACACACAGGGAAAATCAGCTGAAATATCTGTAGATATATTTTGATCTTTGATAGATTTATGCTTGATACTTGGACATGTAAATAGTGAGCAGGCAGAGAGGGGAAGAGGCAGAGTGGCAGTAACAAACTAATAAGACGGGAAAACAAAAAAAGTCATTCGAATTGTTCCTCTTTATAGAAGCTGAAAATATAGAAGCATATAGGTTAATATATCAATGAATTCTAGAAATATCAAGCATTTTTTTGCTCTTGCGGGATGGATTTTTAGGTAGATTTTTGATTAAAGTATTCGGGATCAGTCACATGTCCAGGAATCATAAAGAGCATTTAAATGTCTTAATAAAGAAGTAAATGTAGAAATGAGAGCTTCAATAATTATAATGGTAAATATACATATAATTAAACATAAGTATACACGAAATTACTACACATATAATAAAATACGTAAATATGACACTATCTATTGGGACCTCATAATTTATGCTGTACTCACTATTCCTCTTCTGTGCAGTTGGGGGAACTCTGCGTTCGGAGAGCAGTGCATTGAGCCATGTGGCCTTGAGATGGCCGAGTCTGAAGCCTCCCAAGCAGAGGGCGCTGTTGGTGGGGTCCAGACCGAGACGAGCCAGCAGGAGGATGACCAGAGGGCCGTCTCTCCTTCTCACACACACACTTAGAGCCCCACGCAACTGCTGTTCATGTACACCACTGCTGACCAGCACCTCCACCAGAGCCAGTGGCCCGCCACGCTCACATACCTGTACCCACACAAACAGTCACGTATATAGATATACACTTTCCATTCAAAAGAGTGTAACACTGAGAATACATGTAAATAATGTGGTCATGTGGTTGAGCAACTAAAATCACATTTGCATATTTACAAAGGGGCAGTCATTTTTTAAAACATTTTATAATTACCTGAATACAATTTCTATAACAGAAATATGATTTTTAAAAATGAAAATATAAAGTAAACAAAAACTATATGTGCTTTCTTTAATGCACATACTTATTAATATTTTACATCAAGATACTCTATAATTTATTTTTAGTATTGATTTATGTTAAATAGTAGTAAATAGTAAATATTTGTAAAAGGGTCAGTTTTGATCCAAACAGAACATATGTTATGTATAAATCTCAGTGGATATGCATCAGTCATCACCCCGGAGGTACATGACGTAGTGTAAGGTCACCTGATATATCAGAGACTCTGTTTTGGTTTTCTTATTGACGTCAGTTCCCAGCTGTATAAGACACTCGGCCATGACGACATTGCCCTCCTCACATGCCCTCTCCAGCATGCGGTAGTGGATCTCACTGTCCACCACCATCTTCGACAGACACAGGCAGCTTAGCTTCTGTAGATATCACACACACGCCATGAGAGAAAGAAAGAAACTGATATAGCAAGGCATAATATATGAAATAGAATGTATACTTTCATATTTAAAAAAGACATTCCGGTGTTTTCAATGTGATTTCTATTTACTGCATTTGTAGTTGTGTTTGTGTAATTACCACTAAAAAGAATTAATTTTGATATGTTTTCTGTAGTAATAAAAGAGCAGAAAGTATGTTTACTAAAAACAGCAGTTGCCAATACATATGTAAAATCCAAGAATCTTTCCCTCCCCCCAATTTGGTCACCTGCCAATTCCCACCCACCATCTAGCCACATCTCCCCATCATACGACAGCTACCAAACCGTACTAACATACTTTGAGGAAAGCACTATCTGCCCTCTTCCGCAAAGATGAGCATACAGAAGCCAATGATTGGTTAGTGTTGATCTGATTGACAGGGGTGAGAGAGTACGGCATCCCTCCCAGCCACGGTTGGCCGTGGCTGTCGACGATAGGGCGAATGTTTTCTGTTGCGCCACTTGGAAGCCTTTTAAGGAATGCTTTTATGAATTCTTTAGTCAAGGTATGTGTGAAATAAATTCTAAATCATTATAGGTCATGCTTTTAAGGATGGGACTACTTTTCTAGAAGGTAGAATTTGTTGTTACGTAACATGTAGTTACATTGTTATATGTGTGTCTAAATGCACATGGATACCACAGAAACTCGATCGGGAAATGTGAACGTAACCAGAATCAATTTTTCCTATTTGGCTCCAGTGTTGGACAGTTAACACGGATGAAACTACATTGCAATAGCTTTACTGACCTCCTCTCATTACCTTTTCTCCTGACACTGTCAGTGATTTTTGCTCTTTTCTCAGTAAAGGGAAATTCTTGTCTGCGATAACTTGACATACACTACTGATGCAGTAGACATATATTAGCTTGACAAACACTGACTCACTAGATCATATCTATGACCAGGAGACCTTTCCCTCAGCTGTTGGAAGATGTCTTTCTCAAAGCCTTCTTTCTCCAGTTCGGCCGCTGCTTCTGAGCAGGTGTCCAACAGTTTCCATATCACCTCAAAACCCTGCAGACCAAACAATATTTTTTTTTTTTTAAACTCAGACTTCTGATGATGTCAACAGTAAATGTGGAAATTCTCATTCCAGTTCCAGTGTCTCACTTTCATCCGCATCTCTGCATTGCCCTTGTGCTGCCTCACGGAGGCGACGAGAACCGACACCAACACGGGCACCATCATGCATGACACCTTATTTTTTGAGATGAGCTGAAACAGGAGGCTCAAACCCCAGTAGTGAATCTCTACACACAAATATGGAGAAGGTTTGCACTTCATCTAGCAGATTAAAGTAAAGAAGTAAATGCAGCTTTGCAATGTAATACAGAGACATGGTCATAACAGGTAATTGGTATTTATAGGTCCTGATATTCAACAGGTCAACTAACACAGCCAAACCCAATCAAACTGGGCTGATGGAAATTACACAGGCAATCACACACACTCACTGCTTTTCCGAGGAAACATCTGTAGTGTGTGCAGCACTGTGTCTATCGCCCCCTGCTGGCACATTACATCAACAGCTCCAGAACATTCAGCCAGCGCAGATAGAACAGCAAGCCCACATTCCTGAATGTCCTCACTGCTGATGAACTGCACACACACACACACACACACACATTTTACACAATCAGCTATTGTGTGTTCAGTGTGTGTATGTATGGTGGACAAATTTGTTTCACTGATTCCCACTGTGAAGTCAAAAGTTGGTCATGTTTCCTTAGTAGCTAAAAACTAGAGCAGGGTGTGTGCAGTAGAGATGAGAGAAGGGGCGAGATAAGTCCACCTGATGCAAATATCTTGTTACAAATATTAACCAATAAATTCTATAAAACATTAATCAAAAAGGAGATACAGTATATTAATGTGAAAATAAAATTTGATCTGCTAGAACCCAATTGCGACTCCTTTTACTACTATGGATGTGGGCAAGGCTAACAACTGCACTGAAACCATCCACTAACAGTAATCAGGGACTTTTCAACCACTGTTGTCCATCATATGTACAGTCTATGGTGTAGGAGTTATCTATATTATTTTCCACAATAGAAAAGTAGATTGTAAGTATTTGGCTCACCCTTACCCTGTTTAAGGCTTGAAGGTATACAGTATGAGCTTCCTCTACTACACACTGAGTTTTTAGCACTCTCAGAGACACATCTGACGTGTCTGGATCTGCTATGGATACACCATGCTCCCTCAAACTGCGGTCTGCTCACATACACACACACATATACGGACACACACACACACACACAGAAAAATATGTACTGCTCAATACTTGCTACTAGCTCAAATGCTTAAAAGTGAATTATTATTATTATTTATTTATTTTTAACCCCAATATATTGTGTTAATAAACGTTGAAGGGGAATATTTACAATGACCACTTTAAAGGTGCAATAGTTTATTTTTATTATTTTTTAAATTTTTTTATTTCTTACATGCACAGATAACCTGGAAAATATGTAGACATAATAAAACCATTTTCTTATCCATTATCATAAATCATTGTGAGCTGAATTTTATAGTGTTTACAGTTTTAATGTGTTGGCTATCAAGCAGCTGTGAATAGCCTATCACCAAATTGTGAGGACAGCTGAAAAGATCATCTGGGTCTCTTTAAACACCATCAACACCTCTTAGAGCCACCAGCATTGTGGATGACAACTCCCATCCCTCTCTTGGACTCTTCACCCTCCTGCCATCTGGACGAATGCACCGGAGCATCCGTGCCACTTCCACCAGACTACGCGAAAGTTTCTTCCCTGAGACAGTCAGAATACTCAACACCCTGCTGCTTCCCAGAGCTTACCTGGGCTATTCAAACCCCTAACCCAGTATGACTCTTCCACACCACTGCACACCTGCACTTTACAATGCTGCACTGGACACTTTATTATTTATGATTATTGTTTAATTATATTAAACTTATTTATGTTTATTGATTATTATTATTATTATTATTATTATAATATGATTATTTATGTTTATTGTCCTGTACTCATCTCACACTGTTTTCCATTTGCACTTTATGTAGTCCTGTGTACTGTGCTACTGTATTATTATGTGTTGCACCATGGCCCTGGAGAAGCAGCATTTTGTTCCAATGTACACAATATACACTACACTACACTACACTACACTTTATAGAGGAATAACAATAAAACCCACTTGAACTTGAACCTAGCGATTGACTAGCAAGGCGAACTCTGCTGATACCACAGCTTAAAGCTCACAAAAGCTTACCATAAATTAAAAAAGGACAGTGAATGCACTTTTGACCAAGCAAAAAGTATGCACCAAATTTCATGTGTTTATAGGGTTATAACTTGAATGATCATTTAACTCAAGCAGCTGAATGGCTGAGTGTGCTTGTCAAGACAATGCCTTCTAATACTCTAATAACTCTAGCTGAACACTACAAGCCACATACTTAACCACTGAGTGCCAATCTTGACTAATTTTGAATAATCTTGACTAATGCACATTTAATGCTTAATGCTTTAAAGCTTAAAGCTTTCATTTCACCCTGCTACTCCAAGACAATCTCGGTATTACACAGGTATAAAAAAACTGAGCCACTGTATAAAGTTTAATGATGAGAACTAGTATACCAGGTAGAATATGGCAGTATTGACCTAATCACAATGTAATTTGCTTTCATTTGCAAAAATTGCTTAGGTACACCATGTAGTAAGCTAGAAGCTCTGTGCTGAGGCTTAGGCCACTATCAGGGCTCTTACCCGGGTTGAGGAGCACCAGGCTAGCTCTCAGCCCTTCCAGTTGTACCTCAGGCTGGAAGTTATGATCCTTCATGGCAATCAAAATCTGACCTAGAGCCATGGTCCCTTCGTCCAGACTCACACTCCTGCTATCAGACAGAGACAGTGGTGAGGAATGAGAATACATGACATTCACTGAGAGAAATGTGGATATACAGTGCCCTCCAGAAGTATTGTCATGCTTCATAAAATGAGCAAACATGATTGTCAACTGTTAAACACAAGAAAGAGGATCTCACAAAATGTTCACCAAGACCCATTAGAACTATTATCGGCACTGTGCGTTGTGGACAGATGAGACCAGAATCAACCTTCTTGGTCATGTATAGCATCTGCATGGTTTGCAAAGGAAACTACATACACAAAAAAGCATCTGATATCCCACTTTGTTGCTATTTTGTGGCTGGTGGTTCAGGGGCTGTTTTGAAAATTGAGAGCTTCAGTACCAGAATAGTTCAGCCCAAAATCTGGTTGCCTCTGCCAGGTGATAGAGCTTTCAACAAGATAATGATAATCAACACATGGTTCAAGAAACACAAATGACCACCTCAGACTCCAGATTTGTGCCCTACTTAAACCCTTTTAAGAGAGAACTGCACATGAAGAAACCAAAGAATATAATGGAGATTAGAATGTTCTGCATGGAGAAGTAGACCTCTCCCCCATTAGACATTGCAGGAAGTGACTCAGTGCTTTAAGTCTCTCCAGGGCAGGTATCACATCATATTAATTGTGTGGTTGCCGTTATATTTTTTAACGAGCATACATACAGCATACATAACACACTTCACAAGTTAAAACTTTAAATAGAGCATATAAGGGCCCTGAACATTGGAGCACAAAATATCATTTATTGTATGGGTTATTCCAACCATCCATCGGTGCACAAGGCAGGGGACACCCTGGATGGGGTGTCAACCCATCACAGCGCACAATCGCACACAAATTCACACACTGCAAACAATTTAGAGATGCCATGTATGGGTTATTCTTTTTATAGTATATTTATTTGTGTTTGCATTTTCATGAAAGAGCGCCAATCATTCGGGAGGGCACTGCACATAACAAAGTAATGAGTCTGCTCCTACCCTCCCTGGAAAAGTGTGTATAGAAGCCTGCAGGCATTCTCACACACTTCAGTGGAGTTCGCATGTCTCTTCATCAGATCCACAATGTTGTAATGAATGCCACTGGCCAGGAGCCGAGACCTCATCTTACCTGAGAGCACACACAGAAACACACACACACACACACACACACACACACACACACACACACACACACACACACTATAATTCAGATAAATTGGCCTAATACTCACTAATATTCACTGCTGTGATGCATTTTAGTGTTTGCAAAAATGCTTTCATATTGTCTATTATTGTTAACACACAACAACTAATAACTCACACACAACACAAATAATTGTTAAAACATAAAAAATGCAACATTAGTAGAATTTCATGAGCAAATATGACCAAACATAAGGTTTAAATGCACTGACAGTGCCAACTTACTATGTCGGAGTATGAGTGTGCCCAATGTAGATGCAGCAGCCTGAAACACACCAAAACTTGAGGAGTGCACAAGTATCACAGTCATTACTTGTATATACACAGGAGGCCTATCAACAGAGAAAGAGAAAGAGAGACAGTTAGACAGAGATTCGTTTCCATCTATCCATCCATTTTCCATACTGCTTATCCTACACAGGATCGTGGGGCTCAAGGCGGAGGAACTCTGGACAACCCATCGCAGGGCACAATCACACACCCATTCACACACTACGGACAATTTGGAAATGCCAATCAGCCTACAATGCATGTCTTTGGACTGGGGGACGAAACTGGAGTACCCAGAGGAAACCCCCAAAGCACGGGGAGAACATGCGAACTCCGCACACGCGGTTGGAGACGGGATTTGAACCACCAGCCCTGGAGGTGCGAGGCAAACGTGTTAACCACTTAGCCACCATGCCCCCCAAGATTCGTTTATTCATTCATTTTCAATGACATTATCCTGGTTAGTATTGCAGTGGATCCTGAACCTGTTCTGTTCTGAGAATACTGGGGTGTACACCCTGGATGTAACGTCATTTAACTTCAGGGCCTCACAAACACTCACATACTCATTCACACCTGGGGGCAATTTAGCGTAGTGGCATGTTTTTCAGAGAACTCGGAGGAAACGCACACAGACATGGGGAGAGTATGTAAAACTTCACACAGTCGGTAACCAAAGCTCAGAAGCTCAGAAATTTTACTGGCTTCCTCCTCATACTGATTAGCCTTTTTGTCTACTATAACTAAAACACCAGTTTGCTGTAATCCTTACGACATGAGGTTTAGGAGAACTAATCTGATCTTTTTATAGTGTGTTCACTAAAAAAAAAAAAAAAAAACATTTTATAAAAACTATCTTTGGATAGGATAAAATCAGATATGAAATACAGCATTTCAGTAATTTGTTGTCATTTCTACACTAACCTTTCTTTGGGTTCCTCATATATATTGCGTGCACTACCGTAGAGCAGCAAGCTGTTTAATGCCCAGCAAGCAGCCTCCTGATAATACAGAGAGTAAGAGGAAGACATTAATATGCATCACATACAATAAACATCAAAAAGAGTTTGCACAACATGTCAACAGCGATAAAGAAAGGCCACGTTGCTGACCTGTACTTCAGCATTGTCACTATGTCTCTCTAAAGCTGTGCAGCAAGCCTCCCTCCAAACCAGGCTTTCCTCATCATTATTGTCCTCGCCATCTTCTTCACCTCTTTCATCCTCATCCTCACTGCATGTCTTCTTGAGGTCTTCATTCTCCATGATTGTCTTTGCTGTCAGATCAGAAGTCAGGTGGTCTTTACTGCCGCTTAATTAAGAACTGTTTTATTGCTGATTATACCACAGCGTGGTTGAATTCTCAAAGACGTTTATTCATTTCATCACAGCAGCTCTAACAGTAGTTCAAGCTGTGACATAAATCACAGGTTTGTATTAATGCTCTAATTCTAACACATTATTGTTCTTAAAGTAATACAGAGGTGTTGTTAAACAAACAGTGGCGTATATGGAATGTTTATGGTAGTATTCTTGCATATCCACACAGTAGGTTTCCCAATACAGGGGAGTCTTTAGGACAGAGAAGTTCGCGTTCTTTGGTTTCTCTGTATTATGACAAGCCGTGTTTTTTTTTTTGTTGTTTTTTTTTTGCCTCATTAAATTCAAGAGAGAGAAAACAAGAGAGGCTTGTGATGAAACGACTATATACAGTTACTATAACGTAAGTGATAACAGGAACTAACTTGTCTAACAGACATTCTATATAATAAGTGTGTTCCTTAATAAATTGAAAATTGTAATTATTGGCAAAGTGCTATAAGCGGAATTACACACTTTAGGTTGTGCTGTTATACAAAAATAATCCACTTTGCGCTGAGCCATATCACACCATCACAGCGTGGCTTATTTTCATATAACAGCATGGTCCATCATTTGTTATTCCTTACTTAATAGTTTATTAATAAGTTATGAATCTTATATTAGCAACTATTAATCATTACACTGAGAATGTGTACCGAATGTGAACACAATCAGTGAAATGTTAACAAATACTACTAATAATACTATTCCTTTGGGCTGGGTGTTATGACAAAAATATCATATAATGATACTTGAGGACATTTGTATGATACATGATGCGTATCATGATATATAATTCAGCTAATAAACGGTCCGCAAAACAGTAGTAAAAAAAAAAAAAAACCTGTTAAACTGACTTTGATGATACTTTTCTTTAATGCCTACAAAGACAAAGAAGATTAAGTTTTTTTAAAATGACGTCAAATCAGTGGCATCCATTCAGTACTATTTCATTTGTAATGATTAAAAAAATAAAAAAATACATCATCATACCAACAATATCTCATAAAAGCATATCGCATGATCATTTATCATGACATCGTTATTATATCGATATATCGCCCAGCCCTACTATTCCTTAATAATATTATTGTAGTCATAAATAGTTATTAGACCCTCCTCAGCAGTGGAAGACTCACTGAGTGCAGCCAGACAGGACAGCGCAGCAGTTTGGATCTTGCCATTGTCAGGGTAGGACAGACATGCTTTCACTGCCACTCTGTGCACACCATTCAGCACCAAGATATTGAAGTAACTTTCTGAAATGTAGAAACTTACAAAGTAAATTCTTCACAAGAGAAATGAATTCGCCCTGGATAAAAATCATAGATTAACATTATAGCAGGTTGAAACTGACTACCATTACACTGGCAGTGACTATCAAGTCCAAATGAGGAGTATAAAGACACTTCTTGTCATGATTCCTGTGTTTGACTTTTGCGCACCTGAAGTAAATTTCCGCAGCAGGCCGCACCCCACCTCCTGTACAGCCTCTGACTCTGGGAACGCCTCCACCACCTGACACACTAAACTGTAGCATTTTTCAGTCTTGGACATCAGAATCTCTACATTACTTGCTAGAATCCAGAGAAACACACAAACATGCAGTGAGATTCTTATCATGGTTCTTGCCTCATCATGCAATGTTGTTATGTATGAAGCAAAGTGATTTATGTGCTTAGATGTTTAAATTGGTTCCAGTTATCCAGATGTTAATAATAGATTATATTACTTTGAGGATACCCCAAGCCTAAATTCACTAATGTAATTACTGCATTATAGCAATGTCTTTTGTGTAAATCCTTCCATCACTTTATGCTCGTAGCTTCACAGGAAATGGATTATAGACAGTAGATAAACAGAATACATTAAGTGAAATCAGTCAGGAAAAGTGGATACACCATGTCTTACCAGGCTCAGCCAATGGTATGAGAACCTGCAGTGCAGAAAACACCACACTCTCACTGTCCTTGAACCTCCTGAGCACATTCAGAACCACAGCATGATCCTTCTTCTCAATAAACTCCACCTTATGTTCCTCTGGAACTGGGGAGTAAACACACACAAAACAATAAATAGCACTGCAGTATAGCTATAATAGTATAAACCAAATCAAATGCAAAATCACAGGTGTCACTGAACAGTTTACAAGTCAGGCTGTTCCACTCAGGACTCAGTATTGCTAAATAATTAACCAACACTAAGTGTGAATGGCACCTTTCTCCAGCAGCAGGCAGAGAGCAGAGCAGCCCTGGAGCTGCAGCTCCTCACTGTGAGGAAAACCTTTCATGGCCTTCACCACCAGCTCAAACACATCCATCTCCTCCTCTAGAACCAGCAACGTCAGCTCATCTACCACACACACATAACAGATACGCAGTTGTTGGTTCTACAGTATGTTCTGCTTCATATAGTGAAGCTTCATATAGTGTCCAATCTTACTGGCAAAGGGCTGGTGTGGTCACACCAATCAAGTAGGAGCCAACCAAGGCTTCTGCTTGGTTGGCATGAAAACCTGCATCCACACCGGCCCTTTCCGTATAAGACTGGACACCCCTGATATAGATGATATTGCAGAGTGACTACAAAATCAGACTCAACAGAGTGTGCATGTACTATAAATAACATTACTGGATAAATCACAAGTGTTTCAGTCAAATAGTGTGATTGATAAAGTTGTAAAAAAAAAAAAAAAAGAAAGAAAAAGAAGAAACTAAATACAGCAATAGTACAGCACTTAGCAAAAAGTGATGCATCTCTCTTACACTGGCTGTTTTTACATCTGAAACCTATTTTCCATGAAGATCAAATGCCACAAGTTTAAGTTAGGCTGACAGAAACTGAAATGATCACAAAAAAGAGTACCCATATACAGCGAGGATTTCCAAAAAGCAAAAAATGTAAACAAAAAGCGCACTTACATTCCTCACTCTCATAACTACATACCTTTCCCACTAGTTTAAGTGTAGCTACTGAATAAGTCACAGTAGTTACTGAATAATAAGCTTTAAGACCAATAATAAGCAATATATAATGTCAATGAAGTATGCCATATAAACACAAAGATAATTATATCACTCATTAGCAACATAATAGCATACTTCACTGAAGTTATGAAAATGTTATGACATTTTGGCTCCTCACAGTAAACCTAATTACATTATCTGCTGTCTACATGATAAAGAGACTGTAAATGAGTGCGACACATTAAATGCAGGTTACATAAAGAGATACTGATGGAAATTATTGTTACTGTAGCCTGTGACTCTGCTGTACCTGGCAAGCAGCTGGACCTTAAAATAGACTAGACATGGTGTTAAGTAGTTGCAGCAGTGCCTGTCTACTTCCGGATAGAAATAATTACCATATCACTCTCCCTGATCAATAGTGCTTGTTTAGGAGCTATTTGAAATCTATTAAATTGTCAGACTCACAGTATTAACACAATTTAGAGGGGCTACTGAAACACACAGAGGATCAGACTCTAGTCAGTCAAGTTTGACAAGATTATTCATTATTCTGATCCTTATCGTGAAGACTATCCTATAGTTTAATGATGTGAATATGTAATAATAAGAGCTTGAGAGAGTCAGCCTACCTGACTTCAGCAACAAGGCTAGAGCTCGCAGCCCTACCATTATCACGTTCAGGTCTTTTTGATGCAAAGTCAGCATGTTTAGAATCTGCCTGTAAGACACACACACACACACACAAGGACAGGTAAATAAAACCTCAAATACACAGTAAATTGATTTAAAGCAATCTTATTAACTCTCGTCTTCGGTGTATTTTTAAACGCCTCTCCACTCGTGAACAAACACGACGACAAAAGGAGAGAAGAGGCAAGATAAGGCTGCTTTCACTTTCTTTATTTGTCTTGCAGTTTAATGTTAATGCCACACTCTGTATTGTTCCCAGATACCCATTACCTGAACAGAAATCCCTGGACACTTACTGGTGCACCCCTAGAACCTCCCAGTCCTTTCCAGCTCGCAGGGGTTGGATCAGCTTGTCCAGGGTGGCGGGACAGATCTCCATCAACCGGCACAGCAGGGACCATCCCACCTAAGTCAATATGACAGTGTCTCATCCATTAATAGGACTGGAAGCTAAAATAAAACTCATTTTAAAGAAATCAGAGGCATTTACCTGCTGAAGTTTGCTGTTGCTACAAGATGAGAGCAGCAGCATCAGTGGCTCATGGACATCTTTGTCTTTAAACAGCTCTTCTGCTGAAACAACAGAGGGTTCTCTCTTTTTTTTTTAAACTCCTAAAATATCTCTCAAAGCACAAAACCTCAGTCAAATATAGATCAGTCTGTGTGAACAAGTGTGATGTCTGCAACAGAGTCTAATGCGTCACTCATATGGTACACAAGCCTATAAATCACAGCCCGTCTGTTTGCATTGGTGCGCGCTTACCACCCTCGTCTGTGTGTGCCAGAAACAAGAGATCCTGGATGATCTGGAGCATGGTGCCCAACTGCTTTCCCTCCTCCAAATTGTTCTTCAGTCGCACGAGCAGCTTTTTCAGGCTGTTTTCCAAATCCGCCCTGTTCACCATGGTTTTCCCTAACGTGCTGTCGCACTTCTGACATTAAACACGTGTATTATTATGACATTTTTTCTCTCGGATAGCGTAAAGAGTGCGCTGAGCTGATGTTGCGGTGAAGCATAGCCTTATGTAGAAGAACGCCGACTCGAAGCGCAGTTCCTAAAGCCGCCAAAAGTTTGTAAGACTGATCGAAAGACTCACATTTCCCTATTTCCGTAAGCTTCGAGATTATTTTGGGAGTCCCTCGGAGAGCCCACAGGCAGGCGTGACTTGTTGCGGCAGTAGGAGTCATATGACTCCTGTCATTTTAAAACAGGAAGTTTGAAGCGCCGTGCCGGGGGAGCACTGAGCAGACTTAAATAAAAGACGGTGACGGTTTCAGTTGCAGTTAAAGGTAAGCTTGTCTTCATAATATGAGTAATTATCGTGTTGACATTTTCAACATTGTAATACTGAAATAAGAAACTTTAATGCAGTAAATATCGCGTGTTTATGCGTCGTTGAGTGTTTGTTTTGTCAGCTTGGGTCACTGCACAAACACAAGTCCACAAAACAGCTGAAACGTCTGCTGTAGGGATTTTAAGTTTGATAAGTGCTCTACAGCAATACAGTATCCTATAACCATTTTAAAACATTTTAATTATGCATGTTGTTTCCATTCAAATTTGGTATCATTTTGGTATAGTTTTTTTTTTTTAATAAAATAACAAATATTGTAATTGTTTGTTTTTTGTTACATTTGCTTCACATTTTAACGATTTTTAAAGCTAATTCATCTTTTTGGGACGCATCAGGCCGTTTGTGGGAGGGACTGTGTTTGTTGTTTGTTTCCACGTCTAAGACACGCCCCCTCGATGGCATCAGTGACAGATGACTCCGCCCTCTTCTCATTGAAACAATTTAACATGGCGCTGTGCTCCCTACTCCCTACAAACTGCAAGTGATGTTATGTTTCTTGTAGTAGGTTATCATGTTTGGGCGTCTAACCTATTGCTGTACATCGCGGGATTAGATAAAATATTCTCTGCTATCCGTACAGTCACGATTATGAAATTATATTACTCCAACTAGTGCAGGATTCGGACATATCCTTCGATAAAAGGCGTGAAACCTCGCGTATAGTCTGTCGCATACTTGCAACAGTTACTTACAACTTACATACTTACAACATTTGTGGGAAGTTTATCACTTCTCAAATGCTCTTCCTGCTGCTGTTAGATGAGTGCTGTTTTAAAGGTACGTGTTGAAAGCAAACTGGGCCATGTGATGTAAATCAGCGTGTTATTGTAATGACGTGTGTCTCGTACTGCTGTGTGATTCAGGATAGTTATGAGCTGCAGATCATGGACCAGGTGACGGGCAGCGGGAGGATAGTGGAGGACGAGCGCAGTCTGATCAGAGCGCGCGCTACTGCAGCTCAGCCTGTGGGAAGCTCCGACAGCCAGGATGGTTCCTCGAGGTTTGTCTACGTTCTGTCCTTTTTCTCCGCTCTGGGCGGCTTCCTCTTCGGCTATGACACCGGGGTGGTGTCCGGCGCAATGCTTTTGCTCAAGAAAGAGATGAACCTGAGCGCGTTTTGGCAGGAGCTGCTGGTCTCCAGCACTGTAGGCGCGGCGGCGCTCTCAGCTCTAGCGGGAGGATACCTGAACGGGCTGTACGGCCGCCGGAAGTGCATCATGCTGGCCAGCTTCATTTTTACTGTGGGGGGGATCATTTTGAGCGTGGCACCTGATAAAGCGGTTCTTCTTATCGGCAGGCTTACGGTTGGTCTTGGCATAGGTAAGTCACAAATTTGACATTGTATTTGATTTTTTTTTGGGGGGGGGAAAGCAATGAAGTAAATGATACAGAACACCTGAATGTGTGTTGATTTACCCCTATAGGAGTAGCATCTATGACAGTGCCGGTCTACATAGCTGAAGTGTCTCCTCCTCAGCTCCGGGGTCAGCTGGTCACCATAAACACGCTGTTTATCACAGGCGGTCAGTTCATAGCCAGCGTAGTGGACGGAGTGTTCAGTTACATGGGGCACAATGGCTGGAGGTATGAAGTGCCAAAGAAAACAGAATTGGCACAACCTGGGGGACACCCTGGGGCCAACCCGTCACAGGGCACAATCGCACACACACATTCACACACTGTTAACAATTTAGAGATGCCAGTCAGCCTACAATGCATGTCTTTGGACTAGGGGAGGAAACCGGAGTACCCGGAGGAAACCCCCGAAGCACGGGGAGAACATGCAAACTCCATGCACACAGGGTGGAGGCGGGATTCGAACCCCCAACCCCGTGTTATATTGTATTCTCTCCTTCATGTGGACTCAAAGGGACTGTTAATGAGCTAATCAGTTAGATCGGTGTACTAGAGCAGGAAAACCAAACTGGACAGGACATGGTACTCATGGACTAGGGTTTGGTGACCACTGCTTTTGAGATCATGCAAGTAAGAGTTTTTGAGAGGAAGAAAGTAGAAACAGGTTGGCTAGGATAAACAATAAAAATAAATAAGCAGAGGGGCTGAGGGAAAAAGAACAACTTGAGAAAGATAGGGTAAGAAATGAGTATCCAGAAGAGATGCTAATACTGAATTGTTAAAATAATTGCACTGAGCTTACTTGAAGTTTTGAAACTTGGCTTTCATATTGGACCTGATGTCACACAGACTAATGGGAACATTTAAATATGCAGTGTGAACTGACAGCTTGGTCATAATGCATTACATCCCACTATTGGATATTAGATGTGTTTTTGTCCACAGAGCCCCAGTTAGATATGTGTTGATTCATAGAGGCTATTAATAAATGACAGTAGTGCTTTGTCAGCTATACACATGAATAAGACGCATCTAATTGGAGTTATTTTAGCCAAAAGCAGTTGCCACATTGAATTCAATCCAATTTGTGATTACAAAGTAAGAATTTGCTTACATGATTATTACATGATGTCTGCTTTGAGAACAAGGGGGCAAGTCTTACTCTCATTTTTACTATCATTAATGGGTCACAAATGAGGTGTTTGTAGAGAAATGTAACCCGTATGTTAAATACAGCGTGTGTGTGTGTGTGTGTGTGTGTGTGTGTGTGTGTGTGTGTGTGTGTGTGTGTGTGTGTGTGTGTGTAAATGCTCTATAGATATATGCTGGGTCTGTCAGTAGTCCCAGCTGTGCTGCAGTTTGGGGGATTCTTCTTCTTCTTGCCTGAGAGTCCTCGCTGGCTCCTGCAGAAAGGCTATTCTGAGCAGGCCCGGGAGGTGCTCACACAGATCCGGGCCACAGAGAGCGTGAGTGAAGAGTACGACAGTATCAAGGGCATTATTGAAGAGGAGGAAAAGGAAGCAGGCGGTAAGCAGCGCTTCAGGATTAGGTTTCAGTTCTCAGATGTGCAACAATGTGGACATGGCTGTGCAAAGAACTGAATAATAGTTATATGGATCATTCCCACAATGTTATAATATACTCCATTTTCTCAACCGTTTGTCAGGGGGACCAGTTCTGTGCCGTATCCTGGCCTGTGCTTCTACTCGGAGAGCTCTCATTGTGGGATGTGGCCTCCAGATGTTCCAGCAGCTCTCTGGAATTAACACTGTAATGTAAGACATTCACTGACTGTACATTGCTGATAAGTGTGGCCAGTCTTCAGTGGGAAACCAGTTTGCTGTTGAATGTTGCTGTATCAATATTAGCTGCTAATGTAGGAGACTACTTCAAACAGAGTCCAGACCCTTTGTCTAGGCCTGACCTTTCTGGTCCTTTAGGAATGGGGTTGGGTTGTAACCTTTTGCACAGCAACATGTTCGAGTACAAACACATTACATCCTTAAAGAAATGCTTTATTTTGTATAGGATTAGTCATATTTTAACTGATATTCATGCCACATTTTTCATTCCTCTAGTGAAGTTTTCGATTTTCGCATTTTCGTTTTCGATTGTTGTAGCTAAAGAAGACGGCATACAAGACTTTTAATGTGACATACAAGTACTGTATAGTGAGGAAACATATTCACATATGCCAGCTTGTTTGGAAGCTGGGGTCAGCCATCACCCTTGGAGAGGTAGGCCTTGCTCAAGGGCCCAACAGTGGCAACTTGGGATTTGAACTCATGACCTTCTAGTTACCATGCTAGAACCTTAACTGCTCAGACACCACTGCCCAGATAAGCATAGACTCAAAACCACTGAAAGTAGCTGGAGCCTAAACAAATTGTTACAAAAGGTCTGAATATGACTCCAAAAGGGTGGCAAAATGGTATCACCTGTTCAGAAAACCTCATCTTCATCACATTTTCACATCATCACATCTGTCATCAAAATGTATTGTAAGTGGTAACTTTACTTTACAGGTCTGACAGTGAGTAAAAAAGTAATCTTAATTATCTAGAGTGAAGCATTCCTTGAACCAGGAAAGCATATAAATAGGTGTTATACTGTAGCTGCAGTCACAAGGCAGCTCAGATCAAAGTCCATTAGTCTCGGCATATTATGCTAAATTAGTTATTTAGTGAACTCGTCTGTGGTTCCACATGAAAACCCATATTTATGTTTCATAGTGTCCTAGATAAATGCTATGGACTAAGTTCTATATCCATATTTGTTTTTCAAAACTTCAAGATTGCTTTCTTTACACCCCCACCCCCCAAAGGGGGAAAAAAAACTAAAGGAAAATGAAGCAAAAATTGATTAACATGATTGCTCACTTGCAGAAATAGTCACAGCTTTTCAGACCACTTCTCATTTGAAAATGTTCATTTTGTCAGGAAGACTTTAATAGAGACTATAAATAGAGACGAAATTATTAACAAATGGTAAAAAAAAAGAAAAGAAAAAAAAAGGTTGTTTCAAATCATTTGGAAAGTTTAAATAATCTCAGTATTTTTTAGACTTCACATTAATGTTGATTAAAATAACATATTCTGAGGCCTTCCAGAAACACTTTAATTGCACTTTAACTCCATTCAACTAATTATGTGATTTCTGATGGCACTGGGGGTGAATACTTATGCAATCACAAATTTGAAGTTTTCTAATTATAAATAACTAGTCATATTAGACATAATATATTGATTTACCCCTCAATTCAATGTTATGGCCTCATGACATAATCACAATTTGAATCAAGGCTGTGACAATGCAATATCTGTCTTATTTTGCAGTGTATTTTGGCTGTTTTAGGCTACATGCTCCACTTTTTGTCACTTAATTACAAAGTTTTCTGAGCAACTTCTTTCCCATTTGCTCACAATCGTAGTAGTTGGCATTTCCCATTCTTATATTACCTACACACATCTCTCATTGTAAATCACAGAATACCATTTGAAGGAGAAGCTTTGAGACTGTTTTGGGGTGGGGTAGTGGTGGTGGTTGTAATTAAATTTTTTTAAAAAGTTCTTGCACTGGCCGTAGTTGTGACATAGTTATTATGGAAAGTTTTATGGAGAGTTTTAAGAGAGTTCGCATGGCCTAATCATGAAACATTAGAGAGTCTCTTCCTGTTTTCTTAGGTACTATAGTGCCACAATTTTGCAGATGGCAGGAGTGCGGGATGATAAGATAGCCATCTGGCTTTCTGCTGCTACAGCATTCACCAATTTCCTGTTTACACTGGTGGGCGTCTGGCTGGTGGAGCGGGTGGGCCGCAGAAAGCTGACTCTGGGCAGCATTGTTGGTGAGGACACAGGCTCACTGAAAAATTCACATTCATGCAGTATATATCTACAAAAGTCATCTAGGTCATTCCAATGAGCCGTGAAACGTTATAAGGTTATAACACAAACATATGTGTCTTAGACAGTCACATAAGGAGGTTACTGATTCCCTAATGCGTAGGGCTGTATATTTTAATAGTCGATTATTCATGTAAATTAATCCACAAATAATCAATTTTTCTCAATTGAATGGCTGCAACAAATATCATTTGGCTTTTGTTTATATTTTTTCAAGAACAAAACACTTAACATATTCTTACTTTACTGACATTTTCCTGTAGAAGTAATCTAATCATTATTCCCTGTTCGAAATGCCATTAACCAGTAACAAATAAGGAGTTAGTTTTAAACAAACAATAATTTCTCTACGTTTTTTATCTAAACTGTTAATGTTAAATAACAAAGACATCTGTCATTATTAATCGTAACAAGTCAAAAAGGCTAAACATTTTAAATTAAACTTGACCCTCACCATGAAATTGCTACATTGCTACATGTAAAGAAATGCACTGTGGTCAAAAGTATGTGGACACTTGACCATCACACCCATCTGCTGGTCTTCCCAAAACTGCTGCCACAAAGTTGGAAGCACATAATTGTAGAGTATGTCTTTCTATGCTGTTGCATTACAATTTCCTCTCCCAGAAACTAAGGGGCCTAGTTAAAACATGTACTAGCATAGCAAAGAAGACATGATTTGCCAAGGTTGGAGTGGAATACCTCGAGTGACCTACACAGAGCCCTGACCTCAACCCCACTGAACACCTTTGGGATAAACTGGAACACCGACTGCACCTCAGGCCTCCTCAACATCAGTGCCTGACCTCACTAATGCTCTTGTAGCTGAATGAGCACAAATCTAAACAGCCACGCTCCAACATCTAGTGGAAAACCTTCATAGAAGAGCGGAGGTTATTATAACAGCAAAGGGGGACTAAATCTGGAACAGGATGTTCAACAAGCACATATGGGTGTAATGGTCAGGTGTCCAAATATTGGAATGGGATGTTCAAAAAACACGGTGTGATGGTGAGGTGTCCGCAAACCTTTGGCCATATAGTGTATCAAGCCGCTTGAATGAAATGTAATATGAGGCTATAAAATCAACTGTTTAGTATATTTCACTTGCCATGCACAATCATTTGGCTGCTTTCATTTTTATCCTCATACTATTATGATAGGTGTGTCAATTTTGTGCAGATCGCATTGTACTGTACTTTTACTTTTTGGAGTTGTTTTGTTTTGCCTAATTCCTCTCTCATTGCTACCATCATTATTGGTCTTCATCATCAGCCATCATCATTGTCTGCGAAAAGAGACAGAGAGACCTCTCACTGTCTTGACACATGGACCTTAACATGAAACAACCTTTTTTCCCCCTCTTTTGGTCTGACAGCTCCCTTTGGCTTCTTTTAATTTAAGCAAGAAGCCTATATGTTACAAGTGAAATCCGTCAATCTGTTTCTGTGTTCTTTTAATTTGCCTCAGAAGTGTTGGGCCTGAAAACACGTTTGCGCACAGTGCTGTGTGGTACAGTAGTTCCACACAGTGGCTTCACTATGGTATTACATTCTACTCAAAAATACAGGCCTGTGCGCTCTTACATCTCTGTTATTGGTCAAGTAAATCCCTAGTCAAATTTAAATACCCGTGTACATAATTTTTCTTATTCAACATTATTGATTATTCATAATAATAACTGCAGGCTTAGAAATGTGTACAATATATATTGTGCATTGCATTTCTTAGGTACTGGTGTCGGTCTCTCTGTTTTGGCTGTGGGATTCCTACTTTCTGCTCAGGCCTCTCCTCCAGTGAACTTTCACCTTAGTGACCCCACATCTCTTAACTCAACCTGCGCGCACTATGGGTGAGTCAGTGTTCCGTATTTAATGCGTCCTAATACAGTCTGAATATGCATATTAACAGTGTCTGTTGTTTTTTTTTCTAATTAAGTTGAGTACAATAACCGATGCACTCTCACACACTTTTCCAGATTTTGTGAACAGTGTATGCTAGATCCAAACTGTGGCTTTTGTTACTTTGAGAATGGCTCAACCATATCAGACTCTTCCTGTGACCCAGTTGATCCAGCCAACACAGAGCAATCAACAAGTGGCAGGTTTGTTTTTGTGTCTCCCAAAAGTCTCATATTAACAGTCTTTATTTTCCCATGTAATTTAATTTGTCTGGTACATCTGATATATTTATGCTTCATCCAGGTGCTCCAATGGTACCCAAGAAAACCCAAGTGCATTGTGGGCCTATAATTACTGCCCAACGTCCTATTCCTGGGTAGTATTGCTGGGCCTCATCCTTTACCTGGCCTTCTTTGCTCCAGGTTAGAACAGCCCTACTGATTCACTAGATTCAATTAGTGAAACTACACATACACTATATGGGCAAAAGTATGTGGACACCTGTCCATCATACCCATTTTGTAGCCAAAATCTGGAACAGGATGTTCAACATTGTTGTAATGATCAGGTGTCCAAATACTTTTGGCAATATAATGTAGGTTAGATTAGGAATGTAATGGTTTCGACCCTCCTCCAACCTGCCAACTTACTAGTACTACTAATTACTAATAGATACAAATGGTCTTCTCCTCACACTTTTCATGCACTTGTGTGTGTGTGTGTGTGTGTGTGTGTGTGTGTGTGTGTGTGTGTGTGTGTGTGTGTGTGTGTGTGTGCGCCTGCTTGAAGGGATGGGGCCTATGCCATGGACAGTGAATTCCGAGATTTATCCACTGTGGGCTCGGAGCACAGGCAATGCCTGCTCTTCCGGTGTCAACTGGATCTTCAATGTCCTTGTGTCTCTGACATTCCTCCATGTGGCTGAGTACCTCACATACTATGGTAGGAATCTTGACTAATGGCCGTACCTGCTGTTGACTTGACTTAATATTTCTATACAAAACTTTAAAAAAATATATAACATGAACAAACCTATGATTGTGGAAATAATATGTGTGCTATCCATTCAAATATCTATTATTGCACTGAATCTCATAAACCACCTTTTAGTAAATCAAGTAATTGTAGATATATTGTTCTTGCAGAAGGCTACTCGTGTTCCTTTTAGTTAGTTTTTGCCTATTAATTTCTGATTGCTTGTAATGTGGCTGTAATATATTTAGAATACCAAACTTATTTTTGAAATATTTGCTCCCCTTTTCTAGGTGCATTTTTCCTGTACACTGGTCTGGCTGTACTTGGCTTCCTTTTTGTGCTGGGCTGTCTGCCAGAAACCAAAGGTCTTATGTTGGAGGATATAGAGATTCTGTTTAGCAGGAGGCTCTGCACCTGTGGTGGACTGGGTGGCGAACATGCACATTACATCAGGGTAAAAGGGGGCAACCTTCTCTCAGATCAAGACATCTCTGATGGGGAGTAATTTTATGGGCACTTTCTTTTTGTCTTTTCTAGTTCTACAGGTGTTGAATTCCAGGTGTTGATCTCAGTTTTCACAATCTCTGTGGAGTGTGGGTCTTCATGGCATTCCAGAGAATCAGCATTGTTTCTGACTAAGAACTGGAGACAAACTTTCTTTGCGTCCTCTAGATTGTAGGTCCATGCTGATTTGCATTTCAGTGAACTGTTGGGAGTCTCGAACAATATTTTCTGGTTGTGGTACAGAACAATATTTCCTGTTTTATAACTACATTCCCATAGAAGATAAGACCCACATAAGCTTCTGGGTTTCTCTGGTATGTTGTGACTGGTGAAGATGTGGGGTTTAGTTTAAAGTCTGGTACCACTACTACATTATATTTAAGCTATGTAAAATACTCAATAGTGTATTTTTATCAACTGACTAAACTTGGCAGTTTTTAATGTTGTAGCCTCATTTGGATTTGGGAAAGTTGCATTATGGGACACTGGAACCGGAAGAAGGAATTGCTTACATATCAGTAAGTAATAAATAATTATTAGGTTTTTTTTTTCTTTTTAAAGCATTGTAGCCAAGCTCACAATTTTATGTATTTTTGTGTGTGTGTGTGTGTGTGGGGGGGGGAATCTAGAAGTATGTATAACAATGTACCAGAATATTTGCTTTAAACATTTTATTTCTGTATTTCTATATTCTGTTGCAGCTGCAATAATGGTGCAGTTATACCTGGATTCGCCTTTCAAGAACAACGAACAGCACTTTTGAGATCTTGATCAATGAACTGAAACTTTTTTAAAGATGCGTATATATACATATTAACAAAGTCAGAATGGGTCTTGGTGTGATCTAGTTTAAACTAAAAGCTCGGTCACTTCATTTAACATGAACAAACATGTTGATTATTATATGTTTCATTATGCTAGATTAACAGTTTCTAAAATAGACAAAGAACAAACCGACCCCCCTTTAAATTTAATGGACAAACTCCTAAATTCTCAAAATTTTGAAAATAGAATATTCATATGACATATGTAATATGCATATTTTATGTAAACAGTACATACTGTATATTTTTAAAAGCATACATAATGGTCTGACCACAGATCTCCTGCACTATCTTTACTGATTGCTATGGTCCACGCTGGAAACCTAGGTGTTGGATATAGCTCAGCAATAGCAAACACAAAATTCCAGTCTGCTGTATAGGCTGTCTCTTTCAATTATTCCATTAATGTTACTAATTTGTATGGGCAAAACTGTGTTCATCTTTTTCTACTGAATAAAATGTGTGAGAATTAACTCTTCAGTTTTACCAATTTCATTATCTCTTTAGCTGCTGATAACAAAATGTGTCTAAGCCTCTGGCTTGCTGAAACCTGCTGAGCTTTGGGGCTGAGTAACCTCTAACCTTTACAACACTGACGCCAGACAGATGACACAGTCTTCGTTATGGTAATAAATGGTTAACATTTTGGCACTCCCCTCCACATGTAGTGTAATTAACACCCAGCATTTCACTTTCACTCATCAACTGTCCACAGTCACAGTGATATTCCCCACAGTACAGTGTAGCTCTGTCTGTAAATGGAACCTGAGAGTTGGTAACTAGACACCTTCATTTGGAAAGAAGTCAAGAAACCCGTGGAGCTCAGCTCCAGTCCCCCACACTGTTGGGTCTGTCAGTGTGAAGCACTTCAGACTTCAGAATTTTAATATAGTGGACAAAGCTCTGATGTGAACCTTTCATCCCACTATCATAAACCTGTGGGTGTGGGTGTGGGTGTGTGTGTTACTCTACTTGTGTGAATGGATGTGGATAAGCCACATGGGTAAGCTCAATCCCACCACACCACCACCTGTTCACACTGTCACCATTTCCCCCCAACAGTGCACTTTTTAGCAGGAAGTGGTCAAAATACAAAAATGGGTTGTTTTAAATAGGCACAACAATCAATTTAAAATATATATATTTATATATACATACAAATCTGGAGTGACCTCTGCATTTAGATCTGTGGGAAAGGCATCAGTAAATTGGGTTGGACATTGTGATCAAAGGCGCACATGCTTGAGCAGTAATGGGATATGCAAGGAAGTAGCTATTGGAGACCCCCTGTTCTTCAGTATATACAGTATATAAATCCTAATCGGTGACAAATTAAAGGAAAAGGTGCAAAGTTTGTCTATTGTCCCTTTAGAGGGAAAGGTCACTGCAAAATCAGTACAAAATCATTCTGACTGATCACCTTAACTTGAAATTATACTGTATATCCCTCCACACCATAACCATCACTGTATAACTACAACACAGCCAATTTTTCCTTCAGTGTGTGTGTATATGTGTGTGCATGTAAATATATGAAATATAGCACAGATTTTCGTTATAACGTCACCTTCGAGGAGCCCGGTTCAGTGGGCGGGGTTTGGTGACGCATTGCGGCTCGGAGTTGAGCCACGGTCGTCGCGTGAGTCTGGGGACGCCGCGGCAGGGACGAGACCCAGTTCTCCAATCGCGTAAAACATTATTACCTCAGCGTGCATCATGACGAGAGCAACGTTTCCTCCACGGCTGCATTTAAACCATAGCTTGTAAATATGGCAGAGGTGAGACAGAGGTGAGCTCCGGATTGCGCTCGCTCTACTAATCTACTAAATCAGACTGATCCACTTCTTCTTGCGGATCGTTTGGGATCGATAAGGCTTTGGGAAACGCGGGATCATGACAACCGGACAGGACGAGAGTTCAGTCCGTGTCGCGCTGAGGTATGACATTGCGTATGATTTTAACTATTGCTTGTCGCATGGTCATTGCGCTATGTTGTTCTGTGTATATGCATAATAACCTGCACGCATCTAGAGCCTGTCCGTGAGCGCGCGCGGAGCCGCCCGGTAACCGGGCCTTCCACTTCTTAAAGGGCTGCTGCAACGCCTAGTGAAAATGAACATCAGCCACCAGCATTGTGCGTTGTGTAATGAGACTGACGTTTGTGCAGCCTGCACGCTTGGCACATCATGCAGTATTTGGCTTTACTGTTTATTTGGCTTGCTGTAGGGGTTTGACCCGTGATACACACAAGCACGCAGATATGGCTCATAGGAAGCGTGTGTGAGTATCTGAAGGTACAGGCAGGCAGGTGCATGGTCAGGGAATCACGCTAGAAATATGGCCGAGTGCTTGCACTGTCTTATAAATCAATGCTTCAAACGGGTTGAGCGACGGTTAGTCGATGAAAGAGCAGATTTCTGGACGGACTCCTCTTTTACAACCCACACGGTGGGACTAGCTGCTGCTGTTGGCCCTTAAAGTGCCCTGAAATCAAAATTGATGTTTCAGAGCTTTTTATACTTGTCCCTTAGGTGTTATGGATGCCAATATGACAGTAGCCTATATCTAGAAACAAAGACAAAAAAAAAAAAAATAGTTTTGGAGATCTTGTTTTAATTTTACAGTTCATCACTTCTGTGAAAGCAATTTTATGCTGACTCATCCTGGACTAGTCTTATGTTTGTCCAATTAAATGCTCTCTATAGACCATAGCATTTATATAGATATCACCAGAACAAATTGACAGTGGCATGTTCAGGTTTTTGGACATGGGTTGGAGAAGCTGGGACATGACCACACTAAGGGGTGGCACAATTGAATGATGTATAAGGATAGTTGCAAAATGAATGGCTTTTTTCTATAGTTCCGAACACATGCTAGATATGATTCATCAAGTTTGTGTGAATTACATAAGACTAACAGACCCTCACCAATGATATTTGAGGTCAGAGATGTGGTGGGAATTGGGAAGATAAGTTTTTCTGCATTAGTAGAATAAACAGAAACTGATTTGAGACCTTTTAATAATAAGGTTGTATCTGAATCATTAGGCAAAAATTGAGCTGATGTTATAAATATGTTATTTACATGTTACTGAATATATAATATACATGTTTTGACCTTATCGATGATCAAGACTTTGTGGCCTAATATCTTAAAATCACAAAGACGTCAGATAGAACAATGTACTTCCATGGTCACAAATTGATAAATGTTTTACAGATGGAATAATTTTTACAGACAATGCAGCATTTTTTAAAGAAAGCTTTTCCTGATTAAATTTTTCTTTTTTTCCAGATTGAATGAATCTTAAAAATCAGTAAGAATTGTTGCCGGTGCTCATAACCACCAGCCGTGTGTGTGTGTGTGTGTGTTGGCCTTATAGTGTGGGAAAAGGTTTTTCAGGATCTGACTGTGTAAACTGTCTCCATGCTCCTGTTAAAACAGGCTCAGCAACAGCTTATACAAGGCTTCCAAAAGTATAATGTAAATCCTGGAAGTCATTTTCACAGAATAATAATAATAATAATAATAATAATAATAATAATAATAAACAACTTTATTTTCTATAGTGCCTGTAAAAGTTGCATCTCAAAGCGCTTTACAGGAGAAGAAATAAAAAATACAAAACAAATCACATTGATGAATGATGAATGGATAAATGGAGTGTAAAATGAATGATATGAAATTTTGAAGACTAAGAAGAAAATCTATGAGTTAAACATTTTGTGTTCAACATTTATGAAACAAGGAATAGGAAAAAAAAAATACTGGAATAATGAGCTGACACATTCAATCAGTTACTTCCTGCTGTGCAGCTTTACACTGCCAGTGTCAGTACTCATGGTTGCTTTTACAGTTTCTTTTTTTTAGTGTTCTGGTCCATGCTTTACTGACAGTACCCATGATACGCTTGGAAAAGCCGTCATAACATAATTTATCACAATAGCAACAGCATATCATGTAGCACATCATAAGTTTCCTTTGTCTCTCTTGCAGTCTGTCTGTCTCTCCCCACACTGGAAACATAAAAAAAACATGTAATAAGTCTTGTAATGCACCAGTCCTCTGCTTAAAGTGTTAATTAGTGTTAAGGAGTGTCTCATTGACTGCTTTGAGTATGGGTGATGTTTAGGGAGTGATGCACTTGCTGGACCAGCTCCATGTTAGGTGACAGCATCATAGAAAAATCACAGTAGAGGCAGGTTACTGTGAGTTATAAGAGAAATTGGCATTGCTGGGCAGGTCAGTTTGGTTTGTGTTTCTAATCGGAGGACAGGTGTGTGTGACAGCGCACCCATCTCCATAGTGACACGGCTGAGACAATTAGTGAGTGAGTCAGCATCTCAGAGGCAGCACAAATGTCCTCGGCTCTGCAGCATCAGTTGCAAATAGATCACGTGATCAAACTCTGCTCGCAGAATGGCCACGTCTCATCCTCTGATCTGTCATAGAGTGAAACAGATCAGGTCATGAGGATGTAGATCCCATATGGAAGATGTATACAGCCCTCTTTTTATTGCTGTGTGTTAGGTTAGAGGGCATGCAGTGTTTACGGTGATCTTACAAAGAATGTAACTAGGGCTGGGCGATATTACAAAAATATCATATCAGGATACTTGAGGACATTTCTACGATACACGATGCATATCGCGATGTATAATTTAGCTAACAAACTGTCTGCAAAACAGTAGTAAAATAAACAAAAAAAAATGTTAAACTGAGTTTGACGATACTTTTCTTTAATGCCTACAAAGACAGAAAAAGAAGATTAAGTTAAAAAAAAAGGAAAATCAATGACATCCATTCAGTACCGTCATTTGTAATGATTAAAACGTTAAAAAAAAAGTGTATCACCATACCATCGATAACGAGAAAAGTGTATCGCGTAATCATTTATCACAATATCGTTATTATTTCGATATTTCGCCCAGCCCTAAATGTAACAATCATTTTTATAGCATAGCACTACAATAAATATTGTTCACTAAGTACAAGATTATGTCGGAATGCTAACTTCCAAAAAAAAAAAAAAAAGTATCCAATGTCCATATACAGATGGCACTGCATTCTTGAGCATTCTTCTCTCCAGTCACTGCAAAGCCTGCATTTAAACGGAAGAAACCCCAAAATAAACTCCAACCACTGAAAGGCTACAGTAGACTTCAAACCATCTGGCCTGATCTCTCTCTCTCTCTCTCTCTCTCTCTCTCTCTTCATTTTCATCCTTAAGAGTGTAAAAACTATGTCAGTGTGGACTCTTCTGACCACATGTGCAGTTTCATTACTGGTTTTGGCACAGATTGGAGGGTGATTCTCCACTGTAACATGCCTAAAAGGCAGCATTTATATGCAGAATAGATTGGGAATAATTATATAGTTGCCTCCATGTGTTTACCACACCCAAACTCTCCTCTGTTTGGATGCTTTGGCTTATTTCATGCCTTTTTCCTTACCGAATGCTCTTCTCCTGCATGTTGTTTGATCAACCTGTGTCTGTCTTTTCTCAGCACATTAAGTGATTATATGTGTGTACAGTGGGTTAGGCACACCTAATGGAAACTATAAATATTAACACTGCACCTACACAGCCACACACACCAGACATACCTGCTTGTCACCATTCATACCCCACCCATATTTAACCATTGCATTGATCACACACCTAAAGCACACTGTTCACATACGCTGAGTTCATGCTATCGTCCCATGAGTAATACTACGCGTAATGCATTGAATTATGAGCCCATTTTTCACAAAGCTAAGCTGTCAGTACATATTAATGCAGTTGGCTCTTACAGAATAAGAACAGTTATCTTGCTCAGACCAGAGAAATCATTTGATCAAAGTTAAAATGTATACAGACGTTAGCTTTAGATAATGATACACATTTACTTCCAGTATTAACATAATAATAATAATACAGTTATTTCTTAGTGTCTAGTGAGCTAGTAAATTTGTTGTCTTGAAAAACATGAAGGACTTGAATTTCTAAAAATCTTTAAATTCTTATTTTAAAGGTCTAAAATATGCCCTTTTTGAATAAATAGCTTTAAGAGTGCTAATAATTTCTCTCCATGGAGTTAGATGCTAGCAGTTAGCCTCTTTTAACTTGTGTTTCTAGCAAATCTATTAGAAGCAATATATTGTTATTAGCATTACTATATACTATTAGATACTGCCTGTTTAATTCTTAATAAAATAACTTTTTGTTTACTATTTGGTTTATAAACTGTGTTAAAAGCAAGTGTGCCACAAATAGCCTACACTTTTGGGGAACAATGTAAATTATACAAGAAGATAACTTCAAGATAACTGGTAGTATAATATTAGCTAGCTGGTTATCATTGATGAAGACTTTAATATAATATAATATAATATAATATAATATAATATAATATAATTCCTTACTGTAATTTTTTTTTTTGCCTTTTATTTAAATGCTTTCATTTATGCTAAAAAGCCATGTACATATATTGAGCTTAAATGTTGATATGCATTACACTGGAACAGGTCTGAAAAAGCAGTAAAATCCATGATTAATAGTTGTGCATATTTGATCTATGTCAATAATTAATTTAAAGCTTTAAAGTTAAATTAATTTGATAAGTTTATGAGTTATAATTGTAAAATATGGACATTGTTGTCAACAAAATGTATGACTGTGTCCTAGCTTATATTCTGCTATAGCTTATCATGTGGGGAAATCTGAAATAACATATTTAGGGGAACAAAGGGCAGAATAGACAGAAATAATGACTTTTTTTCTTAACCATTCATTTTCACCTGTTCATAGACAAACACAAACTCAGCCTGGAACTCTAGCAGTTCCTGTCACTGCTAGCTCACTGCAGATTGCATATGCAGACGACATTGTGTTTTGTCAGGCCTGTGGAAGTCATGTTTACACAGAGATTAGAGGCCTTCTGTCACCAGGTCAGGGTTATGCTCCAGACTGTTTAGGAAGTTAATGACTTAGTGAAGAAACTGAGCTACTGATGCTGTTTTTAGCACTTTCTTTCTTTCAAAGTGAAGTTTCATTTTATTTGAATTAAATAAATACAGCCTTGAAAATGTTGTTTTTGTTGCTGTTTTTGAACAACTAGCTATACAATGAACCTGGAGTGTTTTTTTCATCGAGAAACAACTTTTATTTGTTTAGGACAAAACTTGATCTGTTTTTTTGTCATTGTTTTCAGATATCATACTTCTTAATGGATTATTGTATTATTGACATTATGAATTAAGATGAATTAATTTATACAATATACCCATATATTCAAAAATGACTTACACCTCATTTTGTAGTATTTAATACTTCGTTTAAAAATGAAGTGTCAAAAATCCACTCTACTTATAACTTTTTATAACCGTATAATGTAAACGTAGGCTCACATTTGCCCTACGTCCACATCTCCTGGTCCATCTGTGCCTGACTGCTGATTTCCTACTCCTCACACTACTGAAAGGCATGGTGAACCTAAATGCCACTCTTGACCTTTAACCCTAGGAAGCAAGAAGGCATGAAGAATAGGCCTGGCGTGCTACCAGGAGGGAGAAAACACACTATTTGGTTATTTTTACACTTAAATACACACATAAAGTTAAAGTACCATGACCAGCCACCCGAGCCCTTTTAGAGCTTTCTTGATGGTGTGTCATTAACATACATTTATCATCCACATATGGTGATTTACTGTTTGAGAGGTGTGTGTTTGTGTGTTTAATGGTGCTATATGTTAACCTCTCACTTCCAAACTGCAGTTTTCTCTGTTACAGCTGTGTAATAACAGTACTTTTGGTTCATAATTTGTACATTCTGTTGTGCAATAATAGGTTTTCTGCTCACACTTTCCCTTTTTTTGGAGGGAGATGATTTTTGACTGCAGACATGGCTGCCGTTTCTCACTCCTCAGTGAGGACCTGTTTTTACCTATCAAACAATCGTGCAGGAAACACCAGAGCATTGTCCCTTTGTTGGCAAAACATGGCTGTTTTCATGGCTGCTTAAATATTCAGACGACCTTCTTGAAGAATGCAAAGATCTTTCCTGGAGGATATGCTTGCCCTTTTAGTCTAATGTGCCATTCAGCCTCATGCTTGCTTTTGAATTGTCCTCTGTTCGGACACTTGTGCTCACTTTTGCAGCAGATTGCTGAGACTGCTGCCTAGGTTTGAAACAACCCCTTTTCCTTTCTTTTTTTTTTTTTTTTTACAAAAACCTACAAGGCTCTTTGCAGAGTTGTGCTTATCTTCACACTACCTGCCTTTGTCCTTCAGATTCAGTCCTGGAAACTGTTGATTTCCAGATGCCAGATTGCCCTCACATGCACTCCCGGTACAGTCACCATGGACAGAAGGAAGCTTTAATTGCCCGCTAAGGGAATAGTGAACAAGGAGTCTATTTGAGGCTGCTCCAATGCTTCCCAGGCCATTTTCGGTCTGACCTACTCTCTGTTTATTCTCGTGTATTCCACAGTGCATTTGAGTTGACCCAGTATCTGTTTACACCCGATATATCCCATACTGCATTTAGGCAGACTGAGTTCCATGGATTTCAGTGACCTGCATAGGGAGTCCAGTGGCCTGTATGCCCTAATGGTTTTCACTGAATTAAGCCTGGACTTTGCTTCTTTAGTCTGTGTGTGTGCCATTAGACTGCATCAGTAAAGATCCAGTCTTTGCTCTGTCAATTTGTATGTATAGATGTAAACCCTGCAGCTCCTCTAGTCCACTAGGTATTGGCCTATTTAGAGTAAAATGGTAAAATATTAATCTCACTTCTTTAACACCTATTTGGAATACAGTATGTTGTGTGAAAGTAGGCCATTTCATATCACCAAATTAGAACATTTTAGATGCTAAATATTGAATAGGTGTGATGAACAAACCATGTGGCTATTTTCTATGGACCATCTTTATCAAGTTAGTAGTCAGTAGCCATGCATGCATAGAGTTATGGTTCTTTTACAGATTAAGGTTAAGGTTTCCAGGAACAGAAATAAACTTTACTCTTCCTTCTATCCTGACCAGTTCAACATCATTGGTATTAATCCAATCTCTTGTGGGAAAAAGTCTGTTTAAAGTCTGTTTAACCCTAGGCTGGTGCATACTACACACACTTGCCTCAGACAGTCTTAAGTTCTTAAGTAATGCCAAATAGACTCGCTTATAAAATCTTGCTAATGTAACATAATCTGGAGGGGGGAAAAAATCATTTAGCCAAACAATTAACCATTTTGGGAGACTATCATTTTAGTTTTGCACCAATTCCAGTTAAAATGTGGAGCTCCCACACAAACTGCAAGTCTAGCAACAAAGTCTTTGTTAATATTAATTTAATTGTTAATTGTATTTAGTTCAAAATATAGCAACTCCCACTCAAACACACATGTACACAATTGGACAATTGTGAGAAATCAGAGGTAAAGATTTAGACCCAAATGCAGTACTGGCATAGTTTTGAGTAATTTTCCTTGTTATAGGTAGGTCTAAAGTCTCACTAATGAGGCTATTGAGGCTAAACTGAGTGTGATGTACAGTCACTCTACAATTATGTCATGTCACATATAATTCACAGCCCAAAAGTGGACATGATTTATTTTCAATCATACTCTTTGTGTCAAAGATGTTGACAGGTCAAATTTTTTTCAGTTGAACTCTGCATTTAGTAGAGGGATTGTAGATCAGCAGGAGTAATAGGACAGGATCTTCCACTCGCCTGGCTGTTTTTAATGATTTATGCCAAGCTGGTGAGGAGCTGCAGAGGGAAAAGAATGACAGGTAGGGACCTGTCTGCTGTAGATGCATAGTAGGAAAGGGAGCCCTGCACACTGTTCCTGCAATTTGGCTTAATCTTTGATTATTATTTGATTTGATTATCTTTCTCATTATATGTTCATATTGTGTTGGTGATCAACAGAGTGTGTGCTATTCTGCTGTAGATCAGCAATAGCTTATTACTCTGCACATGACTGGTCTTTGATTATTGGTCTTACAGTAATGATACAGGTCACACAGGACACACCTGCTTATAGATGTAGGTCACGGTTTAGCCCTTTTTCAGTTATTTATAAGTTTTGGCTCTTTATCAGTGTTCCTAAAGTACACGGTGAATATGCACGGCACTACTGTCCATGAAGCTTCAGATCTTGGCAGAGGCCCATCACACACATACACACACACACACACACACACACACACACACACACACACACACACACACACACACACACACACACACACATGTATGCCACATAAGCACTAGGGATAACTGTCTTAGCTGGATTTGGAATGTTGCTGACTGTTGCATAGCAGGTATGTATACAAACAAAGAATGATTGGCACCTAATCATTTTTGACAGTAATTCTAAGCAATAATTATTGTATAAAATAAAAACTATGCACAATAATTCAAATTTTCCACTCAAACAATTCTAAGAAAATAATCCCTACTGAAAAACATTGTTAGACATTATAGAAAGAGACTCAGTGTTGTTATAATGTAAATATAAAATATACATAAATGCAGTGTAATTAAAAACAAAATATGGAATTAAAAAGTGTATAGGAGGTGAAAACAAGAAGTGAGAACTTGGTTGATTTGAAACTGTAACTGACTGTCAGATTTTATATACCGCCTTGTTGTATTTCTCCCTTCTGAGAACTTATCCACCCACCACACACCTACATCTCTCCTTCCACCCATCTTTTCTTTCCAGTGTCCGGTGCATGCTTGTCCCAGTGTCCAGATCCAGTGTCACATACAGACACAATACCAGCTCTGTGCTGCCCTCAGTGTTTTGTCCTCTGCAGCCCAGCCTGCACAAAAGAGCTCTTATACACACAGACAGCACCAAAGCACGCTGTCAGGTGCCCCACACACACACAAACACACACATCCTGCACAGCCTTCTCTCATTCCTCTCAGTATATACTCAATGAGAAATCTTACAAAAATGTTCCATTATTCCATTATTTACCAGGAATAGATGTGTTTATGCACAACAAGAAATATACAGTACAGCCTATTGGGAATTTTTGTTATTTTCACCTGATCTGAAATAAAATAACAACTGTGAGATCAACGTGTCAAAATGACTGCATAAAAGACCTTGCAGAGCAACACTGAAAAAGAAACTCATCATCTGGGATGTCTGTGGGTGGGCCTTCAGGCACCCATTAATTGCGAATGTTTTGCAAACTGAACATTACTTTTTAATATTAAGTTAATTGTCTGGTTAATTTGGTTCATTTGAATGGGAAGAAGACTATGTATGACAAGAAATCTCTATTAGAGTTCCATCAATACTCAATCAAAATGTGTATGTGTGTGTATATATATATATATATATTTTTTTTTTTCTTTTCCAATTAGAGCTAACGCTCTTGTCCTCCTATTGTGCTGGACGTCAGAATGAAATAATGTCTATGTGTAGGTGATAAATGGACTGTGAAGAGAGAGCAAGGATAATCTATAATTTCTCAAAAAGATAACATGCATGATGAAGGTGTCATTTTAATTTCATGTGTGATTGTGTGTCACAGTGACGTGCGGACAAACACACACACACACACACACACACACACACACACACACACACACACACACACACACACACACACACACACACACACTGGCAGTTCAAACTAATGACTTGGCCAGGATACAGTACAAGCTGTTGTTTGGATTGAAAAGTGAAATTTGCTCCCACAGCTATATAAAAAAAAAAAAACCTGCCCATATTTTGGACAATGGCAGTTCACTTCAATCAACTGACTACTTATGCCTTCTTCACTATTTTAAGTGACTTTATTAAAAATAAAGTTCTGCCGGTGGTGTGTGAGAGAGCTTGGCTATGTGCCAGACACTTCATTACCACAAAGAGATCTGCTAATTAGATGGTTAATTTTAGCCATCTTCAAATCGAAGCAATTATCACCATCGTTTTGGTGTTTCAGCATCTCCAACAGGAAGGAACATATTTCTACATGCATATGCAAAAGAGCTATAGTACAGTTTATTTATATTTCCCCCTTCTTTCTTTGTCTTTCTCCCCTTTTCCCTCAGGATCCGTCCCCAGCTGGCACGGGAGAAGATAGAGGGATGTCACATTTGTACATTTGTGACCACCGGTGAGCCCCAAGTAATTCTGGGAAAGGACAAGGCCTTCACGTTCGACCATGTATTTGACATGGACACTGAGCAGGACACCGTTTACGCTAACTGCACAGAGAAGTTGATAGAAGGCTGCTTCGAGGGCTATAATGCCACTATCTTTGCCTATGGCCAGGTGTGTGTGTGTGTGTGTGTGTGTGTGTGCCTGGGTGTGTGTTTGTTTACTCCATACTGTGCATTTGCTTCATCTTACACTATAGAAATATCACATGTTGTGAAGGATGGAAGCTATACATGCTAACAGGCAAGCATACTTAAAAACCTCTGCTAACTTATGTATGAAAATATGTAGTGGCCCATGCTGTGCCCTAGGTAGCAGACATTTCTGGACCAAGTTTAGTTGCATTTAGGCCTAGAAGTGTCAGTTTTGGCACTGGCAACTGTATTGTGGGCCAAAAGTCACCCAGTTCTAAGCAGCCACATTTAAGGTTTTTACAGTCTTAAATGCAAACAGCCATGTTTAATGCATGTGTGGCATTTCAGTTTTTGGTCAAAGGTGATGTTTAATGTAAGTTCTGGTCTATATGATGCCTTGGTCTCATTATTAACTGGGTTCTAGAAGTAAGATCAACCTCATCATTCAGTGGTGGTATGTGGGCCAGATGAAAATAGTAAGTGTGGGGCATCATTTATTTGTCTGGGACACATGTACTACTCATTCATTTATTATTCATTCATCTTCAGCAATCCTGGTAAGGGTTATGGTGGATCTGGAGTCTTTTCTTGTATTTCATGTTCACTTACAACATTTGTGTGGTTTATTGAAGAAAAATAGTCACAATGAATCTTTACAGAAGCATCATTCAATATCTCCTGGACCCTTAAAAACAACATTTTGTTAAAGCACTTCCCCTAAACAGCAATTGGCCAATAGTATCTTAATAAGCAAAGCTGTTTCTGAGCCTTTGAGGGCCCTAAGCGACATCTTATTTGCCTCCCTATCCTGAACCATAGTATATCTGAACCATAATATACATAATATATTCTTATGTATGGTCTCATAATACATATAATACACACCTACCTACACACATACCTACCTACCTACACACATTTACTTTACATTTACGGCATTTGGCAGACGCCCTTATCACAGCCTAACCACAATATTAGCTAGCATAGCAAATATTCAACAAGAACCAGTGGGGTATTCATTATATATGCTATCCCTTAAATCTATCCTTTTATTACTTTAAAGTAAAGTAACAATACATATACGTACACTGCTTCAAAAATTACTTAGAATTTCACATGGGAAATCTTTTAGCCTTGTCACTGAAAACACTGACATGCTCAGCTTGACAGCTTGTGACCGCAACTCGGTGAAGCCCAGAGATGCGTATTATAAGCAGACTTGGTAATTCTGATAAGTATACCTCAAACCATCAGATTCATCTGCGCAGAGGAGCAGTGCTGAAGCACAACCCATGTAAAAAATAAAATAAAATCTGCGAGTTACTTGCAATTTTATGTTTCAAACAGAGATGGCGATAGAGAGGCAAAAGTTCAGTACTGCAGCTTTAACTATAAATTTAAATAATATACTTTAAATATACTTTAAATATGCTACTGATTTACATGTAACTGTGTTCATGGTAATGACATCACAACCAAGACAAATGAAAAATGTTCTTGTTTCTTAGTCCCTGTATTTGGCTTGTATAGACTTAGGGAAAATGGTACATTTTAAAACTTCGTCAAGCCCTTTAACTTTTGATTTTTAGTGTTTCCATGACAAAGTTAAAGTCCTTCCAGTCTTCCATACAGATATATTTAATCCCTGCTAGAAAAACAGAGTGCTCAGTCTGTCACCCAGTATTTCTAACTGCCCCCCCCCCCCCCCACCACACACACACACACACACACACACACACACACTCTTGGATTCTCACTTCCCCTGGCTCTTTTCATTGCCAGGACAGCTGAGCTCCATTAAATGGCTCTTTTAGGGAGGCTTTTATCAGATCAGTTCTCGTTCTCTCTCTCTCTCTCTCTCTCTCTCTCTCTCTCTCTCTCTCTCTCTCTCTCTCTCTCTCTCTCTCTTTTTTTAATTTTTTTTTTTAAAGGGGAGACATTTATTATTTTTTTTAATCACAACCTATATAATTTACATGAATATGTCATGTTGTGTCATTACTCAAAGCTACTGTGCATGTTTTTTAGCTCTTTGGGTCTTTCACATCCTGATATTAATCCTGGTTTTATCTACAGTGCCTGTAATAAAGTAGTCAACCGGATAGCAGGGAATACTGGCATTTTCCACTCATTCACTGATTCCACTGATTCATTCAATCACTCATTGACTCACTCACCACTCTCTCATTAACCACTCACTAACCACTCACTCACTCAATCACTCACTCACTCACTCACTAACCACTCATTAACCACTCACTCACTCACTAACCACTCACTCACTAACCACTCACTCACTCACTCACTCGCTCACTCACTCGCTCACTAACAACTCATTAACCACTCACTCACTCACTAACCACTCACTCACTCACTCATTAACCATTCATTAACCACTCACTCACTAACCACTCACTCACTCAATCACTCACTCACTAACCACTCATTAACCACTCACTCACTTACTAACCACTCACCCACTCACTCGCTCACTAACCACTCAATCACTCTCTCACTAACCACTCACTCACTCGCTCACTCGCTCACTAACCACTTAATCACTCGCTCACTAACCACTCACTCACTAACCCACTCTCTCACTAACCACTCACTCACTCGCTCACTCACTCACTAACCACTTAATCACTCGCTCACTAACCACTCACTCACTAACCCACTCACTCACTAACCACTCAGTTCCTCCCTTATTTACTCAGTGTAATAAAGTAGTCAACCGGATAGCAGGGAATGCTGGCATTTTCCACTCATTCACTCATTCACTGATTCCACTGATTCATTCAATCACTCATTGACTCACTCACCACTCTCTCATTAACCACTCACTAACCACTCACTCACTCACTCACTCACTCGCTCACTAACCACTCATTAACCACTCACTCACTCACTCACTAACCACTCACTCACTATCCACTCACTAACCACTCACTCACTCACTAACCACTCACTCACTCACTCACTCACTCGCTCACTAACCACTCATTAACCACTCACTCACTCACTCACTAACCACTCACTCACTCACTAACCACTCATTAACCACTCACTCACTAACCACTCACTCACTCAATCACTCACACACTAACCACTCATTAACCACTCACTCACTCACTAACCACTCACCCACTCACTCGCTCACTAACCACTCAATCACTCTCTCACTAACCACTCACTCACTCCCTCACTCGCTCACTAACCACTTAATCACTCGCTCACTAACCACTCACTCACTCACCCACTCACTCACCCACTCACTCACTAACCACTCAGTTCCTCCCTTATTTACTCACTCACACTCTCATTCACTCCCTCACTCATTGACTCACTCACCACTCTCTCACTAACCACTCACTCACTCACTCACTAACCACTCACTTGCTCACTCATTTACTCACCACTCACTCACTCACGCCCTCATTTACTCATTCACTTTCTCACTCACTCACTCAGTGACTCACTCACTCTCATATCTCCTTTCTCAGATGTTCTTTTTATTTATTCATGACTCATCAGCACATTAATGAGAGGTCTGTTTTTGCAGACTGGTTCGGGGAAGACGTACACAATGGGCACTGGCTTTGACGTGAGCATATCGGAAGATGAGCTGGGCATCATCCCACGTGCAGTCAGTCACCTTTTCAAAGGCATCGAGCAGAGACGGCAGGCAGCAACAGAACAAGGACGACCAGTACCCGAGTTCAAGATTAATGCCCAGTTTCTGGAGGTATTTCCTTCACTGAGAACGTCTTCCTTGTCATGCTTTTTGGGCTTCACCAGTCTAAACGTAGACCAGCTGGTGGCCCTCTGCTTTCCAGTTCAGGGGTTCAAACCCACTCCCATATGATCAGATCTTTAACCCCTGGTCTACCAGGGCCAAACGTTATACAACTGATATTTGGAATAGCAAGCACTGAGGTTGATGGTGCAGTCATGAACGCAGACCATGATCTCATGAAACACAGCCAGCTTTGTTTGTGCTCGACGGTGTCCCCTGCACACTGGCTTTGCTGTTCCCATGGTGAGACTCTGCTTGGTGTCCAGAGGCTTAGCTATTTCAGGAGCTACTTAATGAAGATGATGGTTATTTACTGCATCTGTCTCCCTCTCCCTCTTCCTCTTCTGTACATGCTCCCAAATTAAATCCTCACCCAAATGCCACATTCAGCTGTTTGAAATAGGGGGGAAGAGAGGCCAAGTGCCAGAGTCCACACACACACACACACACACACACACACACACACACACACACACACAAATTTGGTGCACATTTAACCAAAGAAGAGCCACAATATCTTCTCAGTATCCTAATCACGAACAATGAAATGTGTGAGGGGTTTTTTCTGTTTGGTTTAATGCAAATTAGGATTAAATTCTGTTTTTGTAAATTTAACTGTAACTAACAATAATGTGTATGTTCTATCATCTTTTCTTTTTCACTTGTGTATGGTCGTGTGTGTGTGTGTGTGTGTGTGTGTGTGTGTGTGTGTGTGTGTGTGTGTGTGTGGC
Source organism: Cranoglanis bouderius (assembly GCA_023630585.1). Taxonomy (NCBI): domain Eukaryota; kingdom Metazoa; phylum Chordata; class Actinopteri; order Siluriformes; family Cranoglanididae; genus Cranoglanis; species Cranoglanis bouderius. Next base: position 8,323,872 of record CM042545.1, read on the forward strand.
TGTAGTTGTACAATGAAGAGGTTCTGGATCTCTTTGACTCCACGCGTGATATGGAGTCCCGAAAGCAGAAATCTCACATTAAGATCCATGAAGATGCCAGTGGCGGCATTTACACTGTGGGAGTCACCACACGCACTGTTTCTTCAGAGGCTGAAGTGAGTAATTGTTTTTCAGCATACTTGGTCTTGTTATTATTATTATTATTATTATTATTATTATTATTATTACTTTAGAACAATTAACTATTGCATATTATATTTTTAACGTATTTGTTATTCTTTACGTTGTGTGTTTTAGATGATGCAGTGTTTGAAGCTGGGCGCTCTCTCACGCACCACAGCAAGCACTCAAATGAACGTACAGAGCTCTCGCTCGCATGCCATCTTCACCATTCACCTGTGCCAAGTGCGCGTGTGCACACCTTCAGACAATGTAAGAGTCAACCCTTCTTCTCATGCTAGCTGCTCGTGTTCTTTATCAGCTTTTCAGTTTCAGTTCCATTGCTTTCAAGAATACGACATAGAATTACGTACATGATGACGCTTTCCTGCATTATCTCTTATCTCTTAAATATTCACACATCGGGCAGTTGTCTGAGTCGCTTATCAGGGTTGCTAATCATTAAGTTGCTCTCTTAATGAAGCAGTCTGATTGAAGTATTACTTTTCCTCTTTCAGAATGACAATGAGACTGATAACCGGCTGGCCAATGGCTCATCTGACATGGATGAGTTTGAGACACTAACAGCGAAGTTCCACTTTGTGGATTTGGCGGGTTCAGAGCGACTGAAGAGAACCGGTGCCACTGGGGAAAGAGCTAAAGAGGGAATCTCCATCAACTGTGGACTGGTGAGAGCTGTCGCTCTAGATTTGTGAATTTGTCAATTGATGTGTGACTTTATATGCAGTATTTGACACAGTTTAACTCTGTTTTACTTTATATCTGTGATGCAGTTGGCATTGGGGAATGTCATCAGTGCCTTAGGAGACAGAAGCAAACGATCAACACATGTGCCTTACCGGGACTCCAAACTTACTCGCCTTCTCCAGGATTCTTTAGGCGGCAACAGGTTTGTTTGTAATGAATCAGGCTTAAAGGAGATGTTACAGATCAGTATACCTTTATTTGACCTTTGGGGTTTACAAGTAAGTTCATTTTGATGACGATTTTAATGGGATACGTAAAACCTGGGCAGTTAGTTGCATGACATTTTTCTTTTTCTTCTTCTTCTTCTTATTATTATTAGTAGTAATAGTGTATAAGTTATAATTATAGTATAATTAAATGCAATAAACTGTGGTATTATGAGTTTAGGCAAAGTTGACTAAAGCTAGTTAACAACTGATAAAACATTGACACTGATGTATTATTTTTTTATGTGGCTAAGTAACAGTCATTTTTGGATACACAAGATTTTACATGTTAAAGAATATTAACTTCTGAAATAAAGGCTTGTTTTCTGTTTAAAATAACAAAATAATCACAAATTGGCTTATATGATATCCATGATTTACTCAATATTGAGTAAAATAATTGTGATGAGCAATTTATTAGAGAGCAGCTTGATTACATGATGATTAGAATTTTGAATGCATTTTTATAATGAGAGGTTTTCAGGTATACGCATTTTTCCTTTTTGCCTGTCCCACAGCCAAACAGTGATGATAGCCTGCATAAGTCCATCAGACCGGGATTTCATGGAGACCCTGAACACCCTGAAATATGCTAACCGAGCTCGTAACATTAAGAACAAAGTGGTGGTGAATCAGGACAAAGCCAGTCAGCAGATCAGCGCCCTGAGGACAGAGATCGCACGGCTGCAAATGGAGCTCATGGAGTACCGTACGGTGAGACAGCTATGTCATTGTACTCTATAAGCTGTATAGATCTCAGATCTTAGTATAGATCTTATACATGAAATTAAGTTGCACATCCCGGAACACCAGTGTTACAACACAACACATGATAACCAGTGAAATGCTGCTAGACAACACCTATTTGGTCTTGATTAGAGGTTTACAAACTCAGTGATAATTCCAATGTAAAGCTTCATTGCTGTGCTGACATTCACAACAGTTTGAATTCAGCTCTGATGTTAGATTTGGCTGTGTGTGCAGGGCAAGCGTATGGTTGGTGAGGACGGACTGGAGAGCATCAACGACATGTATCATGAGAACTCTATGCTGCAGACAGAGAACCAGAACCTACGTGTTCGTGTCAAAGCCATGCAGGAGACCATCGATGCCCAGCGAGGTCGCCTCACTCAGCTTCTCAGCGATCAGGCTAATCAGGCTCTTGCTAAAGCTGGTACGCTACTTGTATGTGTATGTGTGTGTTCCAGTACCCATGATGTTTAGTCATACAAAGCACATTGCTTTGTAATTGTGTCATTATGTAATTTCTTTGTCATATGCAAAATACAGTATGTATTGTGTGCAGGGGAAGGCAGTGAGGAAATTGGAAATATGATACAGAACTACATCAAAGAGATTGAAGAATTGAGGTACGCTTTTTGTTTTACGTTATCATTTGTGTTAATGACCTAGAAGAATCGATTCTGCTCATTGACTGACTGACTAAGACCTTGCTTGGGATATAGTATATACAGTTGCAATCAAAATTATTCAACCCCCATTGCAAATCAGGTTTATTGTCAAAATTTACAGACTTTCATCTGTTTGCAATGAACAAATCAAACAAAAGCAATTGAAATAGCTCAACACAACGAATGCTTCAAGTGGTTTCCCCAAATTCAACTGAAAATGCAACTTATAATGACTTCTCCAGTCTCAAAATTATTCAACCCCTTCATGGCAAGCATCTTCAGTACTTAGTACAGCACCCTTTTGCTGTTATGACCTGCTGCAAACGAGATGCATAGCCAGACACCAGCTTCTGGCAGTGCTCCTGAGGAATCTTAGCCCATTCCTCATGAGCAATGGCCTCCAGTTCAGTAATATAAAATAATATGTCCCCTGCCTTGTGCCCCGAGTTCCCTGGGATAGGCTCCAGGCTCCCCCCATGACCCTGTGTAGGTTAAGCGGCACAGAAAATGGATGGATGGACTTCCATCTTCCATCTTCTCTTTGTTATTCTTTGGCAGACATTGATTACTCAGACAGTTTGTTTATTCAAATTGGGTTAATAGCGTCTATGTTTAAATACAAATTAAGCAATGTACTTACTATCTGTAAGGCCATGTTAAATTAGCTAGATGAATTAAATCATGGCATTAACTTGTACGTATATAATATGTACATAAATATGGCTGACAACCAATGTAATAAGGAAAATGTCTGTCTTAGATACATTTATGAAAATATTCCTGAGTCATAGCATCTGGAGCAACAGCTCAACCAGCCATATTTTTCTAGACTTACATGGAACAGCTATCAATAAAATAATTATGGTGTTTTAAATCGAATCCTTGAATAAGACAGTGATGACAGTGCAAGCCTATAGCATTTTGTTTATATTTTTGTGTTATAGGGCAAAATTGTTGGAAAGTGAGGCAGTGAATGAGAATCTGAGGAAGAATCTATCCCGAGCGTCCACTAGGTCGCCTTTCTACGGAGGGTCTGCAGCTTTCTCTCTCGGTCCTGACCCGTCCCAAGAGACCGCTGACATTATCGAGCTGGCTAAGAAGGATCTGGAGAAACTGAAGAAGAGAGAGAAGAAGAAAAAGAAAAGGTAAAACGAAAGGCCGTGAAGAATAATGTGAGGCGGTGTGAGGTGGTATGGGGAGGGGAAGTTGTCTTGGTAACAACTTGGTAATCGTCTTCTTGATGTCTCATTCTGTGAAGCTGATGCAGTGTTCTCTGTAGCAGTGGGTGTGTGTGTGGCTACCGTCAGCTGTACAATTACAACAGGGAATGTCATCATAATGACTATTATTATTACAACACACTGTAGTAACATTTGCTTGTCTGCCGTTTTGGATTATTTATTTTTACGTTTAAAGGAACAACAAGGGAACTATTTGGTAGACTTACAAAAGCTGAAGAGAGGGTCAGCAGTATAATACACATAGGTCTTAGATCTGTGGCTTTTCCTGCTCCTCACTCACTGATGTCCTCTTCATTCCTCTTCTCCTCTCCCTGACCTTTGCCCTCTGACCTGTGAAGGCTCCAGCAGCTGCTGGAGGAGAGGAGAGTGGAGGAGGAAGAGGAGATGGAGGTGGAGGAAGACAGGTTTGTCATTGTCTCACACCTGCCCATAGAGTGTCTTCCCTCTGAAGTCCTCTTACCCCAGACCCTGGCTATTTTATCTCTTTTTTTAAGCAGGTAGTTGCCACACTTGGAAGAGAGCCACCAAAAGAGTGTCTTTTAAGCACGCATTATTATGTGATCTATTATTAATTTATTCTTTATTAATCTGTTTACTGCTTATTCATACCATATTCATGTGTTTCTCTATAAGACAAGAGTCTCATTCTTTCAATTGTGGTTTGGGAACTACCTGATCATTAGTTCACCATTGCTTTTGGTTTTGTTTTCAGAACATAATGAATAAAAACAAGCAATTTCATTTCTTTTTTAATGTTGTTAAAACCCTGCTAAGTTTGAACCTTTTCATTTAGGTTCTCAAGAATGCTTTGGCCTTTAATGTGCTTTTATTTTTATCAACAATGCTCTGTTTCATCCCAATGCAGCAAAGTTTTGGTTAATTTTTTCCCCCAGCCTCTGCACTGGATTTATGACATCCTTATTCAACAAATACTAACTTTATATTTATATCAAATATTATAAATGATACTCAGTGATTTTATAATGAAATTGTTGTTGTATTCAAAAGTCGATTGGACATTGAGTATTTTTTCTAAACAGCACAAAGACTAGAAATTTGCTTCTCTCTTTTACAATGGCCGTGTTTACATGCAAAGACATTTTACCAATCTGAATTAATTCATTCCGATTGCACTGAACTGTTTAAATATATCCCACACTGGGCTGTCTATATAAAATCTCAGTTTATTTGCATGTTGCATGTAATCTGATCCAAAGTTATGCATGGGGTTTTTTGTCAATGTTACCATAACAGCTACGAGCATGTGAGTTCAGTCAGCATGTAAAGATTTTTAATCGCACTGTTCAAGTTTTAAATGATTTCTGTCAGAACAAAACGCCATCCAAGTGTGATTATTGAACGAACAGTGAAAAGAACAGTTTGTGACCACAGATAAGTTGCTCAGCATTCATATTTGGCTGACATTCTGGGAAAAGAATGCTCTGGTTTTTGAAAATAACACAAAACACACACATTATTCATTGGTATAATGCCTTTACTCAGCTTCTTCCCTTCTTTTTTTATTTTTATTTTTTAACCATGTGTATGTTCTGTATCGTTGCTGGAATGTCTGACAATTTTCAAATGTTGAGACAACTTTTTTGAGGTCAATTCATGTCCTATATCTCCCTTAAAATGATAGTTAGCCCATCCAACCTCACCATTATTTTAAATAGATTCAATTATAGAGATATAGTTATAATGTTTATTATTCTTCTGTTCAATGGGTTATTAAAAGTATTATCCACCCCATTCAATTGGATAGAAATTTAATTCAGATTGCCCTCAATCTGTTTACTCCATGTCAATTATTGTGTATGCATGAACATTTTTTTATTATATCAGTCTGACTATTAACAGATTATTCGGCTGTCTTTAAACATAGCTATTCATGATTTTATACTGCGACCCCAAAAAGATGAATAAAAACACATTGATCGTCTCTGAAACAAAATAGCACCAAAATCCCAGAGTATCATTAAAGTCCACATCTATGAGTGAACCTGGACAGGGATGTTTTTTGTAATAACATTGCATATGTGAATGTGTCCAGTGCTGTAAAGGAAGAAATCCCTGATAATGAGCAAGAGAAGGGGAACGAGAGAGAGCAGCTCGAGCCAGCGAGTGAGGAGGCAGAGGTACACCTGGCACATCTTTTCTGAAATTTATTCCCCTAATATCTCCAAAAATCAAATATCTGATTATTTTAAATTATTTTATTGTACTCCAGCAGGAGGCTCAGGAAGGCAGCGATCACGAGGAGGCTGAGGATGAAGAGGAGGAGGATGAAGATGAGGAATTGGATGCTGACGAGAGTTCAGATGACTCAGACTCAGAGTTGGATGAGAAAGGTACATTACTGTGATTTTTATTATCGTGTACAGGCTGTTCTGTCCACTTCTGTCTTCCTTGATCTCTTCTCTCTTCTATTTTAAAGGGGTCATATGATGCTTTATAATGTTTTCCTTTTCCTTTAGTGTGTAATTTATCTGTTTGTGCATGTATAAAATCTGCTAAGTTGCAAAGCGAATTTATCTAACAGAGAATACTGCTCCAGACCTGCCGAAAACGCCTCGATCGAAGTCCAGATATTACTTCCGCAAACGTCTATGTCACAATTTGAAATGTCAGCATAGTTTTAATTTTTAATTAATTACATTTTTTAAAACTGTATTTTATGTTGCCACTTCAGGACATAAAGTTGTTACAGTGAAGAAGACAAATTAAACCATTATAACATCGTATCTGAAAGGTAAGAGAGTTACAAAATAAAAACTTACCACTGTGAAACGTTCTGCTCAAGTCGTGCTTGCAAAGTTGGTTCCGATTGATCTGCTTGATCATCCGCATTTTCAGAATCTGACTCGGGCTTGAACTGATACGGTGAAACCGACAACATTATTAACTGTGTTTATAATTGCTTTAGAAGCCTTGGAAGCTGAAGCTCGCAATTATGGTAAGGGGTGTTACATTTCCGACACACACTTGAAGTTTTAGGCCAGTCGCAATGCAATGGGTTAGCTGGCCAATCAGCGCACTCTGGGCTTTTCAGAAGGAGGGGCTTTGGAGAAACTCAATCAGAGTGTTTCAGACAGACTGGGACTGCAATAATGTACAGTATGTGAAAAATAATGTGTTTTTTGAACATTAAAGCATGTTAACCTATTCTATTACACCCAATAAACAAAATAATGAACTTTTAAAATAGCATCATATGACCCCTTTAAAAGTCTTTATCAACTGTTTGTGTCTGAACACCTCAAAGCGAAAGTAAACCTCAAGTATACAGGATATGTATAATTTTTGGAATAGTTCCAGAGATTGTTGGTGCATTATGTATGAGTGTTAGAGAGGCATGTTGGTATAAAACGAGTATTACTGGTGTAACAGTTTCATTTTCGCAGTATGATGACCTTGCCAAAAATATCAAGGTGTCACTCACTGTATCACAATATTAACTGTAAAAAAAAAAAAAAAAAAAAAAACACATGCAGGTGCTGAAAATTGCATGTTTTTTTAAAAGGAAATTTGAACATCACTACTCACACATGATTTTGGTTTGACTTATTAAACTGGGATCATTCTGCAACTATAGATTTGATTGATTTGATTTGTTATGTACAGAGAATGATACAGAGAACAATCTCTTCTTAGTGAAATTCTTGGTAACAGGCTTCTTAACTGTGCAGCATAGTATGATAGACATAGTGGGACTCATAATGCAATGGCAGTATGCAAAATTAACAGTAAAGGTCATACAATAGGATACATAATACGAGATAAGGTGCTCATGTGGTACACTATATACACAAGTATATAGTTCAAGAAATATTGCGTAATTCCACCTTCAATATGGGTCATCAGTAGGGAGCAGGTATGCATTGTTTCAACAGATTAATGGTTAATTCTGGTCAAGGTGTCCTTTGAGGGGGGAAAAAAAAAGATTTATTATGTTTCTGTGTATGGAACAGAGAACTTCCAGGCAGACCTGGCTAATATCACTTGTGAGATTGCCATCAAGCAGAAGCTAATCGATGAGCTGGAGAACAGCCAGAGACGTCTTCACACCCTCAAACAGCAATATGAGCAAAAACTCATGATGCTGCAGAGCAAGATTCAGGACACACAGCTTGAGAGAGATCGTGTGTTGCAAAACATGGGTAAGGGATTCCTTGGGACAAGGATCACACCTCCCTTAATGCTGTGAAGTATACATATCAATCTCTGGAAGGTTTAGGTTTACAGTTATGGCTGCTGTGTGAATACACCTGTGTGTGGTTATGTCTTCCAGGCACCATGGAGACCTGCACCGAGGACAAGGCTAAGAAAATAAAGGCAGAGTATGAGAAGAAGCTGAGCATGATGAATAAAGAACTGCACAAACTACAAGCCGCCCAGAAAGAACACGCTCGCCTGCTCAAGAACCAGTCGCAGTACGAGAAGCAGCTCAAGAAACTCCAACAGGAAGTCGTGGAGATGAAGAAAACCAAAGTATAGCATCGTTCCATTCTAAGAGCAGTATTATTATATGACATAGTTCTAAATATACAGCTAATTAATAGACTTTAGATTATCTGCATCGTGGTCTAGCTGAGAGTAAGGTTTTAATAAGTCTTGGAGAACAAAACAGCACCAACCTGTGGTAAGATGTATTTATATGTAAATTTGTAAAGAAAGCTCCAAAAGCTGTCTTTGTGTGATTTTCAAAACATTTATGGAAAACTTACATTTTCTTCAGGTTAACCTCATTGAAGCTCATTGATGAGTGTGTGTACACAGTCTGCACTGACTGTCTCTGTGTCTCTCTGCACTGACTGTTGCTAGGTTCGTCTGATGAAGCAAATGAAGGAGCAGCAGGAGAAGAACCGGCTGGCAGAGTCACGCAGGAACCGGGAGATCGCCACACTGAAGAAGGACCAGCGAAAACAGGAGGTGCTGCATGCATTGCTCTCAATTATTCATACGCTGAAGACTTCTCTATTCATCCTTTGATATATATTTATAAGGCATTCACCATTAAAGTCAGGACCCTCATTTTCAGCATTGACCCTCAACCATACAGCACTGTATATGAGTTCTATTTATCTTCTCATGAAATATGTTAAGATTTCACACGCTGGTACCACAATATTCTAAGCTAACCAGAATATGACAATGCAGATTCATATTCGGATGCTGGAATTCCTTTTGTCTGTGACAAATGCAAGTTTGATAACAGTTTAGCCTGCTAGCTATGTGTTAAATGTTCATGGGGTAAAGTGCAGTACAGTAACAGTAAATGCCAGGGGTAGCTGTTCATGTATCAGAATGTTCCAGAAATGACTGCTGATACATCATCAATATGTTGTTCAATATCTTCTCTTTTAAACCTTAGTTAGTGTAAGGTTCAGACATAAAGAGTTGCATTTCTCCAATCTTACGTCTTGCCTTTTTGTGACAACATGACCTAACAGAGTAGTAGAGGGAAGGGGGTTGGAATTGGATATCAGCAGGACATGAGGGTGGTCCTAATTTGCATATTCATGCGTATTCATAGATCCTTGCTTTTTTTTTAATGAAAGTCAAGGTATAGAAATGGTCTTATTGCATTTGAGTAGATTCTTGGGGATTAAAATAATTTGATTATACAGTTTAAATGATTTTTAATAGTAAAACTGCATGTTCAGAGCTGCTTTAAAAAAAGGCATAGTGTTAATGAGCTTTCTGCTTTGTGCTCTCTGTACTGCAGCACCAGCTGAAACTTCTTGAGGCCCAAAAGAGGCAGCAAGAGCTCATACTGCGCAGGAAGACTGAGGAGGTAAAGCACTCTCTCTCTCTCTCTCTCTCTCTCTCTCTCTCTCTCTCTCTCTCTCTACACACACACATCTACATTTGTCTTACTATCCTTGTGAGGACTTACCACTGATATAATTAATGCAACTGATGATTGATGCTATGCTGACGCCTAAACTTAACCCTACCCTTAACCAGGAAATCTTTTGACTTTTTAAGTTTTTAAAAAAGGTTTTGTAAAAAACTTAACACACACACACACACACACACACACACACACAGTCCATGGCGTGTGTGACATTATCAAACTATTGACACTATGAACACACACACAAGCTAATACCAGTGCATTTTCAAGTCATCCTGTCTGAAACGTCACACACACACACACACACACACAAGCGCACACATGTAGTAACTGGATGTTGATGTCTCCTGTAGGTGACTGCTCTGAGGCGGCAAGTTCGGCCCATTTCAGGAAAGATGAACAGGAAGGTCCTCCTACCCGAGTCTGTACAGGACTCTGCCCACAGAATGCCCAGCACACGCACACACACAGGATCAGGAGCTCCAAATGGAACCAGGTATGAGTTACAAATCTGCATATATGTGTGCAAATATGCATATGTGAATATGTGTTTTGAGGTCGTGCCTCTTATAATAGCTGTATGCGTTCAGCAGAGTGTACCATCGCAGACCTCTGGGGATTTACTCCACCCGCGTAGCACGGGTTAAATGGCAGAGTCTAGAACGACGCATCTCTGACATCATCATGCAGCGCATGACTATCTCCAACATGGAGGCAGATATGAATCGCCTTCTCAAGGTGAAAAAAAAAAGAATATAATGTCTTAAAAGACTCACCACCTTTCTTATTTTGCACTCGTTCAGTGATTCGATAAATGCTCAGTTCAAATTCAAACATAGCTGTCTTTTGTTATGAACTAAACATGAAAATAAAATATGTTAAAGCCTAAAAGAATAGAGCAGATGCGGCAGTGAAGCATCCACTTCATTGTGCCCATAGCAACGGGAGGATCTGACACGGCGGAGAGACAAGCTGAGCAGGAAGAAGGAGAAGATGGCCGCCGAGGGCCCTGAAGCTGAAAAAGCCGTACAGTCTCTGAACGAGGAATTGGAGTCCTTGTTGGCCAACATCGACTACATCAATGACAGCATTGCTGACTGTCAGGCCAACATCATGCAGATGGAGGAGGCGAAGGTGTTACATTGTTACAAATAAGTCTTGTACATCTGAGATCAATTAGACAAATGATTCCACTAGGAGGACACGGATTATAAAGATATTTCGAAAAGAGCATGTGTGTTTGTGTGTAGGAGGAGGGTGAGACGATGGATGTTTCAGCTGTGATCAGCTCCTGCACCCTTTCAGAGGCTCGTTTCCTCTTGGATCATTTCATGTCCATGGCCATCAATAAGGTACCAACCATTGTTATTAACAGTACAAAGATATTTTGGTAGGCAGCAGGAAATGCAGCAATCTTCACTCTATTTTTGAGAGACGATACAGCCATGTACAAAATTGACCTAGTATAAGCCTTCCCAGGTTGGTAGCAGTAGTGCAATGGTGAGAAGTGACGATGACAAGATTGCGAGAAATGGGAAATCCATCCCAGGCTAACACATGGTTACATCAGTGTATGTTCTATCAAAGGGTTAACTTTGGTTAACTTTGAGTGGAATGTTTACACATAAGAATGCTTTGGTGCCTGTTATCTATCTATACATTACTCTTATTGAAATCACCGGCAAGTATCTGACACATAGCAAAATGTCCTTGTGAACACAGCCTTACAGCTGACCCTGTGACCCTTCAGTTCATTTGCATCGTTATACGTACACCTCCCACCTTCACATTGTTGTATATCATTCTACTACTTTCCATCCAGTGCTGAGACAAAGTGATAGACCTCATTCGAATGTGTAATCTAAGTCTGTATCCACTGTTTCAGGGGCTACAGGCGGCCCAGAAGGAGTCTCAGGTCAAGGTGATGGAGGGCCGGCTCAAGCAGACTGAGATCAACAGCGCCACTCAGAACCAGCTGCTATTCCACATGCTGAAGGAGAAGGCTGAGTTTAATCCGGAGCTGGACGCACTGCTTGGGAACGCTCTGCAAGGTGAGTCTCTCTGCTAATAAAGACTCAGAGAGATCCCTCAGCTGCTCTGCCCAGCCTTGTGACTACTCATACACACCTTCTTGGTATAGATGTATGAACTCATTTAAATATATAAATGAAATTTTGCTGTGTATTCCTTTATGACTTGATTGCTGTAGCTGGGTTGCACTGACATTTCAAAGCTTTAAATTAGAAGTTTGCAAATACATAGTAAAATATTACTTTCAACAGGGCTGGTCAGAGCAGTACACTGCATGACCTGACCACATATGTTCTGATTATACTCCTGAATAGATGCTGAATTAAAAATGCTCAAAAAATAACCTCAGATTTTTAAAACATGACATTTGTTAGTTTTTGATGGCATCTCTTCAGCAGCATTAGACCGCTGTGCTTTTTTTTCCCCCCGTTGGATTGGATTTGGTTGTTTGTTTGTTACAATTGGGGGAATGTGTTTTTGATTTGTTTGTGTGTTGCCTTTTTTCTGTTCCCCCTATTGCCTGAATTGAAACAGAGCTAGGTAACATGCCTGTGGGTAAGTACCGGATGCTATCCTCCCTGTACCGCGTTCTGAGTGCATGGGTCTCCTACGTTAAACTAACCACAGACTAGCAGTTTCATCTGCAGGTGCATGAGGCATACTGCTGTGACTTCATCCCTCCACCCCTCCTTTCCTCCCTTCTCCATGCCAGTGGCTCTTACATGTGCTTCAACCACACAGTTAATCACACATTAACCATTAGCATAAGCTGAAAGCCCAGGCCCATGACAGGTTAAAGAGGAACCTTCCATAATAGCTGGTTCACATTGGTGAACACCTAATGCTTTTTATGCTCCTTGAGACAACTTGTCCTGAATTTCCTTGCTCTGTAAATTGGACATCATAGCTTCTTGACCCAGCTGGACAGTATCCATGTTTCAAAGCTGAACAACAAGCATGGCGACCCTGAGCTCATATTATCCTCATTGGCTTTCTCTGTGATATTAATAGACACCTCAACTAAGACTTATTTAACAATTTTCTTAACTCTAGAAGAGAGTGATTATTGCATCCACTGAAATACAGTAAAAACATCTGGAGTGGCCTCTAGAGTACTCAGACGTGTATACATTTTGACCACCGTTTTTGTTTTTGTCCTGTTCAGAGAATGAAGATGACAGTAGCAGTGACGAATCAACACAGAGTCCTGCAGCAGATGGAATGTAAGTCAACAATCAGGATTCAGTCATTTTGTTTTAATATACAACTCCAATAAAAATGTCTCGGGATTTATTTATGGTGTGTTTGTGTAAGTCTTAAAAGTTTAATGAGTGAAACAATCTTATTCACTCTGTCTTGTTGCAGAACCATGACCACTGACCTCATGAAGCTCTGTGGAGAGACCAAGTCCAGGAGTAAGGTACGCTTTCTGGGTGTCTGTAAATGCTTTCAGTCATCAAGGTCATTGAGTAGTCTCATAGAGGTAAGGCAAGAGGAATGGACCACTCCATTTTTTATCTATCCATTCATCTCTACTGTGTTTGCAATTACCATGGACAATAATTTCAACTGCAAAACGGCAGTCAGTCAACTCCATCAATATACATAGACAAATGTGTAACAGGAATTCAAAATTACAGCTATTACACTGTAACCATAAAGGGCTTAGGATGACACAGACATGAATAAAAGCTGCTCTTATGTAGCTCTTATGTAGGCCCTAATTTTCCACACTGCACCAAATAGTAAAAACTGTCTAGTTACTTACACTTTCCCTGAGGTTTTGTCGAGTAATTGCACTATCAAGCAGAAGTGGAGGCAAACAAATTTAGTGCTTAATTTACAAATACTTTAGACTGAAGGTTTTTATAAAATCATAATCATAAGTGGGTTTTGAGTAAATGGGTTGTGTTCATTCCTCAGTACCGGAAAAAACCTTTAACAATTCTTGTTTGTTGAATTACATATATATTGAATTACATATATATTACATATATGCTAGAGTTGTGGTAGATAGAGTATTCTTTTGAAAATTAAATAAAATTGTGCTTCTCATCTCTCAGCTGATGAGATGATTTCTCATTGATGATCTCAGTTGAGTCTACTCACCTTGGCTTGCAATCTTTTCTGTAGTTCTGTAATAGATAACACCGTTTAGATAAAATTCTGGCTTTGTTTATACAGGCTCGCAGAAGAACCACCACACAAATGGAGTTGCTCTATGCAAACAGCTGTGAGCCCGGCCTTGATGCACCCAGTGGAGAATTCACCAGTCCTCTCCACCCGATGGCTGAAACCCCCGAAGGTGGCACGGATGAGACTTTGAGCAGTACGCTCAGGGACTACATGCTCCCTGCTGCTGCCTTATCCTCTAGAATGGGCGGCATGTAAGTTGGGTAGCAATCTAACAATTCAGCGTATGCATGCACCAGGACTGCTGTTGCTTAGCTTTATGTTTGCCTGAATCATTTGCCTAGCATCCATGCTATTCCAGCGCTTTTCTCATGCTTATTACCTTCATGGCATGATTTATTCCTAGAGTGCAACGGCTAAACCTTAGCAAGGGCTTGTTAATTAGCTGAAGAGGTGAATCAGGTATGAATCAAATCATTAGTCCTACAGGAATGAAACTGCCAATCTGCTTCATAAGTTGGATCGCCATCATTTGACGTCGATACCAAGTATAGAAGCCTAAAATGATACTATAGCAAAAGAAACAACAAAACAAATTAACATCATTGTCTGACATTCTATAGTTGTGCGTGGGACTTTTTAAAATCCCCCTCCCACAGTTATTTTTGTTTGCATCTTCCTGAAATATTTCCTGACATTAGTAAACACATTAGTCATTTAAACCACTGTGACACTGACCAAGATATAGCAGTTACTGAAGATGAATGAATGAAAGCAGTAGATATGTCACACACTGCCACACAAGCAGCAGCACCATTTACTCTCTCATGTTAATGAACACGGTCTTTCTTTGTCTTGCAAGCTTCTGATCTCAAGGAAGTGAACGAAACGTTTAGTTTAGTTTAGTTTAGTTTATTTATATAGCACAATACAACAACAGTCGTTGACCATTGTGCTGTACAAGAAATTATAACATCAAGTTAATGAAACACTAATCAAAACAATAAAACAACATAAAAGTAATATGATACAGGAGGTAGTACATACAGAGGAAAAGCAATGCTCACGACGATTCAGATGTTATAAGCCTTTTCTAAAAAGTGAGTTTTAAGTTTTACTTTAAACAGAGATTCTGAAGAGATTATCCTAATAGATAAAGGTAGGCTATTCCATAATTTGGGGCCGACTATGGCAAAAGCCCGGTCTCCCTTTCTTTTTAACCTTGATCTGGGAACCTTTAATAGTTTCTGACTTGATGACCTTAAACATCTCGCGGATATGTTAACAGTCACAAGTTCAGATAAATAAGACGGTGCCAGACCGTTTAAGACCTTAAAAACAAAGAGTAATATCTTAAACTCTACTCTAAAATGAACCGGCAACTAACGCAAAGAGAGTAAGACAGGGGTGATGTGCTCAAATTTACGAGTGCCAGTATTGAGTCTAGCAGCTGCATTTTGGACTAATTGCAAGCGGTTCATATAGGAATGACCAATACCTATATAGACTGAATTGCAGTAGTCCAGACGAGAAGATATAAATGCATGGATTACTTTCTCAAACTCAGCGGGGGTTAAAAAACTTTTAACTTTGGCCAGTAATCTTAGCTGGAAAAAAACACGATTTGATGACTGCGTTTACCTGCTTATCAAATAGCAGGGCAGAGTCAAAGACAATACCCAGGTTTTTAACAGATGGTTTTACGTAAGCAGCTAAGCTACCCAACACTTGAAACGTGACTTATTTTGTTGAGCCCCATAGGATCCGAGTCCCAATGCACACCTCTTTATCGCACAGTGTTTATAATTGATATTATATGGCTTGCGTAAAATAACATTCTTTACTGAATAAACTTCTTCCCCTGTATGACTTAGATATGCCAATGGCCCTGAAAATTATTTTGATTGCAGTTAAGTTTTACATTTTACACTTAAAATTGTAGACAATTAAATTTTAAGGATCAATTCATAATTTTATGTTGAGGTGTAAGTCTAGACATTTCTGTTTTGAACACCAAATGTTCTCAAGTTCACTTAAACGTACACTCCTGGGCCAAAAAAATGGGACAAGCGCAGTTGGCAAAAATATTAAGCTTTTAATGGTCTTAACAACAAATCATTGGTCAGTGATTCATTGGACTTTTGTTGCAGTGAACTGTTTGGGGAAAAGCTAGAAACAGGGAAATTTACTTACAATATATAGTCTTCTGTACGCAAAGGTAAAATCATGATAATGATTAAAATATTTGATGTAAAATTCAAACTAACACATGTCTGGGTGTACAAAATTAAATAAAGTAAAGACAAAATCAAATCAAATTTTTAAAAAATAATAAAAAGCTGTCCGCAAGTTTACCCACAAGGCTTAAACATTTAAAGAAGTCAAAGGTAAAAGTTACCATTTTTTTGCCCAGGAGTGTAGACTACATACAGTTAGGCTACAGATCACTAAAATCTTTTGCTAAAGAGCCTATTTGCTTATTAAGGTTTAAATAAAGTATGAATTCCTGGCTCGGCTCTGCACAATTACTAAATCATTTTAATCAAGTAACAGGTTTGTATACTCTTTTTGTTTTGCATGCTGGCTTCCTTGTTTCTTTTTTGTTTTTTTATGTTCAGTGGATGCTTGTGTTTTATTTTATGTTTCTGTCTTTTACGTCATTAATGGAACTAAAACTAGAAACTCTGGCTCCAGACCTCCGTCGGGGCTGGAAAAGCGAGTGCCGGAAGCATCTCCACTCACCCGCAGGAAGACCTATGACAAGGGACAAGCAGCAGCCGACAGGGCTAAAGCCCAAGAGATCAAACAGTAAGATTTAGCACCATCCTAGTGGCTGGAGGACAATCCAGGCTCCCTCTGTCTGTGTGAACTATATTTTGTGTAAATTACCTGCCGCATTTGGCGGGTCAGAGAGCAGTACACACAGCAGAATCTCAATTTGGAACTGAACAGTTTTTCTCCCTAACCATTTCCCCTGCTTTGAAGAAAGCATGCTGTTTTGCTGAGCCGAGGTTGCCTGGTGTGAGCAGACCTACACTGAATGTCTGACAGCCTAGTCTGAAATCAGTAAAGGGCTTATTTTCCAGACAGCAGCACATTGTGCCATGAATAGCACAGTGAGTTTTTAGGCCCAATTGGTGCGATTGGTGGCCAAAGCTATGCCCTTTATACACATGATCATGGAATTTAAAGTGTGTAGCTCTGAACATTCAGTGTTCAACTTGCCCCTCAAGTCCAAAACAAATATTTACCCAACTCTGATACCTAATCCTGCAATAACACGCTGTAAACCGCACTATACCTGCTTCTCTGGAGTCATCCAGAACAGAGATCTGAGCTTGAGCTAAAGAAACCTGCCTGGAAGTTTGTGCCTTTTGATTGCCCTGGTTTTCTTTCTTTAGAAATTGGAGTTAGAAGTCAGAAAGAATAGCATTGAGAATTAGACATAGCTCATAGTCTAGTTGATTTTGTGTGTGTGTGTGTGTGTGTGTGTGTGTGTGTGTGTGTGTGTGTCTGTGTTCCTGTTTGCTCGTCTAGCATGGAGAGCGATGTTCAGTGCAAGCAGGATATTTTCATCCGTCTGACACCTTGGTTCTTATGATCAGAGCCTCAGCAAAGGAAGTATGCAGATGAGAAAGAGCACTACTACAGCTGCAGAGTATATAAATCAAAATCTGAGTCAAAGTGCTCCTGAGTGGCAAAACAGAAAAGCTTTCACCTTGTTTCGGGAGATCGTGAGTTCAAATCCCAATGATGCCACATGCCATCCATGGTTGTGAGCCCAGGAGAGCAAAACTGACCCTGTGCTGAGTGGGAGTGGTGGCTCTCCCCTGTCAGTCATAGCAATAAACTAGCCAATTCTGGTTATCTGTGAGCTCGTGGATGAGTGACGTTATCTCTGAGTGTGTTCAGCTGCACTGTGATGTAACATGAGCAATAGTTTGAAAAGTTGTGGTGGCTGGGAAGAAGCATGTATCTGTCATATGATAGGGGAGAGCTAGCTAGTGTGATGGAATAGGTAAATGTATAAATTGGGAGAAAACAGGGCCAAAAAAATCTGAATAACTTCTGGCCATAATGTACATAACAGTTATGAAACTGTGACAATATATGAACAATAATCTCATATTTTTGATACACACAGCATTACAATGGAAATATTCTTTAATATTTCAAGATTGAAGATATGCTTAAGATTATCCAGTATCTGTTCTCACAGTCAATAACACTTCATGTTATTCCTGTTCTTGGAAGGAATCTGTGTAGGAACCACAGAGCAATAAAGCAGTTCTGCAAGTGTTTGTTCTGCCTTTTTAAAATGAGCATATGTTCTTTCTGGACCTGAGGCACAGAGGTTGGCTCTATTTCATGAGATGAAGGTTTGGTTTTGATTTATTTTTCATTTTTTGTTTTATTTTCTTTTTATGTTGCAGCACGTGGCTGAAATGCTGAACAGTGGTGCATGTATATCCATGCATGCTCTGTTATAGTGTTATCCTTACAGATCACTATGTTTAAATGATGGCTGCTGTTTGCGTGGAGAAATGCATGCAAAATGAATCGCTTGCTGTGGATGAAATCAGCTCTGCTTGGTCTGCACTTGGCCTGACAGTTTGTATGTGTGTGTTTATCAGAGGAGTGATAAACCCAGTACCTGCGTCGAAGAGCAATCGTGGGGGTACTCTGCAGTGTGTGCATGTGGCTGAGGGCCACAGCAAAGCCGTGCTGTGTGTGGACTCGACTGATGACCTCCTCTTTACCGGATCTAAAGGTCTGACTCACGTGTCTGGCTTCGGTCCTGATGGCTGACTTTCAGACCACCTCTGACTATCCTTTTCGTTAACTTGGTATTAATGAAAAACGTTCAGAATATTCTCCTGTTTCAGACTCAGATTTTATTGCTCTATGTAGCGAAATTTTAATATGATCAAATTTCAAACTGTGTCCTCTCCTGCAATGATAATTTTAAAAGGGTCATTTGATGCTTTTTAATGTTTTCCTTTTTTTTTTTAGTGTGTAATGTATCTGTTTGTGCATGTATAAGATCTGCAAAGTTACAAAGCTCATAGTCTCCCACAAAGGGATTTATTCTGTCTCACTAAGCACACTTGCTAAAATAAAAATACATCATGCAAAAAAGTACCGCAAAAAGAATCAGTAGAATGATTAATTAAACAATCAGCTAAAATGGTTTCAAATAAAAAAGGAATTATGAATGTGACTCATTTGTATCAGATATTTACAGTGTGGGCAAAAATAAAAACATAAACAGGGGCACAAGTAAAATGAAGTACAAGGACAAAAATAATGAAAATAATTAAAAATACTAAACAGTACGTTTAAAATTAAGGTTAATTAATTATATACTAATGAAAGGTAATGAATAAAATAAAAGTAGTAGTAAAACGTGAAAAGTGTTTGAGCCGTTTTTACAATTTAATGATATTGTTTAATGGCCTTTAAGCAGTGTTTTAAAAGACAAGTTCCACAAGTTCACTAAAACCCACCATCGGGCTGTGGTCATGTGATATTTGTCATATTTCTGTAATCAGTGAATTGTCTGTTCTCCCCCTCAGACCGTACATGTAAGGTGTGGAATCTGGTGACTGGGCAGGAAATCATGTCTCTGGGTGGCCATCCCAACAACGTGGTGTCAGTACGCTACAGCTCCAGCATGGTCTTCACCGTCTCCACCTCCTACATCAAAGTGTGGGATATCCGCGACTCGGCAAAGTGCATCCGCACCCTCACGTGAGTTCTCTTAAGCCCTACAGCACATACTGTAATGCGACGGCCTCAACAGAGAATAAATAGAGTTTAAATCCAAAATAAACCAATACAGAAACCCAAATGCGACAAGGCTCAAGGAGAAACACAGATCAGGGCTTAATGACCGAATCATCAGCTGCAGTAAGCAAGGCACACAGGAACATTACCAGCACTGGGGCAATAGTTAGTACTCAGGAGATTGCATGGGTGGTGCAATTTGGTAAGTAAATCTGCATTCAGACATTCTATTAAATCCACTCTAAACTTTATCAAACTGTTTTTTAAATTCTCCTCTGGAAATTATTTTGAATGCACAGAGACTACAAAAAAAAAAATATTACAAAAATTGTCCCTACTGCTTTTTGTTTGATTTTTTTTTTTTAAGAAACAATGAAAAGCTAAAGAAAATCTCACTGAGTTACATTAGTACAACATTAGTACTATAATGTAATGGCAGTGTAAATTATAGCATGACATACGTAGAGGTGATGATAATAATGTAACACAAACTGACAAACTGTGCCAGAAAGAATGTGTCTGTTTATGATTTGTTATTCACACACATCTGATCAATTCCAGGGGGGTTGAATACTTTTGTAATCCACTGTATGTTATGGACTTCAACAAGGGTAACTCTTAAAACTGATGATTTACAGGTCTTAGACCGAATTCATGCTCTCAAGTGCCGAGTGCTATTGGAACGAACTGCACCAAATAAAGCAGGCATCTTTATGTAAATGATAGTGCGTCTTCTTTTCTTTCTCAGGTCCTCCGGTCAGGTGAGCACAGGCGATGCGTGTGCAGCTAACACCAACCGCACAGTGACTACAGCCGCTGGAGAAAACCAGATCAACCAGATTGCCCTCAACCCTACAGGCACAGTGCTGTACGTGGCAGCTGGCAACTCCGTCCGCATGTGGGACCTTAGAAGGTACACACTCTCAGATTATTAAGCCTAGACGTACTACAGCTGCTTATGTTATAATATGTTTGCATATAAAAAAAAAAAAGGTATGTCTTAATATTGTCTGAAGTTGGTGACAGGAATGTAATACATTTTCTTTCTCTCTTGTTATCTTAAGGTTTGTCTCAACAGGAAAACTGACAGGTCATCTCGGCCCAGTCATGTGTTTGACTGTGGATCACTCTGGCATCGGCCAAGATCTGGTCATCACCGGCTCCAAGGATCACTACATCAAGGTGTGTGTCTTACCAGGCTATGTGGTGCTTTAACCTACCTGGGAAACTTTTTAATACACTCACTGGCTGATTTATTAGGAAACTGTCTGTTCATCTGTTTAGATCATATGATTGATGAATAAGGTCCATTGTATAAAAGTTCTATACTGCTATTATGTTATGCCCTATATAGTCAGAATACAGTATACAGAAAATAGGAAGTAATTGCTTAAGTGTGTATTAGAGAGGCATTAACTAATATGTTTAGTTTGTGATTTCATCAAGATATATGATAAAAAGCTTCCTCTTAAAATAGCACAGATCACCTCATATGTCATGCTGATGTTTGCTCTGCCTGTGGCTGTGTAAAATTATAGGCTACTTACTATTCAAAATGTTCCCGATACATAAGCCTTCAACATCCTGTTGCAAAGTTAAAAGTTATTTTATAACCTTAACCTGGATTGTTCATCAGAGTGATCTAGTGCTGCTGACATTCTATAATTTGCATAAATCAACGGACATTTTTTTTCAAGAGAGAATTGCAAAAAAATGACAGATTTTTCCCCAACCCTGTTGTGTATTTGAAGATGTTTGATGTAACAGAAGGAGCTCTAGGCAGCATAAGTCCTACTCATAACTTCGAGCCTCCGCACTATGATGGGATTGAGTCGGTGGTGGTGCAGGGAGACTGTCTGTTCAGTGGCTCCAGAGACAATGGAATCAAAAAATGGAACCTGGCTCGCAAAGACCTACTGCAGGTAAGCTCGATAAATCTAAGAGCCGCCTTCTGCAGGCTAGAGAGAAGATTACTGTTCAGTCATGCAGTAAGTGAATTTTGTCAAGGCCGCAGTGCTGCATGTAAATTATAGAGCTAAATCAATAAAACAGCTGAGAGTGAAAGGGAGTGTTTTTTGGGAGTGTTTGTATTAGTGCATGTATTGGATTGGAAAAGTGAAGTAACTGTGGGTGTGTGTTGTGCATGTTGTGTTTGAGCAGCAAGTCCCTAACGCTCATAGGGACTGGGTGTGTGCGCTGGGCGTCGTGCCAGGTTCTCCTGCCCTGCTGAGCGGCTGTAGAGGAGGAGTGTTGAAGCTCTGGCACACGGACACTCTGAGTGCGCTCGGAGAACTCCGGGGACACGAGAGCCCCATCAACAGCATCTCCACTAACAGCAGCTTATTGTTTACTGCGTCTGAGTGAGTAATCAAGACACACACACACTCTCAGACCCACTGGGGCTATCAGAATGAATTTCAGTGTTCAAATACTATTTACATTTTGATAATATTTATGCATTCAATAGCAAATAATCCACCACTGAATGATTTATATCCAAGTTTCGTTCCGATATCCATCCTTTTCGTTCACTTATGATATACTTTTTATTACATGTTGATTTTATTTTATAAAATATAAAACATACGTAAGTGAAAAGGGATATTAAAATGTAAGTAGCTAACAATTTAAAACAGGCATTTATTGGAGCAAGGTGTCCGCGGGTTCTTACAAAGTCTTAAAATGTCTTAAATTCCTTAATGTAAAAATAAGGCCTTAATTAGGATTAAAATGTTTTTAAATCCACGTTTCAAATGTCTTAAAAATGCATCTGAACCAACACCGTAAAGAAGATTTAGATTTTATTTTCGCTTTTTGAGATGGTAAACCCATGTGACTGTGTGGCACTCAGAGCGTGTGTGCGGCTCATCAGTGTTTTAGAGGGGCTCGGTTCACAGTAAATGCCGCTCCACACCAACTTCATCTCTGTCTGTGCTGGTAGTTTGAATCACTTATAACGTGCATTTAGACACAACACGCGCCAGATTCACTTTGGTTTTACGTTAGCGTAATCTCAAACATTTTTGTGGCCAGAGGTTTACAGCATTTCACCTGATTGGTAATGAGAAGTGAATTTAAAAATCTAAACGGTGGTCTTCCTGCGGTTTTCTGGAACATAAAAGCCACAAGGTCTAACGCATAAAAGTGAATTAAGTCAGAAATATATTACTATAGTTATATGACTATTTGTACCCCCAAATAGAAAAAATATATTATTATTATTATTAAGTATTATTCAGTGCAATAGTAATATTACAAAATAGCAACTTTTTAAAAATATTTTCTTCTGTACGAAAATGTATGTATTGTTACATTACCCTGGCATTAAATTACAAAAAAAACAACTAGTAAACACTCCTGCGCTGGGGTTTCTAATACAGGTACTGAGGGAGTGATGGTAAATTTGACATCTTTTTCTTTTCTGACTGTCGTAATCCGTCTCTATATTTTTTTTTCCTCTCTTGGAAAGTCATGTAAAGGAAATACTGGATTTTCTTTTTCTTCACTGTTGGAGCAGATGGTAATGCAAAAAGGATATTTGCTATGGTCTCCAATATACCTCTATAGTAGTTTGCCCTGATATAGTTTACTTAAACCCAGAAATGGATGAATATGCATGAACACAATATGGTATTAAAAAAAGTATTAAATTTGAAGTGCTGATACCTGCAGATACCCGGTGGAGTCACTCATTTACTGTGGTTGAATTCTAAATTGATTTTTATTGGGCATATTAAACAGGAAGAACATACAGTATATATTGTGAATAGAATAAATTGTAAGCAGGAAGTTATTTGAGTTTAGTCATAGTTGTATGTGGGAGTTGCTAAAGTTAAAAATATATTTTTCTGCAAATTGATTAAGTTTTTCAATTTGACGCTGAGTCATCTAAGAAATGTAAAATCTAGCTGAATATCAGCAATAAAAAAATATGCTGAAAGCGAATAAATAAAAACAAATTTGAAGCATGAAAGCTCATAATAAAATTAATTACATTGGCTCCATTGTCTTTGCTTATAAAAATGACCGTTTATGTGAGATGAATGCATACAAATGCTCGCTCTGTCTGTGGCAGTATCCAATTAATATTCCTATATTGGAATAAGTATTGGAATAGAATTAATATAGGACAGCTCTACAAAACAATATTTTAACAAGCTTATTTTTTTGTTTTCCTCTGCCTGTGCAGTGATCGGACTGTGAAGATCTGGCGTGCGAGAGGAGGTCTGGACAGCACTGACATGACTGACGTTACCGATGAACCTGGCAGCAACTGACTGTCCTCTCATGTCTCATGTGGCTAACTTATCCTTGTACTCTGCCCTCACCCTCTGAAGCAGGACGTCTGATGTATACCAACATAGAAGAATAATGCCTGAATTAAAAAAGGGGACGTAAACAGACTGGAATCTGCTACTTCACCACAGCCATTTTTCTTGTGTGGTCTCTATATGTGTCTTAATAGTGCATCAATGCTATGGAAGATAGCTAAATCAAATCTCAGTAAAAAGTAAAGCTCCTTTATACTCTGCAGCTTCTCCATACTGATCCTGATTAACCGCTGGGAGACCCCTGCTGCACTGGGTTTATTTGGATGTGAGGAGAGAAGGAACCGGACTGTCTGTAGCTGGCTTCAGTAGTCCGGTTCTCTGAGCTTGTATATGAACTCGTGCTTCTAGACCTTTGCACAAGCACTGGGCGCTTTACACACATGATGCATACTGAATAGCTGTAGCTTTGCATTAAGTGGACTAACTGGAATCACCAGGCCTTTAAATTTCTGTCTATATGTTTGAGCCTGAAAATCATTGGTGACCAAAGTGTGGAGCTCAGCTGTACTACAATCATTAACTTATTAACGAAGCCAATAATAATATTGCATTCTGTAGATATAGAATGTTTTTCTCTGCCCTGCTTTCTTTGTCTTAAGCCCTACTCAAGCTGGATTAGTTTTACTTGTGAAGGTACTCTAATTTATTTGCAGACTGTCCTAAAAGTACTGTCAAGTTAAAAGTATCTTAACTGGTAGAGAGATTGCTCTTCCATGATGATGAACCTGATGACGGTAGAGCAATCTCTCTACCAGTTAATATACTTTTAACTTGACAGGATTGACATGTAATAACTAAACCTGGGAGAAGTGTGCTATGTTATTGTTATCGGGTGCTGTGCCTGTCACATAATTCCGACATGGACATTCAGGATATGACATGTCAATCCTGACTATCTATGGTAATTTAGGAAAATTACACAGTTGCTTTACCCTGACTAAACAAATCCCTTACATTACTGAACCTACTTAAATATAACAAGTCCAGCCCTCTATGCCTATTTTCTCAAGCTTTCACTCAGCTCTTGTGTTAATGTCCTTGCTGCCTTCTTGTTAACACCTGGCTGAGGTCGTACTAGATACACGTACTAGTTCCTGTACTGTGTGTATATATGTGGACCTAAGAGGAGTGCAGTGGCCTCTGTATGCTGGTGTACATATCCTCCTGCTTCTGTTTCTGCCACATTCATTCACGTTCATCTGTGGCATAAATACATATATAACCTGAGTTGTGCTGATGTATGTAGTTACAGTAAATAACTCCAGTATGTTGTGCAATCATGTCTTAGCCTGTAGCTAACTAGCAAACAGGGAAGCCCTTGGCTTATAATCAGAAACAGTAGACCAGGATTTGAGAATGATGATTAGGAATGACTCAGTATATCAGTTTAAACCTTCTCTTTCTGAGGGACAGAACTGTGTAGTGATGGTTTGAGTTATTCTGCTCACTGGATGTGTTTTATGATGTCCTGGTTTTTTGCTGGGTTTGTAGATGACTGACGTGTTCGCAAGCTAAATGTCAGATGCCACATAAATTAAATGCCATCTGTCATCTGTGCGTGTGTGTGTGTGTGTTTTTGTGCATGCATGTGTAAGTTATTATAAGGGCAAATCTGAGGGACTGAAATTTGACCCACTGGACACTGCAAATAGCTTCTACCAAGCTGTTGTGGGCATTTGTGTGGCCCAGACCAGGGCTTTGCAGTGGAGTCGTGCCTACGGTAACCTTTGTGTGATCTCTGCGTTAGTAAACCATTTTGTCCACTGGAGGGAGGTCTTGTACCTTGTAACACTCTAGATGACCTAATCAACTCTAATATACACTTTATTTGTGTGTGAGTCTGGCTTCTGCTTGAAGAATCAGTCACTTTTGTTCTTTCTGTGTTATTCATCAACGTGCAAGTGCTCGTCTCCCGTCTCGCTTGCCACTCAATGTTATCCTAACATGGCTGCACCTGGGTTCAGGACAGTGTAGTGGCTGAATAAAAGGCTAGACTGTCATTCTATACCGACTACTCGTTCTATGGCATAGTCCTCATAACAAAAGCATGAACATCATGGCGAAGGTAAAATATTTATCACCTCGATGCACTTGTGACAACTCTTTGAAGATATTTTTTTCATTCCTGTCTGAATGTCAAAATGCACCTGGCCCATCAACATGGTTTTACTCATCTGTGTAGGTGAATTATTTATGACGAAAGTATAAAAGGCATTTTCTCTGGTAGAAGTTGCTCCATGCTGTCGAAGTTGTCTCATCTTTTTTTGCATTTAAAAAAAAAATAAAATCTTCTGTGCATTCTTGTCATTTTGGCTCGTAATACTCTTAAGTTTCCTTTGCAGTTCTGAATAAAACATGAAAAATCTAATAATGCATTGGTCTGTTCCATTAAATCACACAGCATTGGTATGCAAAGAATCTTTCTAATGTAAACTCTGGCAAGCTGTTTTTGCCTCTGGGTGATCACAGGCATCTCCCCGATGTCATTCGTTAAAACTCATAAGCATGCATGTGAGCTATTAGGAACCCCCAATTCGTTAGTGAATGATTTTAGGCCAATGATCAAATTCTCGTTTGTCTGATTACTCACAGTTGGAGTTTTTGCGTAACATTTCAATAAACTGCCAGTGAATCCTTCATTAACATTTAGATTGCAGTTGCCATGCTAATCCTGGATCTGATTGCGACTGAACAGAAATCACAAAGCTTAACTCTGCTCATAACTCATGGATACCAAGAAGCCATCAGTGGCTGTGTGCAGTGCAGAAGATGTCACCTGCTGTCCACGTGAGGGTTCGAGAAATGCTTTTTCTCAGTGGTGACTACCAGGGGCATTCGCGTTAACATTTTAAAATGTGTTAAGTTAAATATAGAACGTGGCCTCAGTATGTCATCAGACTTGCATGAGGGAAAGAAGGCACTGATGCATAGCAGGTCAGAGGCCAACTCTCTCCCTTTCTTCCTGGCAGAATTTAAGATGAGTCACGCATCATCTCATCTCTCTCAATTATTCTTGCATATTTTAGTTCATTGATGCCTTATACAACATGAGCAGAACAATTTGGTTTTAAAAAAATTAATTAAAAATCAGAAATGTCTAGGAATGCTGGTTTATTTCAGGCTAAACTGGGTACATATTAAACACATCATGTGATTGCTTTGTGGGTATAGAATTTGTAAGTGTAGTCGGTTTGTTGCACAGCTTGTCAGCCCCTCTGTACCCTGACCTTCAGTGAAAAGGAACCTCCATATGATCACCACTGAACAATTTGGCTGGTGGACTCACCACAGCAGTCACACTGACAGTGGCATCTTAGTGGTTTATTATTTTTGTTGTTTTTGTTGGTTTAATGTCACTGTTGTGTTGAGAATCTATCAACAGCAACCAGATATTGATATCTAACCAGCAAAAGTGCTGTGGTCCAATAACTGACAATGATAAAGGATGGAGGATGATACACACAAGATCTATAACTGTTACCCTATAAGATGTGCCTTAACTCCTTCTGCCAAGACATCACGATTGCTTTATTAAAGTGCCCTGTAGGTGTACATACACTCTCAGAAATAAAGTACTTTTCCTTGTTGCTGGGGTGGAGTCTGAATGGTACATCTTTATATCTAAAGCAATATGAGATACATATTTAAGTGAACCTTAAGAACCACCTTTAAAGTTGTACTCTAATAAATACTTAAAGATACAGTACATGCCCTTTCCCAGCTACAGTACATAGATACTTAGATACATACTAAAGGTACACAACATCTACCCTTGATGATACCGTTCCACACCAGCGACAAGTAAAAGTACCTTGATTTCTGAGAGGGTTAGTGTTCAAATTCAGTAACGCTGCAGCGCCTTGTACACTCAGTACAAGAATAATCATGCACTAATACCAGAATTAAAACTTACTTAAATATGAACTAATGATGAGTTAAGGCATGTACTAATCATCATGAGCTAATGAAGAACTAACCTTAATATGACATGAGTCTTATAAATTCATGCATAAATAACAACCACCTTAAGTACTTGTTAGTACATGTTTGTTGGTTAATGTATTAATTAACACTTAGGGGTAAACTAAATAGAACACTGGTTTTAAATGTTATTAGATAATAGTGTCTGCTAAATGAATAAGTATTAGTTTCACCCTTGTGCGCAAAGGAGCAGTGGCCTGGGCCCTAGCCATCCAGACCAGGTACTAGTAGTACAGTGGGATTTGAAGAGAAAAGGATGGAGAATGGCGCAAAACTAATTGAGATTAAATTATTGGTGTTCATTATTAGTACGTCATTCTACATTTGATAATGTAGAAAGGATCAGTGTAAATTATTAAAGTAATCCAGTGCCATCCAATGATGTTTGTGTACGCAGCTGCATATGGCAAATTATATAAACAATTTGAAATGGTGCACGTTTAATTCACATTCTTTCTTACAGAGCATGTTTGATTTGGATAACCCCATGTGTTAATTAATACATTAACTAACAAATATGTTCTAACAGGTGCCTAAGGTGGTCGTTATTAATGCATGAATTCATAAGACTGACGTCATAGTTAAGGTTAGCTCTTCATTAGTTCGTGATTAGTACATGCCTTAACTCATCATTAGTTCATATTTAAGTAAGTATTAAATCAGACATTAGTGCATGATTATTCATGCACTGTTATTATACATTTATAAATAATAATTTATATTTAATTTATAAATTATAAATGCATTTGTGCTTTTTTGGGAGGACCACCAGAGATGTACACAATATATATATATACATATATATGTTAATAATATATATGTTTTCCGTCATGGAAGCTGAGGGAAACACTGATCACGCCGCTTGACGCTCACTCTTTCTCTCCCTCCTGAATTACCAGCTCGCCTGTGACGTAGCGCGCGTGTCCGCCGACCCACAGCGGCGCCGAGGATGGAAAGGAGCTCTCCTCACCAAAAGCTCTCTTAGTGCTACATGAAGCCATGTCTTCGACTAACAGTTTCCCGAATTTGGCGAGTATCTGCGACTGGGAGCCTCTCATCTCTGCCATTCCCGCCACCAAAGTTGAGCTCACGGTGTCGTGCAGGTGAGTGACGCGCGCGCGCTCTGGGCTGGCTGGCTCTGTCACGGCGCACGCGGACGCATCTGGCGTGTATGGAAATTTCCGCTTGAACCAGAAGGAAAGCTTTTAAACGCTGCAGCTGGAGATGTTTTCTGATTATTGGCAGTGTGACATGTGGTCTATATCGGCATTTATTTTCTGTTTTCCTGTCACACTTACAGAAACGCGTAGTCGCGTCTTCCAGAGTCTCCTTCGTTTGGTATCGGGTGTAAACGGAGTCCCCTTTACAGAACGCAGATGTAGCCCAATCACGCATTTTCACATTACAGCATGTTTATTGAATTCTGAATGGTTGATTTTTCTGTTTAGCACTCTGTGCCCTCAGTTGCTGCATATTAAGAAGTTGCAGGCTGCAGTCATCGTCCAGTTCTATACTCTGTGTGTCTATGCACTGTGTCTGTGCACTGTATATGCTCTGTGTGTCTATGCACTGTGTCTGTGCACTGTATATGCTCTGTGTGTCTATGCACTGTGTCTGTGCACTCTATATGCTCTGTGTGTCTATGCACTGTGTCTGTGCACTCTATATGCTCTGTGTGTCTATGCAGGGTGTTTAGGCTGCTGCTGTTTATGCCTTGCCCATTGCACTTACTGGTAATGTCTTGATTATTGACAGCCCTCATTTATCATAATTAGGATTGTAAGATGTAAGAGGTAGCTGATAATTAAGCAAATTGAGCATTCTTTTCAGCTCATTAAGGTCAAGTTGGTCGTCATAACAAATGAAGACTGAATCAGCGGACTTTTAGTTGGATCATAATTATGCAATATAGTCCTAATAGCAGAGATATTTTTGTTTGTTTGCTTCATAGCCTCTGGATTCATTTCCATCAGCACTTCTGAATTCAATACTGACTATTGAAATCTAAAACTGTCTTCACGAAGTGTCAGAATTTCCCCTGACATGATAGCATGATCAGTGGTTTCACTGAGCATCCTGACTGAAATGACAAAGAATTAGAGAGTGACTATAGGTTATATAGTCAAGGGTGAGGCAAGAAATCTGGGGAATCCCGAGAAACACTTACCTCTTATTTCTGCAAGTACTGAAATTGTATTACTTAACCAAAGCTGTAAACAAGTTGATTATACAGTATTCTTTTTAATATAATGACCTGGTCCCATTTTTTGTTTCTTCATAACCTAAATATTTGGATTTTTATTACTTGGTTGTGTAAGCGGTTTATGCTTTCATTCACCAAAGAAATAAATAAAATGTCTTTAATATAAAGGTTCCACAAAGTGTATCTCTCTTTGTGTAAAATATACCTATAATAAAAGTCAAGTATAATGTCATTTGTGGACCAGAAAAGTGATTGCATTTCACAGTTCAGTGGTCTGTGATAAAGTTGAACTTTGAATGAAAAAAATCAGGTTGCTGAGGTTAGATAGCAGGTTAACTAACACTTAGCATTTTTAGCAGAATGAATGGTCACTGTACTCCAGCAGCCTTAAAAAAATTTCCATAATTTGGCTTTGGTGGTTTTTGTCAATTGTGTGCATGTAATTATCTGTTTGTTTGTTTTTTTGTTTGTTTGGTTGTTTTTTGAGTTTGATTTACCAGTCATGCAATTTCTGACAAAGTGTTTGAGAACAGCTTTTTCGGCTAATATACATTAGGATATGCATTTAAACATATTGGTACAATGGTTAAATTAATGCACTGACACTTATACTGATTTTGTCCTTCAGTATAGCCTTGCATAAGTTAAAAACAATGCCCATTTTTCCTTACATAATATGTTACCTCTATTACCCAGGATAGACCACTTGAGTTGAATGAAAGGAATTTCTTTGAGAAATTAGTTAAAATGAAAATACTGATGCTTTGAGATAAAATTGTTTTGATTGTGCAGAATAAAATATATAGCAGTGGTTATGTCACTTACATAATCTAATAGATCCTACATCAGTGTATACAGCCTCATTCTATCCAGTCTGCTGGTTGAGTGCAGTTAGAAGCCGAAGCTTCGTCACAAATGGTTTGTATGGTTATTATTGTTAATATTCAGCGTTGGTGCTCAATTAAATGTAATGTAATCGAATTGTAACTCGGCTATTTAACATTAACACATTAAACATTTAATTCAATAGCTAAAGTTGCAAAAAATTGCTTACGACTATGGTCTTGCTGTAATATTCTGAAATAGTTTGTCAAAAAATGTCTGAATGTTTTAAAGGTGTAGTCAGAAGTTAGTTAAAACTGGCTCAAAATCCAATCCACACCCCCCAAAACACATGACTGTGTTGCCGAGGCTAGACTGCATGAATGTTTTTCCTCTGAGCAGATACTTTAGTAAAGCTGCCAGGATGTTAGGGGAACTTGACCAGATTTGAAAAAGTGTTCTGACCTAAAATCTCTGATCCCAACTTTAAGTCCAAAATTGCAGAAACTGCAAAACTAGCATCGCTGCCAACCTGTCACAGGCTGTGAGTGCACCAAAAATAACATGATAAATTTACATATTAGTGTACTTGACACGTATTCTTGTTTATTCAATGGCCGCAACTATTATAGCTCCAAACGGTGAACTTTCAGCTGCAGTGATTCCTCAGTTTTAAGCTAATGTTAGATGCATGTTAAACGCTTGAAATAAAGGACAGTTGTTGTTTTTTTTGGTGAAAACACAAGCTATGTTTCTGTCACAGACTGATCCTAACCTTTTAGTTAACCTTTTAATAGTCAAGAGGCAAGGAGTGTCTTTATTGAAGACCGCAGCATTGTAGGAGTCCGGTCAATACATGCAAACAGAGAAAGGAGAAAGGACAAAGGTGCCAAAGAGCACATTTTAAGACTGTACACTGCCCCCAAGAGCAGCTGGAAGTTGGGTTCTACGATAATATTTTTCTGCTATTTAAAACCTAATCAAAGTAATGTCTGTATATTGCAAAAAAAAATTACATAGTAACTAAATGTTAATAGATGTCTGTGCTTGAAACAATGTGTATTGAAAAAATACCACCATCCATTTAGACTGCATTTCTCAAAGAAATCTTGCTCATGTTAAAACATCTGGCCTCTAAAGACTGGTTATAATGTTAAATTACAATACATCCTACCATACCTCCTATCAGCCTCCTATCAGACAGATGACAGATATGGCTGATGTCTCTTTAATATGTGTATTTAAAAAAAAAAAAGATTTGCACACCACCATCCTGTCATTCATGTCAACTTTAAGACCTGATCTGTTACCTGATCAGCCTGACAGGATGGAGGTATTCCCTTAATTAGCTTTTTATCATTTTTAGAAGCTGGACAGAGAGCTATTTAACAGCTTTATCTAACAAACACATCGACATTTTACATAATTCAAGAATTGTACAAGCATCAAGTTGGTTCATTTTTGAATGATAGAAGAATATTATCTTAAAACTCATTATATCTTGGTAGTCGTGTGCAGAGTTTAAAGACATGCAGACAACTTTTTGATGATTTTTAAATGGCTCAGTGGCTGTGAGCCAGGGCATAGTCTTATGATTGGCTTTGCCATTCAGGGGCGGTATATAGCCTATACAGCCTTATAGACAGAGCAGCCATAGTCTGAATGGTGGCTCAGTGGTGGTCAAAGGCTCTGGGTTACTAATCAGCATCGCCAAATTGCCACTGTTGGGGCCTTGAGCAAGGCCCTTAACCCTCTCTGCTCCAGGGGCATTGTGTCATGGCTGACCCTGCACTCTGACCCCAGCTTCCTAGGAGCTGGGATATGCGAACAGAAGAATTTCACTGTACTGTAATGTATGTGTGATAAATAAAGGCTTCTTTTTCTTCTTCTTTTTCTTCTTCTTCTATCAAGCAAACAGGATATTTCATATACTGTCAGATATTTCATATACAGTATGTATACAGTGCAAGCTCAATATTATCATTAATTATGTTTTAATGATAACTGATCAGTAAATGAAGTTTTATCCTCTGTATGGTCTAGTGATGTGTTCCTAACATCCCTTTGCCTCCTATTGATGCAGATAGTGGCAGAAGCCTGTGATCTAATGAAATCCTGACCAAATTGGAATCTATATATACTTACAGCCTTAATGAACCAGGGATATTAGCTTGTTTACGATCAGCCGCTGTCACTGCCACGCCTTTATGGATTAGTTCAGCACTGAAGATTACTTTTTGTCGTTATGTAAGATAATTGTACACCTCATGAATTTTTACTAGGAGCTCCTTTAAATTAGAATAAGTAGGGATAGCAACTCTTGAAAGTATAACAAAGTGAGCAGGTGACAAAAGAAGACAAAATAAAGACAAGAGCACAGAAATAGCATTCCTCAAATGCAATTGCAGGTGACAGCCAGCCCATAACCTAGCTGGCTGACCTTATCTATCTGACTGTAAACAAATCACTTCTAGGAAGAATAGGTTCCATCTCCCTTATGTCTGTGCTCGCCTTTGAATTCTAGTCATGTCTCTGGTGTGCATAATAGGTCATTTACTTAAAAAATCGGGACTTTTCCACTCCTGTGACTCACATTACAGCATACTAACATTATACACTATCTACGCCATTATCTAGGCTATTATACATAATCGAGACAAAGCGTTTGAATAATGAAAACAAATATAGTATTCACACAAAGGATTCAAAAACGTTTGGACATTGAAATGTGACAGAACCCATATATTGCCCTCTATATGTTAAAAAAATGAATTCAGTAAGCTCAATAATTCTGTAGTACATACTGTATATGTACTGTATATCCTCATTAAAATGGGTTTCATCTCATATGGTTTAAAAAGGGTAATCCCTATTCTTATGTCAGCAGACGTCAAAGGCGATTCTTCCTTTTCCTCCAAAGGTTTGAAGATAATAATGATAAAAAAAGATATGTAGATTTCTCCTGGCAGAAGTCACTTTCAGAAGCACATTTACTGCTGCATTAGTTTCTTTGTATAAGTGTTTTCTGTTGCTCTCAGGATGGTGCAAAATTGTGCAAAAGTGATGACCATTTTTTCTCATGAGAACAGCATAATGGACTTAATGGATCAAAAGTAATGACAGCAAGTGTCCTTTGTTTGTAAGCAATCTGTTTTGACTAGTCATATTGAGGTGTAACTCTGTAAATCTGTAAATCTGTTCTATAATCTTAGAAAAAAAAAGGTCTGAGCTGGGAATATACAGCTGCATCTCAATAAATTAGAATGTCGTGGAAAAGTTCATTTATTTCAGTAATTCAACTCAAATTGTGAAACTCGTGTATTAAATAAATTCAGTCCACACAGACTGAAGTAGTTTAAGTCTTTGGTTCTTTTAATTGTGATGATTTTGGCTCACATTTAACAAAAACCCACCAATTCACTATCTCAACAAATTAGAATATGGTGACATGCCAATCAGCTAATCAACTCAAAACGTATCCAAGCATGTTAACAGAAAGTTGAGTGGAAGGAAATAGTGTGGAAGAAAAAGATGCACAACCAACCGAGAGAACCGCAGCCTTATGAGGATTGTCAAGCAAAATCGATTCAAGAATTTGAGTGAACTTCACAAGGAATGGACTGAGGCTGGGGTCAAGGCATCAAGAGCCACCACACATAGACGTGTCAAGGAATTTGGCTACAGTTGTCGTATTCCTCTTGTTAAGCCACTCCTGAACCACAGACAACGTCAGAGGCGTCTTACCTGGGCTAAGGAGAAGAAGAACTGGACTGTTGCCCAGTGGTCCAAAGTCCTCTTTTCAGATGAGAACAAGTTTTGTATTTCATTTGGAAACCAAGGTCCTAGAGTCAGGAGGAAGGGTGGAGAAGCTCATAGCCCAAGTTGCTTGAAGTCCAGTGTTAAGTGTCCACAGTCTGTGATGATTTGGGGTGCAATGTCATCTGCTGGTGTTGGTCCACTGTGTTTTTTGAAAACCAAAGTCACTGCACCCTTTTACCAAGAAATTTTGGAGCACTTCATGCTTCCTTCTGCTGACCAGCTTTTTGAAGATGCTGATTTCATTTTCCAGCAGGATTTGGCACCTGCCCACACTGCCAAAAGCAACAAAAGTTGGTTAAATGACCATGGTGTTGGTGTGCTTGACTGGCCAGCAAACTCACCAGACCTGAACCCCATAGAGAATCTATAGGGTATTGTCAAGAGGAAAATGAGAAACAAGAGACCAAAAAATGCAGATGAGCTGAAGGCCACTGTCAGAGAAACCTGGGCTTCCATACCACCTCAGCAGTGCCACAAACTGGTCACCTCCATGCCACGCCGAATTGAGGCAGTAATTAAAGCAAAAGGAGCCCCTACCAAGTATTGAGTACATGTACAGTAAATGAACATACTTTCCAGAAGGCCAACAATTCACTAAAAATGTTTTTTTTTGTTGGTCTTATGAAGTATTCTAATTTGTTGAGATAGTGAATTGGTGGGTTTTTGTTAAATGTGAGCCAAAATCATCACAATTAAAAGAACCAAAGACTTAAACTACTTCAGTCTGTGTGCATTGAATTTATTTAATACACGAGTTTCACAATTTGAGTTGAATTACTGAAATAAATGAACTTTTCCACGACATTCTAATTTATTGAGATGCACCTGTAGTAATATAGTAATATAGTAATATAATAATATAGTAATAGTAATACTATATTAATATAGTAATATAGTAATAGTAATACAAACTCATTTGGTGAGTTTGTATTACTGCCAGTAAACTGTTTTAATAAGTCTGAAATTTGTCAGAAATATTCAGCATGCTCTTATGTTTGCAAATTAGTAGCTTTTTCCACAGTTACTGTATATTATGAGTTGCATAGATTAAGACTGGGTTTAGCACATACCTTTTCTTCCAAGTTAATTTGTGTAACATTGTAGAAACTCTAACCAAATCCAAACATCATACAAATTTCTCATCAGATCAAGAAAAATGACTAAGTTAATAAAGCCTCATGTTTGTAGAGTTCCCTGCTATACTGGGTGAATATAGTATTTTGAATGACATGGCAGGACTCTGCTGTTCTGGGATTTTAAATGGAAATGTGCTGTTTTGTGGTAGGGCTTAAGTGTAAATCTTTCATGAGAAGGATTCTCAACACACTTTCTCTCTTTCTGCGTAGGTTCTGATAGACTCTGATATATAATGTGTTGAAAGAGCCATAAATGTTGAGTGTTCAAAGCTCTCAGTTCTCACGAGTATTCTGTATAGTATATGATATGCTGTTTGAAATGCTTGAGTCTTGAGTTTGTTAAAGTAGCCTATATAGCATTTTCCAAATATGTTATTATTTTACCTTATTATGATTTTAATATGCTTACAAATAGGCATTTAGATGATGACAGTTAAGCTATAGTGTGTCCTGCAGCACCTATTCTTTCCTTTTTCAGTGGTGCCTCATGAAATCATTTGGCTTATAATAGTGGAACACACTCTTTCTAGCATGGAGGAGTCGGCTATCACTTGTTATCAGTTTCCATGGTGTAACAGAGGAGAGAAGTCGTGCATATGCACTGACAGAATTCCTCTGACCAAAAGCCTTCCTTAGGCTTGCTGTTCTACAGTGCCCTCCACTAATATTGGCAGCCTTGGTAAATATGAGCAAAGAAGGCTGTGAAAAATTGTCTTTATTGTTTAACCTTTTGATATTTTGTTCAAAAAATTCACAAAAATACTCTGCTCTCATGGATATCAAACAATTGCAAACACAACACAGATTTATCAAAAAACCTTTGTTAGATATGTTTGTGGCATAATTATTGGCACCCCTATGAATTCATATGAAAAAAATTAAAGTATTTGAAGTATATTCCCATTGATATTTTACTTTCTTTTTTTTTTAGTACACCTGGGTAACTAGGAACAGGAAATTGTGCAACCATGACTTCCTGTTTCACAGGGTTATAAATATAAGGTAACACATAGGTCAAATTCCCTTAGTCATTCATAACAATGGGTAAGACCAAGGAATATAGCTGTGATGTGCGGCAAAAGGTTGTTGAGCTTCACAAAATGGGAAGTGGCTATAAGAAAATAGCACAAGCATTGAAAATGCCTATTTCCACCATCAGGGCAATAATTAAGAAGTTCCAGTCAACTGGAAATGTTATGAATCAACCTGGAATTGGACATGTGTCTATATTGTCTCAATGCACTGTGAAGAGGATGGTTCGAGTGGCCAAAAAATCTCCAAGGATCACAGCTGGAGAACTGCAGAAGTTAGTTGTGTCTTGGGGCCAGAAAGTCTACAAAACTACAATCCGAAGTCACCTACATCACCACAAGTTGTTTGGAAGGGTTTCAAGAAAAAAGCCTCTACTCTCATCCAAAAAAAACCTCAAATGTCTTCAGTTTGCCAGACACTACTGGAACTTCAAATGGGATCGGGTTCTATGGTCAGATGAAACCAAAATAGAGCTTTTTGGCAATAAACACCAGAGGTGGTTTTGGCACACACAGAGAGGTAGCCATATGGAAAAGTACCTCATGCCCACAGTTAAATATGGTGGTGGCTCTTTAATGTTTTGGGGCTGTTTTTCTGCCAGAGGACCTGGACATTTTGTTAGGATACATGGCATCATGGACTCTATCAAATATCAACAGATATTAAATGAAAACCTGACTGCCTCTGCCAGAAAGCTTAAAATGGACCATGGTTGGATCTTCCAGCAGGACAATGATCCAAAACGTACATCAAAATCAACACAAAAATGGTTTACTGACCACAAAATCATGTCCTGCCATGGCCATCCCAGTCCCCTGACTTGAAACCCATAGGAAACCTGTGGGCTGAACTGCAGAGGAGAGTCCACCAGCGTGGAAATCAAAATCTGAAGGATCTGGAGAGATTCAGTATGGAGGAATGATCTCAGATCCCTTGCCATGTATTCTCCAACCTCATCAGGAATTATAGGAGAAGACTCAGAGCTGTTATCTTGGCAAAGGGAGGTAGCACAAAGTATTGACTAAAAGGGTGCCAATAATTGTGGCCACATATATTTAACATTACTTTAAACATTAAAGTTTTTTTTTTATAAACCCGTGTTTGTTTGGGTTTTTTTTGCAATTGTCTGATATCCATGAGTGTATCAAAGAGAGAATTTTTGTGAATTTTTTTAACAAAAGATCGAAATGTTAAACAATAAAGATTTTTCACAGTCTTCTTTGCTCATATTTACGAAGGGTGCCAATATTAGTGGAGGGCACTGTAGCTGCATCACTCCTCATCAGTAACTCCCACAACCAAGAGGAGTTCAGTTCTTTTCAGAGGCGTTAAGTTTCTATGTTTCCTTAGAAATTGGGAAAATTGTCCTAGATGTTCTTAACATTCTCATGGCTTTCACATCATTAATTACATTTGTTGGTTTCTTTAATGGGCCTTGAATAAGTAATATTGTCTTTTCCTGCCTCTGAAAATGCATTTCAGCCAGAGAAACAGTCATGAAAGGTTTATGCTTTAACATATGACTGTGGGAATAGAGGAGAGATGGCACATTCTGGGTCATTCTCTTTCAACCTTGCAAATGTGCCATATGGAGACTTTGTTCGAAGTCCATTTTGTTACAGTGGAAATCGCTGGAAACGTAGCATTATTAAAGTTGTCATATTTATTACGGGTTCTTAGAGTTATTAGACTATTTGATCTGCCACATGAATTGGATGGGTTTAATCCATGTCTAAATCCAAAATCTAAAAACTCAAAAAGTCTACAGAATGTAATGGAGTGTGTTCTGTAAGGGCCTGTTATAATACCCTGCAATTTTGGATTGTCCCTATAAAGTTATATGCTTCATCAAATAACTGTTCATGTTCATGTGTATCTGTTTAAGACCTTACATTTGTGTAACCCTGTAAATATTTTCACCCTCGATTTCTACTGCTGCAGTGTGTGAACAGTTTGATATGATGCCTTCTGCTTGGAAGCTCATGCACCACTACTTTGGTACTCAAGAACCAAAGCACAGATTAAATCATGGGCAAAAACAAATGGGAGAAATATGCATGGCTGCGCACAGTCATATTACAAAATATTTGGTGTGGTCTATTGAAACATTCTTCTATCCTTCTTATCTTTTTCTTTTCTATTTTTTACAGAAATCTACTAGACAGAGACACTTTCTCTAAATCTGATCCAAGTAAGCATTTCTCTTTTATACCTTCCATATGTCTCACATAACATTGCTTTATATTGTGCTTGAGTGATCTTAAATGTGATTGCACCATTTTCCCCTGGAGCTGTATATAAAAAAATTATCTAAATGCTACAGTTGTGATGTCATGCTTATTTCAGTCCTCACTTGCCAAAAATAGCTTGGTATGGTTGTTTCATTTGAGTGGACCTCAGCTACACTGTAGTCATCATTATTCACAGCACTGAATGATATTTTATTCTGAAACCTCACTGACAGAAGAGACGAAAACAAATCTGTGTTTACTTTACCCAGTGGGAGGCAAAATAGTCTGAATCAGTAATCAGTCTGGCCCAAGCGATATTACATT
This sequence comes from Cranoglanis bouderius, assembly GCA_023630585.1. Classification (NCBI taxonomy): domain Eukaryota; kingdom Metazoa; phylum Chordata; class Actinopteri; order Siluriformes; family Cranoglanididae; genus Cranoglanis; species Cranoglanis bouderius. The sequence goes on from CM042545.1 coordinate 8,363,348, forward strand.
TACAGAGCACACTAGCCTGAACATGAATGTGGCAAGCAGCATTTCAGAGAATATTACTGATGATTTGCTTTGTGCCAAATCAACGTGCAAGTGTGTATGATTTTCCATTAAAAGTGAAGTTAAGCATTTTATGTTATGCTCTCTTTTGCATGAATAGGTATGTTAGTCTGTTGTCAACTCTTACAAAAAAAACAATCCCACACACATCTCAGTTGCAGTGTAGGCCCTGCCCATTTTCAGTTCAAATCAGAATACAGACGTCAATGTTTTGAGCAGTAAATAGATGCAGAATCAGATAGTGGCATTGCAGCAAACCCCTACTACACTTAAGCACATGTATTTCTACAAACCCAGAGTCATATCTCCCTGCAGTTCTTGCCTGGTTTCCCACTGAAGCTAAGCAGTGTTGAGGCTGGCCAGTACCTTGATGGGAGACTTCTTGGGGAAGTTGCTGCTGGAAGTGGTATTAGGGAGGCCAGCAGGTGGTGCTCTCCCTGTGGTCTGTGTGGGTCTAAATGCCCCGGTATAGTGACAGGGACACTATATTGTAACTAGAGCACTCTCATTTGGATGTGACATTAAACTCTCTGTGGTTGTTAAAAATCCCCCATTGGCCTTTATCTATCATGGCCCCCCTAGTAATCTCTATCCCTGAATTGGCTATATCACTCTCATCTCCTCTCTGTGTAGTGGGTATTCTGGTCACATCATCCAGGTGGATGCTACACACTGGTGGTGGTTGAGGAGAATTCCCCCATACTATGTAAAGTGCTTTGATTGTCTAGAAAAGCACTATATAAATGTAACTAACTAATTAAAAAACCACTGGGTTCAAAATGATCAGCACCCCCACAGTTAATATTTCCTGAAGCAAATAAGACCACTGAGCCTCTTTGTGTTATCTCTTACAAGATTGAAGACACTTCTCCAAGCAGAGCATTTTAAGCTGTTTGTGTTAATAGAGCTCATATCTGGAGACAGGGACCACTGGGTCATCGCAAAATATAGATTTAGTATGATGCAAATAATTTCTTACGTTTTATGGGCCTAATTGTGCTTAATGATAATTTAGTTTTAATTTTTAAAACACATTAATTTACCTGTGTAGGTCAACAATGATCCGTCTGTTTTGTCTAGAATACTCTTTTATTTTCTTCATGGTGATAGAGAACATAAAGATTTTAGACAACACAATAGAGTTAATCAAAAGCAACAACAGAGGTTTTGTATACTGAAAGAAATTCGTTTGCATTTACTCTAAACATGAACACTTTGGTGTGTCAATAATTCTGACATATTTATGAGAAACATGAGAAACTTATAATAATAGTGATGTTTTGCTAGGGGAAAAGTTATCAGTTTAATACATTTTTTGAGTGAAACATGTTCATTATTGTGTGTAGTGTTTATTTTATGCGATCACGTTTTGCCCATTATTGTGAAGGGTGCCAATAATTCTAAGTTGACTGTAAACTAGCTGGAATTATGATGTTCCCTAGAATAGGATATGTTAGTGGGACATGGCTTGTATGAGTGTTACATAGAGTAGAGCAGGATGATTTTTGCTGAAAGTGACATTTCATATGTTTTATTGACTTTAATATTCAGTGTTGTCTAGATTTTCCGGCAGCTGCATTGCTAATGTTCACTCTCTTTGTTCACGCTCATACTGCTTAGTCTCTTTGTCCCTCTCTCTCTTTTTTTCCTGTTGTTGCCAGCAATAAATCAGAGCAGGTCTGAGGACAGAATGCTTGTGAACGATTAGTTAATCACATAATACTACTGAAGATATTTTGCTAAAATATTTTTGTATTACTTATCTTACCTTTGAGTAAGGCAGATATTATGGTGTATTTGTGAGTATTATTGTGTTATCTCAACTAAAAGTCGACTCCAGTTGTGGACTCCTGGTTTAATTTTTATGTTTTTGCGACTGGCCTTGGTACTGTAGAAGGCGTTCTTTAGGTGAAGTGATCCATTTAATTGAGGCTCCAGCTTCGATAGCACTCTCGTTTTCAAACATGCAAAGAGAGAATTTGATGGTTAATATAGCCTAATACTTTTTAGTCTCACATATCTGCCTTATGTGTCACCATGTAAGGAGTTCTTACAAATTCAGCAGGAAACCTGCAGAGAGTAAGAGAGAGAGAGAGAAAAAAGACAAGCTACAAATAGAGAAATTGATCAAATACAGCACTCGATATACCAAACACTTATGTACAAATGGAAATGAATCATGTCATAACCTTTCCTAATGTAGCCCATGTAACAAATGTACACTATTTGGCCAAAAGTTAATGGACACCTTGACCATCACACATGTTCCAGCATGATAATGCCGCTGTACACAATGGAGGTCCACCAAAGGTGGTTTTTTGGTTTACCAAAGCTGGTGTGGAACAACTCTAGTGGCCTGAACAGAGCCCTGACCTCAACCCCACTAAACAACTTTATGATGAACTGGAGCACTGACGGTGCACAGGTCTCCTCACCCGACATCAGTACCAGACTTCACTAACACTCTTGTGGCTGAATGAGCACAAATCCCCACAGCCATGCTCCAAAAACTAGTGGAAAGCCGTCATAGAAGAGCAGAAGTTATTATAACAGCAATGTGGGGACTAAATATGGAATGAGATATTCAAAAGCACATATGGGTATGATGGTCAGGTGTCCACAAACTGTTGGCTATATAGTGTAGATTCGAATATATTGCATACTTTATAACCACGCACATGACCTAATCTGCAACTTAACCAGCTCTCCAACTCAAAGCTTGTTTTTTTTTTCTTCCTGAGACCTCTGACTACTTATGAATATTCAGAAACCAAATGACACCAAATGAATTCATATTGATTACTTGATGAATGCTGCTTCTCAGACAAACTTTCATAGGCCAGTCTGGTGCAGAATATAAAGTAGAAGAAGAGGAAATATTCAACTGTGAGGGCTGTAGAGACCGGAATTATGACTCAGTACCTTAAAAAAAAACACACCATGGAAAAGCTGGTTTTATAGATTATATTCTGAACAATTTATAAAGCATCTTGCTGCCAGTGAAAGAATTAGGCAGACATATGGTAAATAAATAAAATCAGCTTTATTGTAGTAGTATAATCATAATTTTGAAAAATGGTGGAAACAGGCATCCATAGTAAAGTGAATTATCTAAACCGTCCCATCATTTTAAATGCTTAACACTTGTTAAAGGCTTTTTTTTTTACTGTTAATATATATATATAATATATAAATATATGCAAATTGTTCCTTTGTTGTTACGTTTATGTCCTGCCATCTACAGTTCATTTGGCTTTTGCCTTTACCCACAGCTTTGAATTGCCATGTAAATTTTTACTTCAACATCTGATCTTACTATGGCTTCACCTCTCCAAGGAAAACTCACCTTCTCATCATTCTTTTCGCAAATTACTTGCAAGACTTTCATTACTTGCACAGTTTATCAAATTGCAAGGTAATATTAGGGTACACAAGTAAATTAGCTCAGTAACTAATAGCAGTGTTAAGAAACCACAATAGGTACGGATATGAAAAATATAAAAAGAGTATCGTTGCTGCTCCCTAATGACAGAATACACAGTGAGCCCATTTTCACTATACAACTACTATAATATTAAAGATACATGAGCCTGAGGAGGAACACTGGGCCGAGACAAGGAAGGAGCACTGAACAGAGGCAGGGAACAGGGAAAGATAACTGAAAAGACTTTGAGTCTGCCCCAGGCTGAGGTTCAGATGGAACAAACTGAGGACACAAAAATATATCTATTACAGCCAAAGGCAAGAGCCTGACCTGTCCAGAATATATCTCTGACCTGTAGAAAAACATCAATATATTTTGCTAAGATGTAGTACACTCCAAACACTTATCACTAAAAAATTATATTGTATTAATGGGTATTAACTAGTGTTGTCTGAGGTAAGATGTATGTCTTAGATGGTATTAATGTCTTCCTTTCTTAAGAAAGACATGTTGTATGCTGGTATCACTGTGTTACATCATGTTATGTTTATATGGACGTGGGTTAACACTGGCAAGCAGCACCACGTTATTGGGGGACAACCAGAGAAGCTTTCCCAGGCCTAAGTCAGGTGGGGGCCCAGGAGGGTTTAGTAGTCCACTGACATGCAGAATAAAACTATCTATTTAATCAAGTTATGAAGATCAATATGTAGGTCTATGTGTCATTGCAACTCATTTGATAAGTGAATATTTCCTCTATTTGTAAAATGGTTTGGTCTGCTGCATTTTCCAGCCTTTTGTGGCTAATTACAGATATTTTCTGTAGGGGGTCTGTGGCTCTTAGTTACTTTCATTTATGCAAAAAAACAAAAAGAAACAAAAAAGGAAGATGGACTGGCTAACTCAAGTTCCTTAAACGATTGAATATTGCATTAGTATGAGTTATAGTTTGATTATGCATTACAGCCATTTACATTTGGTGTGTTGTGTATACGTGTGTTTCTTTGGGGGCCCTTTGCTAAATAGTTTGTCCCTAATATGCACTGCACATAAGGTGGCAAGCTTCAGGTAGTATTTAAAGTAACATATATGAAAGTACGTGCACATGTGAGTATGTGCATTTAGTTGAGAGTGCAGGTGAAGGTGTGCGGATTAAAACACAATATTTAATCCATGTGATCTACTTCATAAAAGTGTGTATTACTCCTGCTGTGTGTTTGCCTGTATGTATTTGTGTTCTTTTAACTGCGGGATGCAGCTGTTGTGCTCCAGCTGATGACGAGCCTCTTACACTCACAGCTTTAAGGGACATACAGATGTGTGTGACTGCAGGCTTCTCATTATTCACTCACACAGCATGGCTGATTTCACTCACTCCCTCACACTCACTCTCTCTCTCTCTCTGTCTCTCTCTCTCTCTCTCTCACACACACACACACACACACACACACACACACAGTGTTTTAAATGTACCAACTATATGTCCTCGCAGCTGAGTCTTCCCATTATACATGTTGTAATTTGACCTTTTCAGCTGTTTGTAAACTGCAAACCTTTCCTTCCTTTTTCAGAATTTAGAGTAAAGTAATTTTTTTGGTAAGTGTGGGATGAAGAGGGTTTGCCAAAGTGTGTGACACAGCTCCTTTTTGCTTTCAGCACTTTTTTGTCATGAGTAAGGGAGGAGAACGGGAGAAAGATAGGATGATGGAAATTAGTGAGTGAGAAAGGTTAAACTATATTGCATTTTTTCTCAATCGCTCTCTCTCTCTCTCTCTCTCTCTCTCTCTCTCTCTCTCTCTCTCGTCTACTCACCTTCTCTCATGAACACACACACACACACACACACACACACACACACACACACACACACACACACACACACACACACACACACACACACACACGTGTGTGTTCCTTCCCTGCTTCTGGGGACTTTGTGAGATTTACAGGGCCATCAGCTGCAGCAGTAGTGTGCCTGTAGAAGCTCAGTGTTTCTTCTTGCTCTCATGTACCCAGGCACTTGTGCTGACTCCATCTCTTAGCCTTGCTGACGTGATTGGGCCAGTCACACATGATTAGAACGCCTGACTACACACTCCGGCCAAAAGACACAAAATTCAGGGGTTCCAGCCTGCTAAATATAGATCTATTCTCTTGCTGGGCAGCCAATGCTCTGTGTGTGTGTGTGTGTGTGTGTGTGTGTGTGTGTGTGTGTGTGTGTGTGTGTGTGTGTGTGTGTGTATATGTGCATGTCCATGAGTGTATCGCTGTATTGTCTACAAATAATGAAGAGTATGAAGTGGAAGGGTTATCATGTGTGCGGATTCTTGCTATTACACAGCTGAAGTTAAATTCTTCACACACACACACACACACACACACACACACACACACACACACACACACACACACACACACACACACACACACACACACACACAATCTCATCTACCCAGGCAAGACCGTTCCAGAGTTTAATAAAGCAGCACATTGTAAACTCCGGAGCTCTCTGGGGTCCAGTTCCACTGGCAGGTTAGAGATTATCACACACTCAGAGGATGATAATGCTTCTTTTTAATTAGGCATATTTTTAGAAGCACCCTGATGGAAGAACAGCCCAGCAGATGGACAGAACAAGAGAGAAGCTCCAAATTATTCCAGACCCCTGTCAAGCACCCTACTGAGAAAATCAGCTTATAACAGCAAGACCAAATTTAACAGCAAGGATTTGCTAGTGGCCATGTAGGAAATATCAAGGGTTTGTTTTAATGCATTTGGGCATTTTAATATGAATTAACGAACATGTTGGTGGTGGTGTTTAGACACATTTTGTTAAATTCTAGGGAGTAGCATTTATTTGAAAAGTAAGAGGGACAGAAAACCACCATAATGGTATAATATTTGAAACAGTCCCTTGTAAATTCCATTTTAAACACTCTTATGTTGATAAATGTCTGAGGAATGCTTTTAAAACTTTCTGCTGATCTATTGAGAATGTTCCTTGATGATGTAACACCACACCAACTAAACCTCAGTTTTAGTTTTAGGCAGCCAAAGGCTCATGATTCAGTTGTATACTAGATTAGTTATACATTAGTTATGTAGCCAAATATACAGTACATTTCTACAGTAGGTATATGCAGTATGTTGCTTGACAAAAAGTGCAGGGAACAAACAGTTAGAACCACTGAACATCTAGTGGTTAAGCAGTTAATTCTTACCTGGAAATCATGTAAAAACAAGTAGAACTCAATGTTAATGATGGCGATGGAGATGTCTCTGCTGCCAACAAATCTAGTCCTTCTTGTACCTAATTTGTATGCATAAAATAACCTTAAAATATACAGTACTGTCCAAAACTCTTAGGCACATGCAAAGAAATGCTATAGAGCAAAGATGCCTTCAAAATAATGAAATTAAATGTTTCTACATTTTAAAAAAATACCGTAGAGAGCAGTAAACAGTAGTAAATGAAACAAAATCAGTATTTGGTGTGACAAAAAATATAAATAAAAATAAAAATAGTAGTCTCCGGTACAATTTGCGCAGTTTTATAAGGAAATGAGCTGGTAAGTTTTATTGAGCATCTTGCAGAACCAGACACAGTTCTTCTGGAGACTTTGACTTTCGCACACGCTTCTTATTTTTGCAGCAAAACCCAGCAGCCTTCATTGTGTTTTCTGTCTGAAAAGTGGTCTCTTACATAATATGCTGCTTTCTTTAATTACATACAAACATTTTTCTGTAACATTTAATTTTGTGCTAGAAAACTAATGTTTGGGAACCTAAAATGTTTTTGTACTGACTTGATAATGTAGAAGTCATAAAATAGAAAATCTATAACAAAGTTTGTACTAAAAAAAAATAGGGTGCCTAAAACTTTTGCACAGTACTGTACTTTAAACAGGAAGGAAGCTATTGAAGAAAACCTATTTCAGACATTTGACCTTGTTGTGACCTTGCCCCTGTTTGGATCAATTCCAAAATGTAATCAGTTCATTTGCTGGTGTCAATGATAATTCTACATAAATCCCAGAAACACTCAACCACTCGTTATAGCGCTGATCTCAGAAACACAATGCCTCCAACCACCTAGTGGCAGAGACATAAAAACCAAATGATTCTAAAAAATAAAATCTATTTATTTTTGAAAGATAATTTCATCACCACCCAGTAACCAGTAGCATGTCTGTACAGAAATATGTTACAATCCAATCATTCTATGCAAACATCTGTTGTTTGCTGCTCTCAGTAACAGCAGGTTCTTCAACTAGGTCAGCTAAATCTCATAACTGAAAAACATTTGAAGCCCAAAAAGACACATTTTCACATCGTCAGCATTAAACACTTTTGCAGTCACTGCACTTAACTAAATCTTCAATTTTAGTGAAAACAGTTCCATTCCTTTTTATTTTTTCCTGAGACTTTTTTTCAGCCTCATTCCCCTAGTCAGGTTTAGCAAATCCAATGGGATAAACGGCAAACGTGATGCATGCATGATGTAGATCATGTCTGTGCCTCAGATCAGCCTCTCTTACCATTCTGTCATTAGGATCCCCACAGCTCAATACCAGCCATTTCTTATGCATTTTTAAATAGGTTACCACATAAGGGCTTTTCACACTGTGCTTAACCCCAGGTTATCATCGTTCTAAACCCCGCTTTTAACCCCGGGTAGAGGAATGTTTCACACTTGTCATTTAGAAGCGGGGTTAGCACTGCTTTTTACCTGGTTTTATGAAACCCTGCTCCGAAGCAGGATTAGCACAGATTTTGCAGTGCCAAATGTGTACAGTGTGAAACGATGCGGTGTTAGAATGTTACGGCCAGATGTTTAGCAACAGACACCCAATCAGAAATTGAACAGCGCGTGCCACACATCACGTGCTTTGTACAGTCGCAGAAACCCCACGTGTTGTGTAAACAGTAGTTGCAGTGTGCTTTCTTTCTTTTGTCTTTGTTTTCTTTCCTTTGTACATCTCAGGAGGCTTAAAACAGCCAAGGAGGATTTACATGGTGACATTTTTTCTCAATGATGCGAGAGCGTGAGACAAGCCACTATTTAAAGTGGTCGTACGCTGTGTTTATCCAATCATGGTTGTTGAGATTGCAAATAAGAATGTTAACCCAGGGTTTAGGAATGCATAGTGTGAAATGCCAGATTATGAATATCAAAGATTAATTGTTAACCCCGGGTAAAGTATGAGCAGTGTGAAACGGGAAACGGGATAACCCAGGATTCCGTTTACCTGGGGTTTAGAATCACCCATGGTTAACTATTTAAGTGTGAAAATTCCTATTGTTACCACTGAATTGCCTTAGGCATAGGGTTGAAAATAAGTTTCTATAAATTATATTTAAACAAACCTTCAATAAAGGTGGGTGTGTAGGGTGTGTATATATGTATAACACTAGTGAAATTTTTGTTTAATTGGAAGGTATTTAAAATGTCTGTTCTTCTTATTGGATGCAGGTTAAACAGAAATAAGTTGGTTTGAATTCACATATAAACGACGTTTCATTGTACTACAGTGAATTTCCAAAAGCCCAAACTGTTTGCCTTTCAGATTTAAGCTCTGCAGATGTGTCCCTATTACAGACACTGCTTTTCCATTTGCATAATAGTGTTTTGCATCTTCATTGAGCTGACAAGCAAACACTAAAAACTTCACCCCTCTGCACTCACGATCACACACCTGCCATTTTTCTGTCTCTCTTCATTCTTTCCTCCTGTGTTTCTGCAGTTTGCGTGCTTTACACTCAAACGGTGGCGAGCAGGGAGTGGAGAGAGGTGAGTGTGAGTGTGTGTGGAATGTAATTGCCGCATCACTCTTCTAATGGTGATTAAATGCTTACTGAGTGCTTAACTTTAACACTCCTCTTTAAACATACATTAGTGTCCCTAAATGAAGAATACACAGTTGCAACTAATTGAAGACACCAGCCGTTCAACAAATAATCATCGCCATAATGTCCTCATTCATAACCCTATGCATTTTGAATTCTGCTGAAATACAATGATTTCTAAAAAAAAAAAAAAAAAAAAAAAAGTGTGTTTCTATTTGCACATAACCCGATGTTTTATTTTATTTGCTATAAAAGTTCACTAGGTAGTAGCCTATAGCATAAGTAAAGTGTGATTCCCTCTGGACTTAATTTTGTTTGAGGCTATGTCATTATTAATTATTAATCTCATCCTGCCCCAGCAAAATCTATGGTCATGAGCTGCTACTGAGAATACTGGAATACTGCTGAGAATATTTAAGGACTTTTATACTGTATGTTTGTTCCATGCAGTTTGGGAGAACAGAGGCCATCAGTAACACCCTGAACCCAGACTTTGTTCGAAAATTTATCCTCGATTACTTTTTCGAAGAGAGGCAGAACCTACGCTTTGACCTGTGAGTATCAACAGTGTGTGCATGTGAGTGTAATTGTGTATAACACCCTTACAGACATTCACCATGGCCTTGTGGAAAACATATTCATGGTTTAGAAACCCATACGTAGTTATTTTTTCTACTGATTCTAAATACTGGAACAAATAGTTTACCATATACTACTAAACTGATAGCATTGATGACAATTTAGCATGGTTAAACCATAATACCATAATAATGTGTTATAGAAAAAGCAAAGCAAACTAGAGTGAATTTTAAAGCTGCAGTACTGAACTTTTGCCTCTCTATCACCATCTGTTTGAAATATAAAATTGCAAGTTACTTGTGATTGCAAGTTACCAGCCCCCACACGCTCGATATAGTAGCTCTTCTTCTTTCTGTATACAGACATGACGTCAAATTGACATTTCCCACAAAGTCCAACTCAACAGCGCAAAATATAAATAATTATTGTAAGCTTACCGTTGCGAATCAGGGTAAGGTAAGGAGACCATTTGAACAATGATTTTTTTTAACTGAACACTGATGTACTTGTTCAATAATTGATTTTTGTTCATTTTTAACCAAAAAAAAGTTCCGTACTGCAGCTTTAATAACGGTGATGTGATTTATTATTGTCTGAAACCACTATTCAAAGATTCACAACGATTCATGGAACACACACACACACACCTTGCTTGCTTGAAGTTGCTGAAGCATATAATTTACAGGAACCAGGAAATTACATTTATGCATTATTAACTTCAGTCATCAGTTGTCATCCCACACAAAGATCTCTCTCTCTCTCTCTTTCTCTCTCTCTCTCTCTCTCTCTCTCTCTCTCTCTCTCGCTTTCTCTCTCTCTCTCTCTCTCTCTCTCTCTCTCTCTCTCTCTCTCTCTCGCTTTCTCTCTCTCTCTCTCTCTCTCTCTCTCTCTCTCTCGCTTTCTCTCTCTCTCTCTCTCTCTCTCTCTCTCTCTCTCTCTCTCTCTCTCTCGCTCTCTCGCTCACACACACACACACACATACACACACATACACAATTTGCATAATATTACTATAAAAGCATATACAGGTGCATCTCAATAAATTAGAATGTCGTGGAAAAGTTCATTTATTTCAGTAATTCAACTCAAATTGTGAAACTCGTGTATTAAATAAATTCAGTGCACACAGACTGAAGTAGTTTAAGTCTTTGGTTCGGTTCTTTTAATTGTGATGATTTTGGTTCACATTTAACAAAAACCCACAAATTCACTATCTCAACAAATTAGAATATTTCATAAGACCAATAAAAAAAACATTTTTAGTGAATTGTTGGCCTTCTGGAATGTATGTTCATTTACTGTACATGTACTCAATACTTGGTAGGGGCTCCTTTTGCTTTAATTGCTGCCTCAATTCAGCACGGCATGGAGGTGATCAGTTTGTGGCACTGCTGAGGTGGTATGGAAGCCCAGGTTTCTTTGACAGTGGCCTTCAGCTCATCTGCATTTTTTGGTCTCTTGTTTCTCATTTTCCTCTTGACAATACCCCATAGATTCTCTATGGGGTTCAGGTCTGGTGAGTTTGCTGGCCAGTCAAGCACACCAACACCATGGTCATTTAACCAACTTTTGGTGCTTTTGGCAGTGTGGGCAGGTGCCAAATCCTGCTGGAAAATGAAATCAGCATCTTCAAAAAGCTGGTCAGCAGAAGGAAGCATGAAGTGCTCCAAAATTTCTTGGTAAATGGATGCAGTGACTTTAGTTTTCAAAAAACACAATGGACCAACACCAGCAGATGACATTGCACCCCAAATCATCACAGACTGTGGAAACTTAACACTGGACTTCAAGCAACTTGGGCTATGAGCTTCTCCACCCTTCCTCCAGACTCTAGGACCTTGGTTTCCAAATGAAATACAAAACTTGCTCTCATCTGAAAAGAGGACTTTGGACCACTGGTCAACAGTCCAGTTCTTCTTCTCGTTAGCCCAGGTAAGACGCCTCTGACGTTGTCTGTGGTTCAGGAGTGGCTTAACAAGAGGAATACGACAACTGTAGCCAAATTTCTTGACACGTCTGTGTGTGGTGGCTCTTGATGCCTTGACCCCAGCCTCAGTCCATTCCTTGTGAAGTTCACTCAAATTCTTGAATCGATTTTGCTTGACAATCCTCATAAGGCTGCGGTTCTCTCGGTTGGTTGTGCATCTTTTTCTTCCACACTTTTTCCTTCCACTCAACTTTCTGTTAACATGCTTGGATACAGCACTCTGTGAACAGCCAGCTTCTCTGGCAATGAATGTTTGTGGCTTACCTAGTGAACCAAACTGAGAGACCATTTTGAAGGCTCAGGAAACCTTTACAGGTGTTTTGAGTTGATTAGCTGATTGGCATGTCACCATATTCTAATTTGTTGAGATAGTGAATTTGTGGGTTTTTGTTAAATGTAAACCAAAATCATCACAATTAAAAGAACCAAAGACTTAAACTACTTCAGTCTGTGTGCATTGAATTTATTTAATACACGAGTTTCACAATTTGAGTTGAATTACTGAAATAAATGAACTTTTTCACGACATTCTAATTTATTGAGATGCACCTGTACATAGTGTTCTTTCAGTAGACACCACTACAGACCCTGTAGTGGAAAAATGTCATGCTGCTGTCTTTCTCTTTCTGTAACTGCACCACTGCAGATAGACTAACTGTGCAGGTAGAAAGAACACTGTCAAATCATTATCCTTAAACTGTATGTATATATATATATATATATATATATACAGGTGCATCTCAATAAATTAGAATGTCATGGAAAAGTTCGTTTATTTCAGTAATTCCAACTCAAATTGTGAAACTCGTGTATTAAATAAATTCAATGCCACAGACTGAAGTAGTTTAAGTCTTTGGTTCTTTTAATTGTGATGATTTTGGCTCACATTTAACAAAAACCCACCAATTCACTATCTCAACAAATTAGAATATGGTGACATGCCAATCAGCTAATCAACTCAAAACACTTGCAAAGGTTTCCTGAGCCTTCAAAATGGTCTCTCAGTTTGGTTCACTAGATAAGCCACAAACATTCATTGCCAAAGAAGCTGGCTGTTCACAGAGTGCTGTATCCAAGCATGTTAACAGAAAGTTGAGTGGAAGGAAAAATTGTGGAAGAAAAAGATGCACAACCAACCGAGAGAACCGCAGCCTTATGAGGATTGTCAATCAAAATCGATTCAAGAATTTGAGTGAACTTCACAAGGAATGGACTGAGGCTGGGGTCAAGGCATCAAGAGCCACCACACACAGACATGCCAAGGAATTTGGCTACAGTTGTCGTATTCCTCTTGTTAAGCCACTCCTGAACCACAGACAACGTCAGAGGCGTCTTACCTGGGCTAACGAGAAGAAGAACTGGACTGTTGACCAGTGGTCCAATAACCTCTTTTCAGATGGGAGCAAGTTTTGTATTTCATTTGGAAACCAAGGTCCTAGAGTCTGGAGGAAGGGTGGAGAAACTCATAGCCCAAGTTGCTTGAAGTCCAGTGTTCAGTTTCCACAGTCTGTGATGATTTGGGGTGCAATGTCATCTGCTGGTGTTGGTCCATTGTGTTTTTTGAAAACCAAAGTCACTGCACCCGTTTACCAAGAAATTTTGGAGCACTTCATGCTTCCTTCACTGACCAGCATTTTGAAGATGCTGATTTCATTTTCCAGCAGGATTTGGCACCTGCCCACTCTGCCAAAAGCACCAAAAGTTGGTTAAATGACCATGGTGTTGGTGTGCTTGACTGGCCAGCAAACTCACCAGATCTGAACTCCATAGAGAATCTATGGGGTATTGTCAAGAGGAAAATGAGAAACAAGAGACCAAAAAATGCAGATGAGCTGAAGGCCACTGTCAAAGAAACCTGGGCTTCCATACCACCTCAGCAGTGCCACAAACTGATCACCTCCATGCCACGCCGAATTGAGGCAGCAATTAAAGCAAAAGGAGCCCCTACCAAGTATTGAGTACATGTACAGTAAATGAACATACTTTCCAGAAGGCCAACAATTCACTAAAAATGTTTTTTTTATTAGTCTTATGAAGTATTCTAATTTGTTGAGATAGTGAATTGGTGGGTTTTTGTTAAATGTGAGCCAAAATCATCACAATTAAAAGAACCAAAGACTTAAACTACTTCAGTCTGTGGCATTGAATTTATTTAATACATGAGTTTCACAATTTGAGTTGAATTACTGAAATAAACGAACTTTTCCACGACATTCTAATTTATTGAGATGCACCTGTATATATATACAAAGTGGAACTGTTTGGAAGACAGGGGTCCCGTTACATCTGCCGTAAACCAAACACAGAATTCCACAAAAAGAACATCATACCTACGGTCAAGCATGGTGGTGGAAGTGTGATGGTGTGGGGATGCTTTGCTGCTTTAGGGCCTGGGCAACTTGCAATAATTGAGGGAAAAATTAATTGTGCTCTCTAGTAGAAAATCCTAAAGGAGAATATCCGGTCTTCAGTCCGCATGTTGAAACTTAATCGCAACTGGATTATGCAGCAAGACAAGGATCCAAAGCATAGGAGTAAATCCTAGTTCTAGAAGTAAATGAAAGACTGAGCTCCAATTATCGGAAGAGTTTGGTTGCAGTTATTGCTGCTAAAGGTGGCACAACCAGATTTTAAGTTTAAGGGGGCAATTAGTTTTTCACATGGGTCATAGTGGCAGTGGTAGCTCAGTGGTGAGTTCAAATCCCAGCACTGCCAAGCTGCCACTGTGGGCCCTTGAGCAAGGCCCTTAACCCTCAACTGTTCAGTTGTATAAATGACATATGTAAGTCGCTCTGGATAAGGGCGTCTGCCAAATGCCGTAAATGTGTTGGATATCTTTTTTTGCTTCAATAAAAATAAATAAATAAATAAATAAAAACTGTATTGTGTGTTTACTCGGGATGCCTTTGTTTTATGTTGTGTTTCGTTTGAAGATCTAAAACCATTTAGTATGAGATATACACAAAAACAGAAGAATTCTTGGGCAAATACTTTTTCACAGCACTAATATATATATATATATATATATATATATATATATATATATATATATATATATATATATATATATATGGCGTCTGCCAAATGCCGTAAATGTGTTGGATATCTTTTTTTGCTTCAATAAAAATAAATAAATAAATAAATAAAAACTGTATTGTGTGTTTACTCGGGATGCCTTTGTTTTATGTTGTGTTTCGTTTGAAGATCTAAAACCATTTAGTATGAGATATACACAAAAACAGAAGAATTCTTGGGCAAATACTTTTTCACAGCACTAATATATATATATATATATTGAACTCACCACTGAGCTACCACTGCCACTATGACCCATGTGAAAAACTAATTGCCCCCTTAAACTTAAAATCTGGTTGTGCCACCTTTAGCAGCAATAACTGCAACCAAACTCTTCCGATAATTGGAGCTCAGTCTTTCATTTACTTCTAGAACTAGGATTTATTCCTATGCTTTGGATCCTTGTCTTGCTGCATAATCCAGTTGCGATTAAGTTTCAACATGCGGACTGAAGACCGGATATTCTCCTTTAGGATTTTCTACTAGAGAGCACAATTAATTTTTCCCTCAATTATTGCAAGTTGCCCAGGCCCTAAAGCAGCAAAGCATCCCCACACCATCACACTTCCACCACCATGCTTGACCGTAGGTATGATGTTCTTTTTGTGGAATTCTGTGTTTGGTTTACGGCAGATGTAACGGGACCCCTGTCTTCCAAACAGTTCCACTTTTGACTCATCAATCCACAGAACATTCCCAAAAGGTTTGAGGATCATCAAGGTGTGTTTTGGCAAAATTCAGACAAGCCTTAATGTTCTTCTGGGTTAGCAGTGGTTTTCACCTCACCACTCTTCCATGGATGCCATTTTTGCCCAGTGTCTTTCTGATAGTGGAGTCATGAACAGTGACCTTTATTGATGAAAGAGAGGCCTGTAGGTCTTTTGATGTTGTCCTTGGCTCTTTTGTGACTTGCTGGATGAGTAGTTGCTGTGCTCTTGGAGGAATTTTGGAAGGTCGGCCACTTTTGGGAAGGTTTACTACTGTGCTGAGTTTTTCCATTTGGAGATAATGGCTCTCACTGTGGTCATTTGGAGTCCCAGAGTCTTTGAAATGGTAAATGGTCTGCACTTATATAGCACCTTTTAACCTTTGCGGTTCACAAAGCACTTTACACTGTGTCTCATTCACCCATTCACGCACAGCACTCACGCACACTCACACAGCAATGGCAGCAGAGCTACCATGCAAGGTGCTTGCCTGCCATCGGGAGCAACTTGGGGTGCAGTGTCTTGCCCAAAGGACACTTCGGCACATGGAGTCATGGGGGCCGGGAATCGAACCGCCAACCTGAAATAGCTCTGTAACCCTTCCCAGACTGATGTACAGTGCTGTGCAAAAGTTTTAGGCACATGCAAAGAAATGTTGTAGAGGATGCCTTCAAAATAATGAAACTAAATGTTTCTACATTTTAAAAAAATACAGTAAAGAGCAGTAAACAGTGTAAATGAAACTGAAAGTCAGTATTTGGTGTGACAAAAAATATAAATAAAAATAAAAATAGTAGTCTCCGGTACAATTTGTGCAGTTTTATAAGGAAATGAGCTGGTAAGTTTTATTGAGCATCTTGCAGAAGCAGTCACAGTTCTTCTGGAGACTTTGACTTTCGCACTTGCTTTTTATTTTTGCAGCAAAACCCAGCAGCCTTCATTGTGTTTTCTGTCTGAAAAGTGTCTCTTACATAATATGCTGCTTTCTTTAATGACATACAAACATTTTTCTGTAACATTTAATTTTGTGCTAGAAAACTAATGTTTGGGAATCTAAAATGTTTTTGCACTGACTTGATAATGTAGAAGTCATAAAATAAAATATCTATAAACTAAAAAGAAAATAGGATGCCTAAAACTTTTGCACACTTCTGTATTTCTATCACCTTCTTCCTCATCATTTCTGGACTTTTGCCATAGTGTGTTACCGGGTAAGAGCTTTTAACCAACTTCATGCTGAAAAAAAAAAGTTCTATTTAAGTGTTGATTTGATTGAACAGGGTTTGCAGTCATCAGACCTGGCTGTGTCTAGTCCAGCTGAACCCCATTATGAATGCTTCAAAACAATACCATTTTTTAAAACGTTTTCTTTGAAATACGTGAGGGAATGTTTGTGAGCTTGAATTTCAACAGCTTGCTGATGATTTCACGAATAAGGAATCAAAACTACAGGGCATATTGTTATAGGAATATAATCTATGACAGGGTGGTGTGATATGGCCTGATGCAAAGTGGATTATTTTCCTAAAACAGCACCTCCTGAAATTTATTTTTCCTCTTATACCACAGCAATTTGCCATCACTTACAACTGTGTACTTATTTCTTTAAAGAATGACATGCTGTGCATTTGAGCTGATTATAGTTACATTTAATGTTGTGGAATGTCAACATGTGAAGTTAATAAGACAAAAAAAAACACAGTTTGTCATGTTACCAAGAAACTGGAAAGTGCAAACCTCTCTGAAAACTTTCCAAAAAATGTCGAAAAATTTACTGACAAAGCGCTGACACCCAAGACTTACATAAATATTAAATAAAAGTATCCTTACAAAAAACTTCACCATATTAATGATTATAAATTTTAACTTGTTAAATAACATGACATTTCTTTATCTGTTTAGCCTTAGATTATGCAGATGCTCCACAATACAGGTCCCTGTGAATAAGCTGTTACTATAGAAACGATAATATATTACAACCAGTGCATTAATAAAAAACCTGTGATTTGAATTACTGCTGGTATTATGTCAGAGCTGCTGTTCCAGAAAATTAATTGACACATTCTGAACAATCAGAGTTAACCGCACTTTCTTTCTTTCTTTCTTTCTTTCTAATCCTTCAAGAAATGCAGGTTTCTAATCTTAACCTTATGAAATATACAGTAGTGTGTTTGGTATGAACAATATAAATAACACTAATTAAAAGTAAAAAAAAACAAACAAAAAAAAAACAAGCACAGACACATATACACACGTACACAAGCGTAATATACAGTTGACCAGGCTTGGGTGATATAAAGAGGCTTGTCTTGCTGCAGTTAAAAATATCTGGCTGTGTCTTTTCTTTGCTTCGGGAGCACTTTTTGGGAAGAAACAGCAACACAGCATCAGAATAGGACATAAAACAAAGGAGAGAGGATATAAAGACCAGAAATTGGTTGTAGGTGACCCAATGAACTGTTACACTAGTAGAAGTGTGTAAAGCCCAGTGAAGGCTGCGTGTTTTCCTCCTGTCTTATAGGTTTATGGACAGGAAGAGTGCACTGATAGCTAAGTGGGAGAATGTGTGTTATACTGGTGGAATGAGAGGAACATAATCCACAGTAAAGTTTCTTGTCTCTCCCTGCAGGTATGACCTCGACTCAAAGAGTGAAAATCTGTCCAAACATGTAAGTGAGTGACGGTGCATTATAATCTGCATTATATGGTGTGGCAGTCTGGGAAAATCCATCGATTTTCCATCGATCCATCAATCGCGCTATGGTTCATGCACTGAAATGCATGAATGGACTCTTTAAATGCTGAAATAATTTTCTGTGCTGTAACTTTTGGGCTTACAGTACAGTACAATGCTATATGTGTTTGAAATGCATGTAAAAGAAAAACATGTTTTAGTCCAGGCAAGCCTGAAATGTTTTTTTTTTTTTTAAATCGCTATGTGAAGGGTTTTCCCAGGTCACCACACATGTGCTTGTGTGTGTGTGTGTGTGTGTGTGTGTGTGTGTGTGTGTGTGTGTGTGTGTGTGTGTAGTCATATCACTTTGAGGTTTTTATTTTTACAAAAGCACATGAGTATGTAGACATTGAATGTAAATGATAGTGCAACACATCCCCTAGGATTTATAAGGTCAGGAATAGGGGTTACTTAATAACCATCTGGAGAATTGGGCAAAAGTAGTGTTTTAAGAAAGAATTTCTTTTCCTTGTTTCAGAACTGACAGATTTATAACACCACCTTTATATACATCTTTTATTTGTTGCAGATTTTAGATTTTAGATGCTGCCAAATAAAATAACCTGAGATTGTTATTAGGCTAATATTACTGATCTTGTCGACTTCTCTTCCAGTCTAAACACCTTATACTGACAGTTTCCCACCATTCTAAGCCTTTTGTAAACGCTTGTGTTACAAAGCAAGACTTGATGAAAAAATATTCACAAATACACACAACATGCACTTTACACAGGACCTGCAGAAAATACAGGATCTGCAGTGAGTACTGAACAACCCTCTGCACTGTTACTACTGCTCAGCTCAGGGAGACATTACGAGTATCAGTGGAAAGGAGTCTGGCATATAGTTATTCTTAAATTGTGTTTTTATTGTGTTGGGCTTTTTTAAATAACATCCTTGTGTTTAGAACAGTTCTCAATAATTTATGTGGTGCAGCTATATTACAGAGTGGCAGGATCATAAAGCAGACTCCCTTATTGCTGCTTTGTGCTATGAGTGCATGCGAGTGCTTGTGCAAGTCTATCCTTGGGGAGAGTAGCTTTACCTACTGTGTTTTCCTCTCCTCAGTCAAGTGAAGCTCCGGGCTCAGCGCTCTGTATTAAGGAGCTGACTCAGTGGAAATAATTGCCTAGGTTTCCACATTCTGCTTGTTACACATCCGCAATCAAAGGCTAATGTGAATCATCAGTTGTACGAAAGATTGAGTTAATGAAGCAGTGATCTTGAATAATTATCCAGATGAACGGAAGGCATTAGCCTCTGAGTGTCCCATGTGAGTAACAATTAATTGCAAATGCAATGAGCAACAGTAAGTGGAGAAGTTTAGCCTGCTGGCATGTTTAATGTGTGTACTAAGGTAAGGTGTGGCTGTTGTGTAATTTACACCGACACATATTCATTTCTCAGTTCCCTTTATCCATTTATGATTACAAGCAGTGTGGCAAATGGAAGAGACCAAAATATAAGTGTATCACACCTGTGTGTTAAGGGTAAAATAATAATTATGGTTATTTTGCTCAAAATTGATATTACAATTACTTCTTACAACTATTAAGCACTGTATTATTTATTCAGTGTAAAACAAAAAAACAAAAACAAAGAAAACAGGCTTTTATTTTACTTCATGTATAATGGGCTATGTATGTTTATAAATATTAGGTCCAGGTTCAAATTGGGGAGTATTCAAAATGGGAGTATTGTCTTTAAATGGCATTCCATAGGTTTACCACCACAAAAGTTGCATTGGAATTTATTTAAGATTTAAGTAGGAAAAGCTTTTGTCTCTACTTTGGGTTAGCAGACTACAATCCCATCATCAGCCCATTCTTCCTGGGGTTTCATCCTGGATTTGGTTAGGGAGCAAAAACTGTCAGTTGACAAATTAGCATTGAGAGCAGTTGAGAGTATATTAGATGGTAAATGTTCTGCACTTATATAGCGCCTTTCAACCTTTGTGGTTCACAAAGCGCTTTACACTCTGTCTCATTCACCCATTCATGCACACACTCACACAGCAATGGCAGCAGAGCTACCATGCAAGGCACCTGCCTGCCACGGGAGCAACTTAGGGTTCGGTGTCTTGCCCAAGGACATTTCGGCACATGTGGGACAGGAATTGAACCACCGACCCTACGATCAGTGGACAACCCACTCTACCACCTGAGCCACAGTCGCCCCATGTGGCAGAGACACATATAGGGGGGAAAAACCCTAAAGGCCGCACCCACTTTGGGTTTAAATCCAGAGGCAGATACAAATATTTGGAGCACAAAACAGATGTGTTCTACTTCTTATACATACCCACACTATGCACTATGCAGTATGCACTTTAATGTGTGTAAACTCATGGACACATCCTGACATGTAAAACATCTATGATATTAAGTGTGTGTGTGTGTGTGTGTTGTGTGTGTCATCAGGACTTCCTGGGCCAGATGTACTGTACTCTTGGAGAGGTGGTTGGCTCCTCAGGTAGTCGTATGGAGAGAACACTCATGTGAGTATTACATTTGAGCTCTCACTTCACCCCTTCCATTCCTCTGTCCTCTGAAACCTGAGATCATATCCTGAGATGGTGTGTCTGCCCCTCATGTCATTTACTGAGCACTATATTCAAATCTCATCAATATACTGTTTGTACCTTGAGTTTGTCTATGTTTAATAATGCATACTTATTTTCGTTTGTGTATAGATCATGTACGCATTGGTGCATCAGTGAATGTGTGAATATTTCATGTGCCTTGAGTGTGTGTATGTAAATAAATGAATTATAGGCTCAGTGTACAAGGACATGTCTAGGCACCACTACATGATGATGTATGAATGTACCTCTCCCAAGGAGCTATGTAAGCAGAGATTCATTTATTCCTTCATCTTTTCATTCATCATATGTCAACGAAGACATATGCGGGTGAATCAAATGAAAAGCTAATTTTTTTATTGCAGATAGGCGTCACAAAAGTGTATCATTGTTCTACATAATCTCCATTTCATTCAATGCAAGTCAAGTGTCCATGTTCCTCAAGAAACAATTTGATTACACAATCTAAACTCACTCATGCACTCTATCCATTCATTCATCCGGGTGCAGTGCTGGCTCAGTGGTTAAGGCTCTGAGATATTGAAGAAAAGCTTGGGAGTTGAAGCCCTGGCATTTCCAAACTGCCACTGTTGAGCCCTTGGGCAAGGCCTTTAACCCTCTCTACTCCAAGGGTATCATTCAGGGATATCAAGCTCTGATACCAGCTTCCTAACACAATGGCATATGCAAAGAAAAGAATTACATTGTACTGTACTTGTATATGTGACATTCATTCATTCATTCATTCATTCATTCATTCATTCATTCATTCACTTTATCCTGGTCAGGGTCATGGTGGATCCAGAGCCTATCCCAGGAACACTGAGCACTGGTCCATTGCAGGTTCACCATACACAACACTTTCACACACTCATTCACACCTAGGGGCAATTAATAAACTCCATCAATAACCTTTAAATATTTGAAATACACAACTGCATAACACAAATTACAGCAATTACACTCTAAAAATAAAGATCTTAGATGAGACAGATATAAATGTCTTACCAAAGGCATTAATATGTAATATTATCCATCAAACACTGGAGCAAACCAGTAAAAACTAATGTCAGGTAATTATGCTTTCTTGAAGGCTTTGTGGTATGTATGTGCAATCAGACCCGCACGACTACACTGGTTACTCACAAGTAAACATTTTTATCACTTTTACCACAAGAGTAGTCCCATTTACTCAGTTTTAAGCTACAGATGCAGTAGACAGCTCAGGTGCAAAATACTGGAGTATTCCTTTAACACATCTTGAACATATACTGTACATATTCATTTATTTATTCAGTCATAGCACAGAATAAACTAACTCTTACAGACTGCACTGCAGTTTGTAGGCTTCTTATTAAAAATAAACCACACAGACCACTTCACGAACTTTGTACCAGAACTACTAAATTCAAGAGGAAACAACACTGCTTTCATTTACATCTTCTCTCTGTCTCATGCTGA
Organism: Cranoglanis bouderius; assembly: GCA_023630585.1. Taxonomy (NCBI): domain Eukaryota; kingdom Metazoa; phylum Chordata; class Actinopteri; order Siluriformes; family Cranoglanididae; genus Cranoglanis; species Cranoglanis bouderius. The sequence goes on from CM042545.1 coordinate 8,385,800, forward strand.
CTCTCTTCTTCAAGAGGTAAAGCAGTGTGTGTGTGTGTGTGTGTGTGTGTGTGTGTGTGTGTGTGTGTGTGTGTGTGTGTGTGTGTGTGTGTGTGTGTGTGTGTGTGTGTGTTTTGGTAATTTAGGAGAGTGGCCATCTCGCTGCAACAAAGGGGCTAGTGCACATTCAAACCAGATTAAAGACTTGCTTCTTTTATCCATTGATCTCTGGCTACACCCTATTCCATCATCCAACGATACTGTAGAAAACTACTTAACAAAATTGAAACAACCACTCAAAAAAGCCTAACAAATGCGTCTGATTGTCTCTTGCTGTATTGTTTTGAATGATTCCTTCATGATTCTTTCTGCTAATTTTTCACCACCAGTCCTCAGCAATTGTGCAAAGAATCAATCTATTGCAGGACACATTTGAGTGAAACAGTTTAAGATGTGGTTTTTGGTCAGATGATTTTCAGTGTTTCCCACAGATCTGAAATCTGGATCCCCTGGATGGGGACCAAAGGTTGGGGTGGGTCAAGTCCAAGTATGTTTAAGAGACACTCATTATATCAGTCCATACAGGATTTTTTTTTGTGATTGTTGCAGCCAAAAATGCTTGATTTAGCTTTTTCCAAAATTTGCGATGCAATTTGCGGAGTGTTTTGTGCTTTTTTTTTTTTGCGGAAAACTACTTGAATTGTCGAAATTGCAATTGCACGAAATAGTTTTGCACTGTCTTTCGCAGTTATGTATGCTGGTAAATTAGACCTTTTAGCTGTACTCATGTTTGATGCACGTGAATCGAAGAGGGCTTTAGCTGAATGCGCGCTGTGATGATGTCACATGATGCGTCTTGGCCCAAATCTGCAGAAAATCTGCGGTATTTCTTGAAAAGTTACAGTCTCCTCCGAGTATTGCGGAGTTTCCTTGATTTTGTGTTAATTTCAGAGATTTCAAAATCGCGAAATCCTGGAGTGACTGTTATATGTCCAGTGTTGCATAGAATTCCTAGACATCTGACTCATCCAAAAACTTTATTTAAAGATCTGTCTCAAATAAATTAATATTCTTTCTCATAATATTTTAGAAAGTTTTTTTAATCCAGCCTATTAACTGCAGATGTGGAGCTGTGTTTTCAGAGTATGGATGCAAGCTGAAATCATACAAGTCTCCCAACCACAACAGTGGAAAACTATTACAACAGTTTGGTCAAAATTGACAAAAGCAGGTTTTATGACTGCAGATACCTGTTTGAATAAGTCTGTAATTGTTTATGTACATTTATATCCATTGCCTTGAATGGCTTATGTAGCTGTTTTGTATATTATATTTGTATATCATGTTTTTATAGTAAATGTTGTAGCATTACAAGAATTCTACATGACACAAACTAAAATGTGTTTTTAGGGGCATCCCTGGTAAAAACTGTGGGACCATCATTGTTAAAGCAGAAGAACTTGGAAATTGTCGGGTAAGACCTCTTTTGTTTTCATTTGCTGTATGAGTTTGTACGCATAATCCTCCTTCTTATTCACGTTTTCTGTTAGTCACAGCTGTAATATGCTGCCTCTGTGGTCCTGTCCTTTCCATAAAAACATTTCTGTTGAATAATTAATATACAATATGCTCAAATACTCACACACACACACACACACACACACACACACACACACACACACACACACACACACACACACACACACACACACACACACACATGCTCAAGGCCCACTGTACAGCTGTTTATGTTTTGTTTGTTAGGAATCAGTATTGCTGCAATTTTGTGGAAACAACCTGGATAAGAAGGACTTTTTCGGCAAGTCAGACCCATTCCTTGTCTTCTCCCGCAGCAATGAAGATGGAACGTGAGTGTTTTACCAACCTCAAGCTGGATTAAGAGTACTATATATTATATATTATTATCTATTGTAACAGCATTATAATCTATTCTCTAACTCCGTCTAGAATAGAATCAGGACTCGTGACATGAGTCATGAGCTCAGGAATGACCTCATGTGTAGCGTGTCTTCATTTTGGATATTCTTTTTGGATATACAGTGTTTGGATATACACTCTTTATTAGGAACACCTGTATACCTGCACATTCATGCAGTTATCAAATCAGTCAATCATGTGGCAGCAGCTCAGTGGAATAAAAAAACAAAACATGCAGGTACAGGTCAATAGTTTTGGGTAATGTTCACATCAAACATTTGAACAAAGAAAAAGTGTGATCTCTGTGACTTTAAACATGGCATGGTTGTTGGTGCAAGATGGGCTGGTTTGAGTATTTCAGAAACTGCTGATCTCCTGGCATTTCAACAGTCTCTGGAGTTTACACAAAATGGTGTGAAAAACATGCACATCTCAGCATGCACAAAACATCGAAACTTGCGGTGGATATGCTACAACAGCAGAAGACCACACTGGGTTCTACCCCTGTCAACCAAGAACAGGAATCTGAGGCTATGATGGGCACAGACTCACCCAAACTGGACAGTTGAAGATTAGAAAAAAAAATCACCTGGTCTTTTTCTGTACCCATGATGTAAACTCTAGAGACTGTTGTGTGTGAAAACCCCAGGAGATCAGCAGTTTCTGAAATACTCAAACCACTCCATCTGGCACTAACAACCATGCCACGATCAAGGCCACAGAGATCACATTTTTTCTTCATTCTGATGTTTGATGTGAACATTAACTGAAGCTCTTGACCTGTATCTGCATGACTTTATGCATTGTGCTGCTGCCACATGATTGGCTGATTGGATAACTGCATAAATGAGCAGGTGTACATGTGTTTCTGTTAAAATGGACAGTAAGTGTATACTTTTTATGGATACATTTGGATATATGTATCTGTCTAATGGATGATGTTGAACAGATACACCATTTGCCATAAGACTGAAGTGGTAAAGAACACACTGGACCCTGTGTGGCAGGCATTTAAAATCCCAGTTAGAGCGCTGTGCAATGGAGACTATGACAGGTAAGTTCACTGGTCTGAAGAGTCTAAACTTTTACTACATCTAAACATTGTTTGTGAACAAGGTAAAATGTTTAAATCATATGGCGTAACACATAGATGCTTTGGATTGTTGTGCTGTTATGTGAAATGTGGGTGCATGCTGCAATAAGCAGCAATCGAATACAACATACAGCAAAATTAACAGAAAACAGTGTGAAAATGTTGCCATTATTCTGTCAGTTTGGCAGAGATAGAGCAGAGAAAGTGTTAGCAGGTAGCCAAAAGACAAATATTACAACTGAGAGTATCCAAAAGCTGATCTGAGGATATGAAAAATAATAGAGGCAGTTATAAAATATCATTTTGATTTTCTTATGTTATCATGAGATATTAGATATTTTATGAGATATTTTATCACATATGATATTTTATATACAGTAAGATATGAAGCTACGGCATATAAGATATGATACATAAGATATGAACAGCTATGACACCTTATATAGTAAATATCTTGTTGGTGTAAATTACATTTCTTTATTTTGACCTTTGTGTATGCAAACATTTTCACTCCGCTGTGTAGTGACAGTATAGTTCTTAGCATTCATTTTGTTAAATTGCATTGTTGCATGCTTGTGTGAAAATGTCAACCAAATTATTATAGCATTTTAACACTAACAGCAGAGTAAATGGTGTTCTAGCACTGCCTTCATTGAAATGCCAAGACTTAGCCGGTTGTTTTTTATCCTCTCACACTGTCTGCGGACAGATACCATATGTCAAGACAAATGGGCAAAGATTACTCATCATTCACAATATCATACTTTTATGCTTTGAAAACTCGACTAAAAGTTGATTTCATTCCAAAAGTTGATTTTTTTTTTTTTTAATTGACTGTTTTTCAGAGCAATAAAAGTTGAGGTGTATGACTGGGACAGAGATGGAGGGTGAGACATCTAAGATTTGGCAAAATTCCCACACTAAATTTAATATGCATATATCTAAAGGAGAAAGTATAATGCTGTGTGATAATTTGATTTTCCATAGGCATGACTACATTGGAGAGTTCAAGACCAGCTATAGGGAACTGTCCAAAGGCCAGTCTCAGTTCAGTGTTTGGGAGGTGAGTCTCTCTCTCTCTCTCTCTCTCTCTCTCTCTCTCTCTCTCTCTCTCTCTCTCTCTCTCACACACACACACACACACACAGACTCTCTCAAACACCTTGAAAAACATATTGTGATATTAGTATTATAATGTACTCTCTTGGTTAAAAAAAGAATGGCAGATAGAGGCTTATACTACTAAGGTCACTATATATTTGGACTTATGTACGGTACAAACTTTTCAGGAAAGCATGAAGAAACATCTCTTTGTTTCAGGATTTCTATTTTTAGTTCTGGTCAATTACATACACAGGCATACACAGAGACAAAGAGAGATCGGTCTATCCAAAAAGCAGATGCAAGTGCAGGTTTCCTGGTTTTATTAAAAACCAATGCAGCAAACAAACAAATGGTCTAAGCAATACTCCAAAATGTGAAGTGAACAGCAAACAGACATAAGATGAACGGAAAACAGACATAAACTAGACAGTAGTGTGATCAGACAGTAGTGTGATCAGACAGCTGACTAAGCAGGAATATGTGCTTGAATGAAGGTGATGAGGTTATGGGCTGAGGATCATGGAATTTGTCTGCAATCATGTTTGGGGTTGCAGACAAGACCATGAGTCTTCCTTGTTCAGGATGCACATTAATGTTTTCAGTTTTGAAAAAACTTCACTATGAAATGAATACATGTTTTTATGTAAGCGTGGGCGCCTTTCTGAGGCACCTTTCTTTATCCAGGTGTGTCGTAATTGGCTGTTTAGCTCCTGGTTTCATATCTTCTCTTTTAATTTCACTTTTTCATAGCTGATTGCCTCCCCTTGAAGCACTTAACCTGTGGGTTTAGACTCTTCTTAATAATCTTGCACTGATGAGGCCAAACACAATGGCGCAGCATGCAAATCAGTGGACTATCAATAGATAGATCTGTAACAGGACATTTAGCAATTGTCTCTCTTATCTTATTTCCATCAGCATCACCTACTGTAGCATCAGCTGTTTGCGTTTTACTTACATTTCTTTATGTTCATGCACTGTGGTCTTTATTAATGGTAAGATTCAGATGCCAAAGTCGTGTTCTGCTCAAAAAAATGAGAAGTGTTTTCTTCTTCAGGTATTAAACATGAAGAAAAAGAAGAAGAAGAAGAAATACCTCAATTCAGGAACTGTGAGTGCATTCTTAAACTGATATGTTTCTAAAAAAATTAATAAATAAAAAATAAGACAGGCCACGCATATGTTCTAACAAATGCCATTATTGGTAATACTTCTTATTGTAGGTCCTACATTATATCTTCATAAGCAATGCACAACACCTTCATAAACTGAATATTAACATTCATAAATTACTATGTATCTCACTTTTTATAGGCATAGCACTCTGTTTGCCCAGTGAATGACATCATCGCATCAGCTGTTAGTGCTGGGTTATATGTGAGGAATAAAACTTGGGGCCATGCTGTTATAGGAAAATAATCAACAACAGTGTGGTATGATGCAGTTTAGCGTGATGCCGAGTTACCACCACAAAGCTGATTATCACTACTCTCAGAGATGCACTGTTACAAAATGAATCAACACTGACCAATCAGATTCAAAAATTCAACTGAGCTGTGGTATAAGATATGATATTGCAATAAATTATTATTTCCCAACGTATCCCAGGGTACTATGGAAGTTTCTCCTTCCTTCGTTTTAAATTGTTTCTTTTTGGGATCATTTCTAATGACAACAACAACAACAACAACAACAATAATAATAACATATATACTGTGTATATATATATATATATATATATATATATATACTGTGTGTGTTGTGTGTGTCAGCTAAACTAAATATTGGTACATATTGTGTATTATGAAAACATTTTCAAGTATTGTGGCATATCACCCATTCTTAACAGGTATGAATATTTATATGACGTTTATGCATGACGTGTGCATTGCTTATAGAAAGTGTAATGGTGTGTTTAAGGGCTGTAAATAGGAAGTGTTACCAAACTTTTGTCTCAACAGGTGACACTGCTGTCATGCCTCATAGATGTTGAAGTCACCTTTTTGGACTATATTAAAGGAGGGTGAGCATGAGAATATGCACATGGGGTTCCACTGTTGTGTGTGTGTGTGTGAGAGAGTGTGTGTGTGTGAGTGTGTGAGTGTGTGTGTGCGTGTGCGTGCATGTGTGGCATGATAGATTTTTGCCTTCCTCTTTGTCTACTTATGATATGTTTGCCTAATCGATGTCTTTGGCCAAATAACTGTCAATCACACTGAGCCAAGGGGAGCTATTTTTATTTCGCTCTGCTTTTCTCCTCCCTATCTTGTCAGAAGACTTGCACTGATAAAAGGCTTTGCTACGTTAGAGATGCCATAACAACCCACGCTAAAAATAGCCTGGTCTATTCTTAGCACAGGACCTGCTTCTTAAACAGCAGAACAAACACTAGAAGAATTAGATTTGCATAAATGTCTTATAGTATATATAATTTACCGTGGCTGACGTACCTTCTTAAATTTAGCACTAATGCAGTGGTTTTTTAAGGAAAAGGTCTAGAGTTTCAAATATCTATAGAAAGTGCACATAGTACACATATATGCTAATTAGCTGTTATCAAGAACAAAGGTTTTCATGCAGCCTGTCACTTTGTATTCTTTTGCAGTACTCAGATTAATTTCACGGTGGCAATCGATTTTACCGCATCAAATGGTGAGCTTATCTTTCCAGAAGATTATTCTATAATTAAATGCTTTCATGTAATAATTCCATGTTACCATAGTCTTCATAGATTCTGTGTTCTCTCTGTATTTGTTCAGTGCCTCCATGCAAACTGAGACAAACTTCTCAACCTTCTCTTCCTCAATCCACGTTTAACCATTTGCATAATACTCACTATATAATGAAACCGAATACATAATGTTAACGCTTGACTGGATTAAAAACAACAGAAATGACATCACATCATGTATCTACTCTAATACACCTCCCATACATAAGATCATTCACATGAGTGAGTCAGGGATATATAAAGTAAATGCTCATTATCTAAAGTGTCAAAGATGAAGCTTTTCTATTTGTACACAGGAAACCCATCCCAGCCTACCTCTCTTCACTACATGAACCCATACCAGCTCAATGCCTATGCCATGGCTCTGAGAGCTGTGGGCGAGATCATTCAGGACTATGACAGCGATAAGATGTTCCCTGCACTGGGGTTTGGAGCAAAGCTGCCTCCTGATGGCAGGGTATCACATGAGTTTGCCTTGGTGAGCAAATCATTGGGTATGGTATCAACTACAGAGGGCTATTATTTAACTATGAAAAACAGTCTATTATTGTGGCAATTGGAGGAAGAGTCACAGAGAACAAGCATGTAATGAGTGAGTGGTTACACTTGTATATGGTTAATAAAAAGGCTGTTAAAATAGGCTGTTTGTGTTACAATGAGTGTGTTTGACTTGACCTGCAAGACTGAACAGACCAACAACAGCAGAAACTTTGTGTTTGCTCTTGGTTTTGAGTTTTTATAATTAATTTCAGTTCATAGAAGTGCTGTTGTTGTTGTTGGTCTTGATGGTGAATTGGTGTAGGCTTGTTAGGTTCTCCCTCTCTCGCTATGCTACAAATGGAGCGTAGCCTACTTCCGCATTCCACAGGAGTGCATTCCAGCGCCATTCACAAAGACTCACGTTTTGTTTACCTCGGCCATGTGCTTTTGTTATTGTGTTCACGTCATGTCTCCGCCTCCTGTGTTTCCCCATGTGCTTTTGTTTTCGTATTCACGTCATGTCTCTGCCTCCTGTGTTTCCCCATGTGCTTCTGTTTTTGTTCATGTCATGTCTCCGCCTCCTTATATCCTATTGGTTCATGTTCTTTTCACTGATCATTGGTTTCAGGTGTCTTTGATTTTGTATATGATTTGTATGTGTTTAAAAACCCCAGTTTGTGTCCGCTTCAACGCAGAGTATTAGTTTAGTTTAGATGAGTATTAGTTTAAATTCCGTAGCGCTGTGATCCGTAGTCTTTGTTTTTTCCATAGTCTCGTATTCGTGGTTCCGAGACCACTTCCTCATTTCTTCGTATCCGTGGTTCCCAGACCACTTCCTCGGTTCGAGTGTTTCCCTACTTTGTGGATTACTACCTTTTTTGCATTACAACCTGGACTATTATTTGTCTATTTGTTGTGGATTCCTGTGTTTTTTCTTAATAAACTCTGTGGCATTATCTGACGTCTCCCCAGCGCATGCATCCTGACTCCCTCGTCCGTCCTACACACCTGGTGTCGTAACAGAATACTCCACCTAAAAATGGATGCAGCGGGGAAAGTGAGGGCACGCCACGCCACGCCATGCCACGCCACATTTAAAATGCCTGCTCATGATGCTATTTTTTTTCCTCAGTGGACTTTCCTTCATCCCCCGGACGAGTATGACGGCTTTGCCACTTTGCCACAATGCTTCTGTTTGCAGGCACAATTTTATTTTTTGAGTTTGGAGGACCCCAAACCCAACGAAGAACAGTGGTTGGGGTTCCTCCTCTCTCGGTTGGTTGGCTCTGCTCGCCAATGGGCGGAGCTTCACCTTACCAGTGGATCCACGCAGCTCAAAACAGTTTCGGGCTTTGTGGATCTACTGGTCCAGGTGTTCGGGAGCCCAGACTTCCAACCCGACCTCAGGACCTTTTTTGGAAAGGACCGTCTGGGCGACCGACCTAGTCAAACCTTTTTGGAATTTTATGAGAGTAAGCGGGCTAACGTGGCGGCCTGCACCTCTCATCCCCTAACCCAGGAGTGTGCCACCGAGGGATGCACCCGACCAGACATCCTGCAGTGCCCCACCTGCAGGAACCAGGGAGTAAGGAGCAGCTACTTCTGCTCCCAAGGCTGTTTTAAGGGCAGCTGGCGGGTGCATAAGCGGTTCCACAGGCGGGCACCCTCAGAGCTCCAGCAGGAGACCCAGCAGGAGGTCTTCCCAGCGGAGTGCCACCTGGAGGTAAACATGGCAACCTCCAGCCCCGAGCTCCAGCAGGAGGCCCAGCAGGAGGTCTCCTCAAGGGAGCTGCACATGGAGGTAAACGTGGCAACCTCCAGCCCCGAGCTACAGCCGGAGACCCAGCAGGAAGTCTCCTCCACGGAGCTACAACTGGAAGTTAACGTGGCGACCTCCAGCCCCGAGCTCCAGCTGGAGGCCCAGCAGGAGGTCTCCACAGCGGAGCTGCCCCTGGAGGTTAACGTGGCGACCTCCAGCCCCGAGCTCCAGCTGGAGGCCCAGCAGGAGGTCTCCACAGTGGAGCTGCCCACGGAGGTTAACGTGGTGACCTCCAGCCCCGAGCTCCAGCCAGAGGCCCAGCAGGAGGTCTCCACAGTAGAGCTGCTCCTGGAGGTTAACGAGGTAACCTCCACTCCTTTCCTGTTCATGCCAGAGATTCAAGAGGAAACCTCCTCTCCTGGCCTGCTTATACCGGAGATCCACGAGGAGACCTCCGCCCAAGCCATGTTCTCGTCAGAGGTTCAAGAAGAAACCTCCACTCCTGCCCTGTCCATGTCAGAGGTCCACGGGATGACCTCCTCCGAAGTCAAGTCCATGTCAGAGGTCCATGGGATGACCTCCTCCAAAACCAAGTTCATGTCAGAGGTCCACGGGATGACCTCCTCCGAAGCCAAGTTCATGTCAGAGGTCCACGGGATGACCTCTTCCCAAGTCGAGTCCATGTCAGAGGCCCACGGGATGGCCTCTTCTCAAGCCCAGTCCATGTCTGAGGTCCACAGGATGACCTCCGTTCCAAGTCCTAGCCCATGTTTTAGCGCAAAATTGAGTCCATGTTCAGGTTCCTGTCCGAGTCCTAGTCCATGTCCCAGTCCATGTCCAGGTTCCTGCCCTAGTCCTAGTCCATGTCCAAGTCCATGTCCAGGTTCCTGCCCTAGTTCTAGTCCATGTCCAAGTCCATGTCCAGGTTCCTGCCCTAGTTCTAGTCCATGTCTAAGTCCAGGTTCAGGTTCCGGCCCTAGTTGTAGTTCATGTCCAGGTTTCTGCCCTATTCCAAGGCCAATTTCTGATCCAGTTCCCAGTCAGGTTTCCAGTCCAGTTCTCAGTCCAGGTCCCAGTCCTGTTTCCAGCTCTGTCTTCAGTCAGTTTTCGAATATCATTTCTAGTTCTGTTGCCAGTTCTGTTCCCAGTCAAGTTTTAGATTTTGTTGACGGTTCTGTTTCTGGCCAGGGTTTCAGTTCCATACACAATCCTGTTCCCTCCACCTCTGTCTCAACCTCTGTCTCCTGTCTGGTTTCTAGTTCCAGTTCCAGCTCAGTTTCCACTCCAGTTTGTGATCCTGTTTCCAGCCCTGTTTCCAGTCCAGTTTCCAACTTCATTTCCAGTTCTATTTGTAGCTTAGTTCTCAGTCCAGTTGCTAGTTTTGTTGCAAATCCACTTTCTAGTTCAGGTTCTAACTTTGTTTCCAGTCCTGTTCCTGATTTAGTTGCTAGCTATATTGGTTTAATTTCTGGTTATGTTTTTGCTCTCATTCTCAGTTCGGTTGCTGATTTAATTCCCAGCTCCGTTTCCAGCTCCGTTCCCAGCTCCGTTTCCGACACAGCACGCTCCTCTGTCTCCTCCTCTGTCTCCTCCTCTGTCTCGAATTACCTTCCTAGCTCAGCCTCCAGTCCAGTTTCAGAATTTAGTTTCCAGCTCTGTTTCCAGCCCTGTCTCCAGCCCTGTCTCCAGCCCTGTCTCTAACTTAAATTCCAGCTCTGTTTCCAGCCCTGTCTCCAGCCCTGTTTCTAATTTAGTGTTCAGCTCTATTTCCAACCAAGTTTTTGATTTTGTTTATGGTTCTGGGTCTAACCTAGTTCTCTGTCCAGTTTCCAAGTCTGCTTCCAAGTCTGTTTCCAAGTCTTTCTCGAAGTCTATTTCCAAGTCTGTCTCGAGGTCTGTTTCTAAGTTTGTCTCGAGGTCTGTTTCCAAGTCTGTCTTGAAGTCTGTTTCCAAGTCTGTCTTGAAGTCTGTTTCCAAGTCTGTCTCGAAGTCTGTTTCCAAGTCCGTCTCTGATCCTGGTGCTCAAGCTGACTCCGATCCAGGTGCTCAAGCTGACCCCGATCCAGGTGCTAAAGCTGACTCCGATCCTGGTTCCAGGCCAAGCTTCAAGCTAAGCACCAAGTCAAGCTTCAAGTCAAGCTCCAAGTCAAGCACCAGGTCAAGCACCAGGTCAAACATCACTCCATACTCCAAGTCAAGCACCAGGTCAAGCATCACTCCAAACTCTAGATCAAGCACCAGGTCAAGCATCAGGTCAAGCACCAGATCAAGCTCCAAGTCAAGCACCAGGTCAAGCACCACTCCGAGTTCTCGTCCGAGTTCTCGTCCAAGTTCTCGTCCAAGCTCTCGTCCAAGGCTGAAAGGAAAACCCGACATGCTCTGCTCTGGTTTCGGGCCACTGGACATCACCAGCCTCAGGTCCTGGAGGGCAGAGGTTAGGATCCTGCCCAGGGGCCCAGGTCCGCCAGAGTGGATGGAACTTGCAGCGCTTCGGGAGCCGCACCTTAAGGGGGGGGTTCTGTTAGGTTCTCCCGCTCTCACTACGCTACAAATGGAGCGTAGCCTACTTCCGCATTCCACAGGAGTGCATTCCAGCGCCATTCACAAAGACTCACGTTTTGTTTACCTCGGCCATGTGCTTTTGTTATTGTGTTCACGTCATGTCTCCGCCTCCTGTGGTTCCCCATGTGCTTCTGTTTTTGTTCATGTCATGTCTCCGCCTCCTTATATTCTATTGGTTCATGTTCTTTTCATTGATCATTGGTTTCAGGTGTCTTTGATTTTGTATATGATTTGTATGTGTTTAAAAACCCCAGTTTGTGTCCACTTCAACGCAGAGTACTAGTTTAGTTTAGATAAGTATTAGTTTAAATTCCGTAGCGCTGTGATCCGTAGTCTTTGTTTTTATGTCCGTAGTCTCGTATTCGTGGTTCCGAGACCACTTCCTCGTTTCTTCATATCCGTGGTTCCCAGACCACTTCCTCGGTTCGAGTGCTTCCCTACTTTGTGGATTACTACCTTTTTTGCATTACAACCTGGACTATTATTTGTCTTTTTGTTGTGGATTCCTGTGTTTTTTGTTAATAAACTCTGTGGCATTATCTGACGTCTCCCCAGCGCATGCATCCTGACTCCCTCGTCCGTCCTACACACCTGGTGTCGTAACAAGGCTAACAAGATTAATTATAATTTTGGCAAGGGGCGAGGGCTCCATGGCGAAGTATCGTCCTCACTCCTGGATTACAGCACCACAGTAAAATCCTTTGTAACCACTTACTCATTACCTGCTTTTTGTCTGTGATTTCTCTGCCCATTTACAGCCAGCGCTTGACCGCATCCTCACTGCCACAACTATTTAAAAACAATAATAATACATGAAAAAGAACAGAATGAATGGTTTAGTCAAAGGTGTAGTTTATAAAGTGTTTGTCCATAATAATGATAGAATTTTAAAGATACCTTACAAAATATCTGTGATTAAAGAACATTCCATGCAATAGATCTGGATCGTCTCTTTGTTTCAAGCCATTACATTTTTTCGCCCACAAATTAGCTTCACCCAAATAGAGCAATTGAGGTGTGCCCTTTTGCCTAAGAGGAATCACATGGCAATTTCCCAAATGGTGCCTTAAGTCTTGTAGTCCTAGTCCTAAGTCTGGACCTTGAGGATATATAGTTTATGGTCCACAGATAAATTAATGATGAAAGACAATAGCTTTATTTAATTTTTTTTTCATCATTGTCTTTTATGTTGCTTTTTGTTGATTGGGGGAAGGGGAAAGCATGTCAGTGTTTTCTTGCACTTAACTTTGTACGTACATAGAAGAGGCCTCTAAATATTACAAACTGCTCCTTTAAAAATAAACAAGTGATAGAAGGAAATACCTTGATTAGCGGATCGAAAAAGAAGGATACAAATGTGCTTTTGTTTTCTTAAGGTTGAGATATCATTTCAAGGCATTGCCTTCTCTGCAAACACAGAACAACCTGCATACTGTATATGGGTACTAAATTCCATATAGAGGAGTCTGTATTTATCTATATTCTATATGGGTCCTTAACAGATGCTATGCCCACAGCCCACAGCTGCCTATTGTTTGATAACACAGCTCTGATCAGGTCATATCATTGCACACTAGCTCCATATGCTCTTAGCTGAGCATTAAGAATTTAGATTTAATTGAGTATACAGCTCTGATGTAAGGATGTCTCATACAGGCTAGCAAATGGAGATAAAGTAAAGAGCCCTTCTGGAGCTATCTGTCATAGCTCACACAACCTTGATGAGTGCTGTATTGTCCTGTTTTTCTTTTTGATGTGCATGGATTATTATGTCATATAATCGAATATTATGAGATCATATTAGACCAGTTTTAGCATCAGTTCATTGGCTGCCTCTTTTGTTTTGAATTGTCTACAAAATATTATGTAGTTATAATCTACATAATGTAAATATTATATGGTCTATTTTCTACAAATCTCTTCATGATATAGTACCTTCATACATTGCTGAATGTCTGATAAACAACATTCCAAATTAAGTGTCTTAAATCATCTAGTGTTAGCCTTCTTCATAAGAAATAGTGGGGAGAGTGGTGTCTTGTTTTTACACACAAAAGATCTGGAACACATTAGCAAGAAACAATTGTCAAGCTGCATCAATCACTGGTTTAAAAAAAACAAAAAAAAAAACAGCTAAAAACATTTTTTTTTTCACTTTAGAATTTAACTAGCTTTTATTATAAGCCGTACTTTTACTGCAACATTATTTTATATTACTTTAAGTTTTGTACTTTTACTTTTTTTTTACTTTTGCAATTCTTAAATATATTATATTTTATATTGTTATTTTCTATTTTCTTGAACAGTTTTTTTTTTTATTTGTTTATTTTTTTTACTTTTTTCTTTCTTTCTCTGTTCTTTACTTCATAACATAAAACTCTTTGAGCTGTATATTAAATGTATGAAGGGTGTTATAAATAAAACTTATTAAACATATTAAGCATTTTTTAACAATAATAAGTAAGTGTGTGTGTGTGTGTGTGTGTGTGTGTGTGTGTGTTTAGAATGGGAACCCAAAAAACCCATACTGCACCGGTATTGAAGGAGTAATAGAGGCATATTACCAGAGTCTGAAGAGTGTACGTCTCTACGGTCCCACATATTTCTCACCCGTTATTAATCATGTTGCAAGGTGGGTAACAGAACAAGTGACCACAGAGACAAGACACAAAATAAACTACACCACACTGCACACTAACACTCTTGGATACTGGCAGAAACCTGATGATGAGTCTCACCACACTGTAGCAGTTTGCATGCTGTTGGTATTTATAGACAGATCTGGATACAGCTCAACATATACACAATTTAATAATGATGTAAATGGTGTGTTATACTATGTATCACTGTGATTCCGAATTCTGTATTTGTTTAACCCTCTTTCTCTTTTTCTCAGGTATGCATCATTAATAAAGGATGGCTCAGAGTACTTCATCCTCCTCATCATTTCGGATGGAGTCATCTCTGACATGGCTCAGACCAAGGAATCCATCGTAAATGTATGTACTAAAAAATGTAGCGCTACAGAGATATTATAACCTATAATAATAATAATATTATTATAACCTATAAGGAAACATACTGTAATATTAATCTCATTGCATACCCTTGTTTGCAAGCTAGATGTACAGTAAAAGTGCTTACAGTAAAAAGCAACAACTTTTAATTGTCTTGACAGTAGATTTGATGATATTTCAGATGAAAAACGAGGATGTGTGAATAGCTGAATTAGGTTAGAAATCACTCCTACTCATGAAGAGTAGATTTGCCTTGAGGGATAAAATATGAAAGACAAAATGAATCACAAAGAAAGCAAAAAAAAACGAGATATAAATTGCATTCATTTATCATTCGCTCTAAACATAGGACAATTAAGACTCTGAAATGTGATTTTCAAACCACAGAATGAGTTCAGTTTAGACCCTTCCAGCTCTGACAAAGAGTTGTTTATAATGTGTCAGCATGTCTTTATTTCTTCCAGCAATGTCTGAGAGCTGTTCATCCTTTTAGTTTTATGAGCACACTTTGTATTTTAGGTCTTATCATTACCACACAGTCTAGCCATGTCCTATATCTCTATGTAGCATGCAAGCCTTTTTTTATGAGGGCTTTACATTGTTCTAATGCTTTTTTCTGCAAATGATACATTGTGCTTGGGAGGTTCCTACTGAAATTTTGTGATTTAATCTTTTTCTGCTTGAAGGCTTCCTGTCTTCCAATGTCAATAATAATAGTGGGAGTTGGATCAGCTGAATTTGATGGTAAGCGAATCATCAGATGTAATGCTTTGTAATGCTACAACAGTAAGGATAATTATGTGGGTGTGGTTGTGCATGTATGAAAGGTTTTTTTCCCCCCACTTCACTAAGGTGAATATAAGTGTCTATAAGAATTACAGTCTTGGTGTCTGTGAAGCAATCATTCGAAAGCTTCAGTAACATGAAATGAAAACACTTAGTATACTGAATGCTTCTCAATTGTTTGTTTGACAGAAATGGTTGAATTGGATGGGGATGAAGTCAGGATCTCCTCAAGAGGAAGGTTTGCAGAGAGAGATATTGTACAGGTAGGCTCTGGTGCCATTAATGTTTTCTGTGAACTCTTATATGTTCTTGTCTTATTACAGTTCAAGCTCTATTAGCACCACAACCAAAACAAAATAGTATAGATCAGTAAAATAAAGAAACATTAATAAAGAAACCAGAGATCTACATTTTTAAGAGCTTTTGAACTGGCAAATTGTAATGGGACTGTAATGAGTGCTTTATTACAGGCAGGGCCACTTGGAAGGTAAATTAGTTAGTATCAGTCGTAATCAGGAGTTAATTTGGGACGGAGGGGGGGCTCAGGGGAGCGGATATCCTGCAACTTTGATAAACATCAAGTAGAGCTCTGGTACTATAATTTGAAGGAAATGTAAATCATAGCATGACATAATGATTATTTAATACAGTTTCACAATAATTTATAGCAAAATGATGTTATTTTAAAATTCCTTTAGTTAACTGCTGTGTATATGTACAGTGTGTAATGGGGTTGACCTATAGTGGATTTTACCCATACCAATAACTATGTTGGGCAGTACCTACCGATAACTGATTAATCAAGCGGGTTTTTAAAATCGATACTGAATAAAAACATAACACTCAAAGTAAAATATTGCTGAACTTTATTACAAAAATAAACAAAAAAGTAAACAGTACTGACTGTACCATGAAAATGTACTGTTTAAAAATGAAATATTATATATATATATATATATATATATATATATATATATATATATATATATATATATATATATATATATATATATATATATATAATTAATATATAAATATTAATATGTATTAATAAATATTAAAGTAAATAAAAGATACACCCAAACTGAACCAAAAAGTAACACTCCAAATTACTAAATAAAAATAGAGACATCCAAAATGAATAAAAAAACACTTGTTAGTGATAGTTTTTATTTCCCCTCTAGAGGCTGCACCCGTACTGTACAATGACAGCGGACCCTTCTCAGCCGCTCCCGCAACGGACACAACCGGGAAAAACTAACGGTTTCGATTTTTTGCCGATAACCAATAGTTCCAGCAATCTGTTACCAGTGCCGATTAATTGCCAAAACCGATCAATTGGTCGACCTCTAGTATATAATGTAATGTATTTGATCATGAAAGTAAAATGTTCTTATTTTGCTAGTTTATAGTCTTTGCTGTGTCTTGTATTTTATCCAGAAAAATCTGATGATATTTTTATATTTTGGTTTTGATCATTATTATATCAAACTGATCAAAAAACAAAAAAATCACAGCTTCTTAACCGTGATTTGATTCCATATATTGAAGTATTTCCTTCTGAAACAGGAACTCAGAATGATGTTATGTTGGACTACATGACAAGCTAAATATGAAGAACAGTAAAGAGATTAACAAGAGCCTTTTTCTTACTCTTACACTGTAGAAATATGGAATTGTGGAATTATATGGAAAATATGGAATTCTCGCTCAGTCTGAGGAAGCAGCATATTCCAACACTACAGATCCGCAAGGTGGTAAAACACCTCTGAAAATGGCCTGTCCCATAACTGCAACCTTGTATAGATTTCTCCCTCCTTTTACTTGAAACAAGCAATGGTTGGCCAAATGAATAGTGTGAGGCAAGACGCACAGCCAAAAATGCACAGACAAACCATGTTTGCTGCTAACAAGCTACTACTGTAGAGCAAGACCTGCTTCTGGGAGTGGGATATATGGTCCTAGAGAGCATTTATTTGGACGACCATGAAGTTTTGGCAAGATGTGAATCATCAAAAAAAAATTTGAGCATTTTCCCAAAAGTGATTAACAATGAAATTAAAACGAGAATATCTCGAAAATAGATTTTTGTGGATTTTTTTTTCAGATATAGTATAATATTGGTGTCTATAACTAAGTGAAAGATACAAAAATTACTTATTTTGATTTCAGGGCCACGTTAAGGTCTGGCCATTCAATTGTAGTTAGTTTAATTAAACCCTGATAGAAACAGATTTATCATAAACTTGTTAAATCAGTGTAGTACTCCACATAATTACACATAAATTGAGTGGATCATTGGCACCCATTCATAATTAGAGTGTTCGAGATCTAGGCATGTTACAATTAAACATAGACTGTTTACAGTAAAACAAAGTCACACGTATTTCACAGATCAATTATGTATTCCTTATAGTGCAACTTTCTATTTTAGAGGATTTTAGCCCATTTGAATCCATTTCTTGTTTAACTAAAATGCAACTCAAACATATTGTTCAAAAAACATTTCACTCACAGTCTACATATGCATATATTTCTTTTTGCAGTTTGTTCCTTTCCGAGACTACATTGATCCAAGAGGGAATCACATCCTCAGCATGGCCCGTTTGGCCAAAGACGTCCTGGCTGAAATTCCAGACCAGTTCCTATACTACATGAGAACCAGAGGCATCAAACCAAGCTTGACGCCTTCTGCTTACTCTTCCAAACCACTGACAGCACTGTCCCACTCTGCAGAGTCATTACAGACACAGATCTGAAGGGGACCGTGGTGGTGCTCTGGCTCACGTACTTGGTTTTCTGTACTTGGTCTAGGTTTTCTGAGTAATATAGTAGCTGAGTTAGGGAGCCAACAGAGACTTCTACTTTAAAACCTGAATATGAGAATGAATAAATCAGCTCTCATATATGAGTTTGATCATGTGAGAGGTTTATTTCTAACTAAAACAATCATCGTTATATGCCTCATACTTTTTGTCTTTTCTTTCAAACGACTGGCTGAGCTATGAACAAAATGTTTACAGTGTTTGTGATTTATACAAGCAGATAATTATATACCTCATGCATACTGAAGGAAACTTTTTGTAATGTACCACAAAATAGGTTGTGGTGACTTCCTGTATTTAAAGGAGAGTGAGCAAGTTTCGAAGATAGTGTTCAATCTCTTCAGTTTTATTACTAACCATTCTGGTTTCTTCCACTCCACTGCCACACTGTGTTTCTGAACAAGTCGTAGAGCTGCTGGAAAGATGGGCCTTATTCTTGGTTATGCACTAATTAGCAACACTTTACAATATGGTTCCTTAATTAATGCACTTAATTAAAGTTCTTACTAACTTAGCAGTAAGTAATCAAGTGTTAGTAGTTCCTCAATAATTACTAATACTATTATACTACTATGTTGGTTTATCAAAGTATAAAGATGTAT
Organism: Cranoglanis bouderius; assembly: GCA_023630585.1. Lineage (NCBI taxonomy): Eukaryota > Metazoa > Chordata > Actinopteri > Siluriformes > Cranoglanididae > Cranoglanis > Cranoglanis bouderius. The sequence goes on from CM042545.1 coordinate 8,404,676, forward strand.
AAAAGTGTAAAATGTAATGATTTAGTAAGTAATATTAAGTTACTACGCAGACACAACCATAATGACATTATTTCATGTTTGAATCGCTGTGTTATGTGCATTAGAGCATTAGTGTTATACACTGTCCTTACGTTGTCTTTACACAGGCATTAATTACTGATACATTAATGTTACTTATTATTCTTTGTGCCCCCACAAGTAAAATAATAAATCAGTGCCTTTACCCTTACCATTAAATCACTAGCAACTGTTATCCAAAATTGGATAATAAGTCATTACAATTTTGTCAGCATAGCAGTGATGAGTAGCCCGATTTATTTAGTTACCACAATTGTTTAAAAGTAGTTATTAAATTGTTATACTCCCATTATCATTGCTGTTCGTAATATTCAAGAGAGAACTGATTTGGAAAAAATGGCCTACTTTTCTTTACTAAGTTAGTAAATATTAATCATTATTTAAGGAGCCATGAAACAATGTTGTCAAACTAATTTCATGTATCAGTAATTGATGCTTCTGTAATGACTAAGTAAGGACAGTGTATGACAAGTGAAGCCATTATGGTTTTGCCAGGATAGTAATTTATTATTCGTTACTAAATCATTACACAACTGCTATGATAAGATGTGATTACTTACTGCTAAGTTGTAAGTACTTCAGCATTAAATAAGGAACTGTACCGTAAAGTGTTACAAAATACCACAGCAGTACTACAACAGCTTTCGCATACACGAGTATTAAAATAATGCTAGCCAGGAATTAACTGTAGCTATAGAAGCATGTAAGTGCATGCACTTTTAATGTGGACTGTGTATTATACTGAACAGTTACGAGGTTTATGTGCTGTATGGAACTTAGGTGCTGTTGAGCAAGAACATCTTCTGACTACTGAAGTACTGCACTTTATGACTGTGGAAATATTAGAGCACAATTTAGTTTTTAATTTACTTTTAAACTTTATCAGGTTTGCTTTTGATTTTTGTAGGTTCAAGTGCACTGTTCATTAACAAACGCCATTTTTATCCTCCATTCAGATACCATCTTGGGTCTTAAAATAAGACTAAAACCTTCATAAGTCAATAACCATGTTTACTGATATAATCAAGGAAAATGAAGGAAAGTTTTCAATAAAAAATTACTTCTCCCTTATGCATAAATGATTTCCCCACACAAAGCCAGGAAACTCAGAATTTCATCTATTCAACATGGCAAGATGCCAGTTTAAAATGTACACCCACACATGCTGGCTCACATACTGTATTATCCTTATAAAACATGCATCAACTGCATCAAAGCTTAAAACCTGTCCTAAGAAATGGCTTTCCCCCAATCCATTCATCACATCTTTTTGAGGTGTGATACAACTCATGTAATTCCGAGATCTATTATGGCACTGCCTTAATTTTCTGAGTAAATAATATTGGTAATCCGAGACAGAAATCCACAATGAATGACAGAAAAGTAGTTTCTCACATCATACCTGTTGGTTGAATAATGCATGAAATACCAGTATGTCTGTGGAGAGGAAATGAATTAGAGATAAAAAAAAAAAATAAAAGAACTCTGGTAAGTCTACATAGTAAAAAATAATTGAAGGAACATGAAGGTAGTAAACAAAAATGTTCAGTACTGATCTGGTGAAGCTTTGTATTACTACATGGATAATGTGACTGATACAGTGATAACAAAAAATGTACTAAATTGTCTCAGGTTGGAATGTCCTTTGCTGATTGCAATAACAGTACATATGCTAATCTTGTTCAGTTTGACATGTGCACTGGTTGTATATGGATGCTTCATTTAAGATTTCAGGTTTTCTGTCATAGGATTTTGTCACCAGAGCACAAAAATAATTACTATAATACTGCAGCATTCACCTGTGAAATTAGTATATTTTTGCTTTATTAATTTGTGATCATTCAAAAAAAAAAAAAAAAATTAATACCACTACTGCTTGTTAATTCATGTATTACTTCATTACATCATACTTATATTACTGTTGCATGCATCATATTTGCATGTGCATTGCGTTGAAAAGTGCTGAACCTTTTGTATTTATCTCATATTTTTATACCCGCTATTTTTTACAATATCATGGAGTTTGCCTTAATATATCACTGAATTGTTGGATTTATGCCATGCCTTCACTGTATGTTTGTTGACTAAGTATATATCCTTTGAACAATATTTTAGATATATTAAAGATACAATTTACTTATAGTATAGTTGCATGATTCCAGCTAAATTAAGCTGGTCAGTGTCTAAAACAGTGACTGGCTGTCCAATACAAAAAAAAAAAAAAGTGCATAGCATTTAATAAATTGATGTTACTTATTTCATAATAATTTGCATCTGTAATTAAATATGGAAATGTAGCATAGTATATTTATATATAGTATAATATATAGTATATAGTCTGTGGTCTATAGGATTTCATATCACTGACTAGAAAATCATGAAAATGAGGTCATTACAGTCTTCAACAGTCTTAATTTCCTATTAGTGGGGGGGATGCCAGTTTATTAATTATTATTTTAAAAATAAACATTTCTAAAACGTGATAATGTTCGGGCATTTATTTTGATGTTTACTGTTCCACTTTTCCTGCTCTAAATGGTGTGCTGGGTTTCAAATGTATTTTTTCAGCTGTTTTTAAACAGCTCTACACATTGCTATTATAACCTGGACAAACCTCTGAAAGACAGATTGCTATTGGAAAACTGCAAATACGTGTGCCTGCTCTCTTTATGCAATTATCTGCTTTTGTGTTACATACAGGGTGCATCTGATCAGATATTTATAGAGCAGAAAATGTCTTAAGCTATAAATAGAAAGGACAATCTATAACGTAGAGGCAATAGCTCTTTTCAGGTAAAGTGACACTGGGGGTGATTGTAACACGGGTCAGATATAACACCCTCAATATCTCTGAAAAAGAAGTAATTACATCCACTTCATTCACTCTGTACATGCTCAGTGTAGCAGTAAACTTATGAAAAAGGTAGCCGTCTTCAAGAAAGGCTAGGTTTTACTAGGTTTTTGTATACTTTTGTGATCTGGAAAGAGCTATAAGATACGATATCCCTGTGATATACTAAACAAATGTTAAACAATCAGACACATTTTGGCCTGTCTGTGGTAATAAGTGTTAAGAGCTGAACATTAGGAGAAGGCCTTAAGTGAGGATTGTGCTCTAGGTGATAGGGATAGAGTAAACACAATGATAGATTTTGGGTCAGCTTTAGGAAAATCTGTTCTTACAAGAGAAAACAAATAAAATACAAGCACAATAAAATGACTCGGATATTAAAAAACTAATACCTTGTGTGAACAGCTATTGGTTCAGTATTGCAAATTATCCAGAACATGTATACGACAGCTGTGATTCTAATCAAAAAACATATAACACACAGTCACTGTTTAAAACGTTCAACTCACAATGAATGATTTAAATAATGAAAAACAGCTTCTGAAATATACACTAAAGCCACATTTGTTTAAAACTGAGCAATAATGATTAAATGCTATTGTGAGCACAAACTTAAACAGTGCTGCTTCACTGATATTGTTTAGCAAATGAGATGTTTGTATTGTTAGCCTTTCTGGTTACACTGCTTTATTTTCTTTTGCTGCTGTTCTCCCAGTGCGTGTTACAACTGTCCCTGGTTCTGGGTTAATTGCACCAGTTTTCTTCTATATTTAATGATTATTTATAATCATATAATTTATTTATAAACATATAATTTGCTAGGTGTAAAGTGAAACAAATTGCAGCATTTTGTCACAGACAAATGTATCAAATGTATTTCTATCAAGTACTGGTTTGTCTAGTTTGTTAGATTTTTTTATGTGATGCTAAACCATCAGTACAAAACTGTTACAATCATCGCCATTCTTCTTCAGAAATGAGGATTTGTTTCTCCTGTCCTTAGAAAGTGCTAAAGAAATGGCCTAGGCATGTGTTGAAGACTCAGTTCAGACCATGAGAAATACTTTACTGCCCTCTTCTGTTTATTTCAAGGTCTCTGGCAATGTGGCTTACTGTGCATAGATTTAGTATAGATACTACACTGATCTTTTACTGCATGGTCTTAGACACCCTATTTTGTTTGTATAGGCATAGTAATTTTTTTAAAATACAAATTTTGTATTAAATGTTTATTTTATGACATCTGCATTATTGAGGCAATTAAAAAAATAGTTTCCAAACATTACTTTTACAACAAAAAATAAATTATGTTACAGGAAAATCATTGTATGGCAGTAAAGAAAGCAACATATACAATACACCACTTTTCAGACAAAAAGCACAATAAAGTCTGTCTGGTTTTATCTGCAAAAACAGAAACAGGTATGACAGTCAGTCTCTTGAAGAACTGTGGCAGATTCTCCAAGATGCTCAGAAAAACCTACCAGCTAATTTCCTTGGAAAACTGCATGAAGTGTACCTGAGACGACTGATGCATTTTTAAACAGCAAAGGGTTGTTACACTTAATATTGACTTTGTTTTTTTTTTTTATTACTGTTTACTGCTTTTAATAGTGGATTACATTATTTTTGAAGGCATCTTTGCTTTATAGCATTTCTTTGCATGTGCAAGATTAGCATGTGCAAGATTTTTGCACAGTAGCCTACTGTACAGTACGTTAAGTCACCTTCACTTTACAGAATTTCTGTAGATGTGCCTACGACTTGCACAGTGCTGTGTATACCTGTATGTAGACAAAGCAAAAGCCAGAACAGATTCAGTGTGTCTTTGCGTCGATTCTCTGGAACTGTACTGGAGGGATGAACAGGTGTTATCTGAGCCATTCCACCGAATGGGTGACATTTGCCTGTTGTAACTTTTAAAAATTAAACTTCATTTTTTATCTTTTTTCAACACTGAATCTAATAACACAAATATTTCACTGTTCAAAATGTATACTGGTCAATCTCGGGTAACTTTATTTCATTTTTTACAAGGTTTCAAAGTGGGAGATGGATGCATTTTTCTCAGTCCTGTTAACAAAAATCATGTTTTTTAAAAAGCAAGTTTAAAAGCAATGTCAACTAATTTCTTTGTTTTCCTCTCACAAAAGTGGTTATTTTAAAGAAATGGTTGGTTGTGTGTTTAAATAATTGATATTTATCACAAAAAAATTACAATATATGCATTCATGCATTTTTTTTTATCATGTAATTAATTAAACTATTGGTTAAATGATGGACACAATTGAGAAAAGCAGTGGTTTCACTTTATTTTTTAGAGAAAAACAATTTAATAACAGGAATGAACACTGAGTAACAGGAATGTGTATGCGGACTTTGTGTGTGTCTGTGATAGAGAGTATGTCTGTGAGTGTGTGTGTGTGTGTGTGTGTGTGTGTGTGTGTGTGTGTGTGTGTGTGTGTGTGTGTGTGTGTGTGTGTGTGTGTGTGTGTATGTCTGTGAGTGTGTGTGTGTGTGTGTGTGTGTGTGTGTGCGTGTATGTCTGTGAGTGTGTGTGTGTGTATGTCTGTTTGTGTGTATGTCTGTGTGTGTGTCTGTGAGTGTGTGTGTGTGTATGTCTGTGAGTGTGTGTGTGTGTGTGTGTGTGTGTGTGTGAGTAAGTGTGTGTGTATGTCTGTGAGTGTGTGTGTGTGTGTGTGTGTGTATGTCTGTGAGTATGTGTGTGTATGTCTGTGATTGTGTGTTTGTGTTAGGGTTTCCCCCTCCGCGCTGCTCGCTGAGGCTTGCGAGTAGCGCACTTCCGCTTTCATAGACTCTTGTTCTGTTTACGTTCCCATGTGTTTCTTTGTTTTGGTTCATGTCATGTCTCCGCCCCTGTTTGTTCATTGGTTCTTTGTTTTGGTCAATTGGTTTCAAGATTCACTCATACCTGTGGCTGACGGGATGGCCAGCCATGCTACGCTCACGCCTGTGGCTGACGAGACGGCCAACCATGCTCCGCTCACGCCTGGGAACTATGGACTATGCCTGCCTCGGGACCTCGGGGGCAGAGATTATTATCCTGCCCAGGGGCCCAGGTCCACCAGAGGGGTCAGGACTTTGGGGGGGGGGCTCTGTTAGGGTTTCCCCCTCCGCACCGCTCGCTGAGGCTGGCAAATAGCGCACTTCTGCTTTCATAGACTCTTGTTCTGATTATGTTGCCATGTGTTTCTTTGTTTTGGTTCACATCATGTCTCCGCCCCTGTTTGCTCATTGGTTCTTTGTTTTGGTTCACATCATGTCTCTGCCCCTGTTTGCTCATTGGTTCTTTGTTTTGGTTCATGTCATGTCTCCGCCCCTGTGTGCTCATTGGTTCTATGATCATGTTTCATTATGAGTTTCACTTGTTTTACGTTTAGCCTTGTTTCGTTCATGTTATTTTAGTTCTTTTGTTTCTTCGCATCAGTGCAAAGTATTAGCTCAATAACTTTGTGTCTCTGTCTATTACCAAGCGGATTACTATGGACTGTGATTACTGGATTTTGGATATTTGCTATGCCCCTCAGATTTTGGATTACTGCCTTGCCCTTGTCTGGCTATTGTTTGCCTGGTTTTTGACTTGCTTTCTGTGTCACGTTTTTCCCCATTCCGTTATTTTTGACCATGTTCCTAATAAAGTGACTTTTCCCCTGCACATGCATCCAGCCCTCCTTTGAGTAACCTAACAAAATACTTCGCCAAACATGGATGCAGCGGGGAAATTGAGGGCACGCCGTGCCGAATTTTTTGTTCCCCCGTTAGATTCTATTTCATTTCCCCAGTGGACCTTTATTTATCCCCCTTCCACCTTCGATGGTTTTTCTGTTTACCCACAGTGTTTTCTCCTAGAGGTGCAAGTTTATTTTCTCAGTTTGGAGGACCCCAAGCCCAACGAGAAACAGTGGTTGGGGTTCCTCCTCTCCCGTTTAGTCGGCTCAGCTCGCCAGTGGGCGGAGCTTAACCTCACCCGGGGATCCAAGAAGCTAAATACCGTCTCTGGCTTTGTGGAAATACTAATTCAGGTGTTCGGGAGTGCTGAATTTGCGCCCGACCTCAGTATTTTCTTGGGGAGAGACCGCCTGTCCGATCGGCCCAGCCAGCCGTTCATCGCGCACTATGGGGGGGAGCTGGCCGACGTGGCGGCCTGCACCTCTCAGCCCCTGACCCAGGAGTGCGCGACCGAGGGCTGCATCCGACAGGCCAAACTACGATGCCCCCCTGTAGAAAACAAGGGAGAGAGAACTCCTACTTTTGCTCGCAGGAGTGTTTTAAGGGCAGCTGGCGTGTCCACAAACGGCTCCACAAGCGAGCACCCCCAGAGCTCCAGCTGGAGATCCAGCCAACAGTCTCCTCAGCAGAGCTCCCCCAGGAGGTTAACCTGGCGACCTCCCACCCAGAGCTCCAGCCGGAGACCCAGCAGGAGGTCTCCTCTGCAGAGCCCCCCCTGGAGGTTAACCTGGTGACCTCCAGCCCAGAGCTCCAGCTGGAGACCCAGCAGGAGGTCTCCTCAGCAGAGCTCCCCCTGAAGGTCAACGTGGCAACCTTCCCTGCAGCCCTGTTTCTGCCGGAGGTCCACGAGGAGCCCCCCGCACCAGCCCTGTCCCTGCCGGAGGGCCACGAGGAGACCTCCGCTCAAGCCACGTTCCTTCCGGAGGTCCACGAGGAGACCTCCGCTCAAGCCACGTTCCTGCAGGAGGTCCACGAGGAGACCTCTGCTCAAGCCACGTTCCTGCCGGAGGTCCACGAGGAGACCTCCGCTAAAGCCACGTTCCGGCCGGAGGTCCACGAGGAGACCTCTGCTAAAGCCACGTCCATGCCGGAGGTCCACGGGATGACCTCCTCTCAAGCCACGTCCATGCCGGAGGTCCACGGGATGACCTCCTCTCAAGCCAAGTTCATGTCGGAGGTCCACGGGATGACCTCCTCCCAAGCCAAGTTCATGTCGGAGGTCCACGGGATGACCTTCTCTCCATGTCCATGTCCAAGTCCATGTCCAAGTCCATGTCCCAGTCCAAGTTCAAGTTCATGCCCAGATTCATGCCCCAGTCCATGTCCATATTCATGCCCAGATTCATGTCCCAGTCCATGACTCACTCCTTGCCTCAGTCCATGCCCCAGTCCATGCCCAGAGTCATGCCCAGAGTCAAGCTCCATTCCAAGTTCCAGTCCAAGTTCCAAGCCAAGCTCCATTCCAAGTTCCATTCCAAGTTCCAGTCCAAGCTCCAGTCCAAGTTCCAAGCCAAGCTCCATTCCAAGTTCCAGTCCAAGTTCCAAGCCAAGCTCTTTTCCAGGTTCCATTCCAGGTACCATTCCAAGTTCCAAGCCAAGCTCCATTCCAAGTTTCAGTCCATGCCTCACTCCTTGCCTCAGTCCATGCCCCAGTCCATGCCCGGAGTCATGCCCAGAGTCATGCTCCATACCAAGTTCCAGTCCAAGTTCCAAGCCAAGCTCCATTCCAAGTTCCAGTCCAAGTTCTTTTCCAGGTTCCATTCCAGGTACCATTCCAAGTTCCAAGCCAAGTTCCAAGCCAAGCTCCAGTCCAAGTTCCAAGCCAAGTTCCAAGCCAAGTTTCAAGCTTCACTCACACCTGTGGCCAACGGGACGGCCAGCCATGCTACACTCACACCTGGGAACTATGGACTATGCCTGCCTCGGGACCTGGGGGGCAGAGATTATTATCCTGCCCAGGGGCCCAGGTCCGCCAGAGGGGTCAGGACTTTGGGGGGGGGGGGGACCTCTGTTAGGGTTTCCCCCTCCGCGCCGCTCGCTGAGGCTGGCAAATAGCGCACTTCTGCTTTCATAGACTCTTGTTCTGTTTATGTTGCCATGTGTTTCTTTGTTTTGGTTCACATCATGTCTCCGCCCCTGTTTGCTCATTGGTTCTTTGTTTTGGTTCATGTCATGTCTCCGCCCCTGTTTGCTCATTGGTTCTATGATCATGTTTCATTATGAGTTTCACGTGTTTTATGTTTAGCCTTGTTTCGTTCATGTTATTTTAGCTCTTTTGTTTCTTCGTGTCAGTGCAAAGTATTAGCTCAATAACTTTATGTCTCTGTCTATTACCAAGCGGATTACTATGGACTGTGATTACTGGATTTTGGATATTTGCTATGCCCCTTGGATTTTGGATTACTGCCTTGCCCTTGTCTGGATATTGTTTGCCTCGTTTTTGACTTGCTTTTTGTGTCACGGTTTTCCCCGTTCCGTTATTTTTGACTATGTTCCTAATAAAGTGACTTTTTCTCCTGCGCATGCATCCAGCCCTCCTTTGAGTAACCGAACAGTGTGTGTGTGTATCTGTGAGTGTGTGTGTATGTCTGTGTGTGTGTGTGTGTGTGTGTGTGTGTGTGTGTGTGTGTGTGTGTGCATGTATGTCTGTGAGTGTGTGTGTGTGTATGTCTGTTTGTGTGTATGTCTGTGTGTGTGTCTGTGAGTGTGTATGTGTGTGTGTATGTTTGTGAGTGTGTGTGTGTGTATGTTTGTGAGTGTGTGTATGTATGTGTGTGTCTGTCAGTGTGTGTGTGTGTGTGTGTGTGTGTGTGTCTGTGAGTGTGTATGTGTTTGTGTATGTTTGTGAGTGTGTGTGTGTGTGTGTGTGTATGTCTGTGAGTGTGTATGTGTGTGTGTATGTTTGTGAGTGTGTGTCTGTGAGTGTGTGTGTGTGTGTGTGTGTGTGTGTGTGTGTGTATGTCTGTGAGTGTGTATGTGTTTGTGTATGTTTGTGAGTGTGTGTGTGTGTGTATATGTGTGTGTGTGTATGTCTGTGAGTGTGTGTGTGTGTGTGTGTGTGTGTGTGTGTGTGTGTGTGTGTGTATATCTGTGAGTGTGTGTGTGTGTATGTCTGTGAGAGTGCGTGTGTCCCACACCATCTGGGGCACCCTTCCCGTGGCTTGCCTCGAAAAAGTTCCATGTACCGGCAGTGAATCCTCACCTGAAGAGCTTTTCTGAAGCACTTAGTGGTGGACTGGCTCCCTGTAAACACGGCATTCATATTGTAAAACTGATACTTCTATATCTTACGTAACAGTAACTGTAAAACTTGAAAATCAAGTAAATTGTATTACATAAACTAATATTCACACTAATAAACCAATACACCATAGGATGCTACTCACTCCTGTTACCTATTACTCAGTCCTGTTATGGTTTATATGAGTAACAGGACTGAAGGTAACAGGACTGAGTTTTTAGCATAGAATTAGCAAATACGTGAAATATAGCCAGATGGCATATACTATACAATAGCATGAGGATACTGAGCAAATTCTAGTGATTTACCAAAAATGTGTATATTTAAAATAAACAAATAACATCTAAAAATAATTTAGGTAACAGGACAGTATGTTGAGATTGACCCTCTCAGACATAGTTGCAATATCATCAAATATACAGAAAAGAAAATGAGAGGACTTACTTTTGGTCTTCCCGTTGCCTTCAGAACATTCAATTGACGCAACTTCCTGTTGAAAATGTGTCTTGTGGAATGTTCCAAGTTTTTCAAGGAGGGCAATGTGCTCGGGTAACAGGACTGAGTGAAAACCCGGGGACATGACTAAAATGTGTATTTTATCTAAAATGTTATGGATTTCTCATGAAAAAAAAAAATTTAAATCATAGATTGGATATAAAGTCACAGAACAATGGGGGAAAAATAAGATTTCTGAAGGACTTTAATCATTATATTTCAATGTAAAGTATAGAGATAGAGAGTGGGGACATGCAAAAAATGCTATTTTTTAGTGTTCTAGGTAGTTTTTATTAATGTTTTTAATTATATATTTTAAATTTGCAGTTAGCTTAATGTGCAGGACACTTTGCTTAATAATAAAATGTATTTTAGAGTTAATTGTCATACATTTTTATACATATAATGTTCTAGGGACTGAAATGTCACCCATTCGGTGGAATGGCTCATCTGTTCTTCCAAAATATATTCCCTTAGTTGGTGCGCTTTCTTAAGGAGTCTTTATGTGATTTACATATTACCACATATTCTTTATTATAGAACAATTATTAAATTGTTATTGCCAGCCACGAAACATCATTCTTGCAGACACCCACTGATAGTTTAGTTTGGCTTTTTTTTCTGTTCTTATTGTTTCACCTTTTGCCTTTTATGAAGAGGCTGAGAGACTCACAGCAAAGTATAGGTAGCCTGATGTTTGCAAATTCACAGAGCAGCTACAGTCTCTCATTTTCTGAGCACTCAATGGCTGTAGTGGCACTTCAGTGGCTGATGTGAGTGTCAGGTACTCTGACCAAACAAAGAGGACTACGGTAATGTTCTCTATAAAACAAAAAGCACAAACTGATTTGCAGAACTGATGTGTTAAATGAAATTGTGTCTTGTAGGCTAATGTATGCTTTTATGTGTCTTTTATGCTTGTATGCTAACACCCCTCACACCTCCTCAGTTCTCTCCCTGGAATAATCTGCTTCAATAGAATCACACATCTTCAAAAAAAAAATAAAAAAATAAAAACATTAAAAAATAAAAAAAAATCAATCTTAAGTTCTTAATGTCACAGTGTGTCTGCAAATTGCTCAATGTGTCTCATAATCTGCTCGCCTTTCTGCTGGCTCCAGCCTTTCACAGATATTCTCTTACGCTCTGTATTTTTGGTGAATCACACACTGGTTTGATATTGAAGACAGCAAAATATGTCCATAAAATCAGTGAAGGGTTATTTGAGCGTAAGTGTGAACTAATACGCTAAAGTCACTTATCAGTTCTTTAGGATTAAGTTTGTACTGTAGATGTCGCTATTTTTCTTTTTCGACTAAGTTGCAGTTGCACAATAGTCCTGTACGTGGCGGAATGAACATTTAATCCACGAGTCTCCATAAAACTATAAATGTAAACGAAGAAGATGCGCCGGTTTCCGTCAACTTTCAACGTCACTTCCGTCTACAGCGCCTAAAAGCGAAGGCTGCCATGTTGCAGTGGCGAAGCTGAGCAGAGCTAGTAGTGATTGTGGAGAAATTTTGTGTGGTCAGTGAACTGAGAGCAACCTCCCGAGGATTTACATCTATTTATTGCGTTAATTTAAAGCCTTCTGAGTCACAGAATGAGCGGAGGGACGCCGTACATCGGGAGTAAAATCAGCCTGATTTCCAAGGCCGAGATTCGCTATGAGGGAATCCTCTACACTATCGACACCGAGAACTCCACTGTCGCACTCGCCAAAGGTGAGAAGCTAACATGCTAACTCCTGATTAAAAAAAAAAAACCCGCTCAAGTAATTAACAAGTGCAAACAGCTGCGTCGCGTGCAGAAGTAATTAAACAGCTAATTTACATGTATATAGGGCACGTGCATATAAACACGCAGAGGCATTGACCAATTAGCACGTTAGCTATCTAGCTTTTTTTTTTTTTAATCTTGCAGTATTCGTTAAAAAATAAAGCTGAGTTGTTGGGTAACAACAACTGGACTAACTTAATGTGGAGCTATATAGACAGCTAGCTAGTTAAATAGCTAGCTACTAGGTTTGTTTGTTACTAGCTAGATATCTAGATATCGCTTGGCTCAATAAAGTTGTTTTTTTTTTAGTTGTTTTATATATATTGTGTGTATGTGTTAGAAAAGCACAATTAATTAAACGAAATATAAAACTAATTAAATATAAAACAAACTAATTAAACTAAATATAAATTTATTATAACTGTAGTGTTTATGCTACAAGTTGACTAAACGAGCTCAATTAAACACGTCATCTAACTGCGATTATAATTATCAAGCTAACGGTACCCAAGCTCCATCAGTTCGCTTATAACAGTTTCTGATTATTGTATCCGCATCCCATAGTTATTGATAGTTTGACGTTCATTATATGAAAGTAATTATTACTGGGAGTACGTGAAATGAGGTAAATATTAAGGGTGATAACATGTATACTGTTTGCTAGAATATGGGTTTGTCCATTCCTTTTGCTCATGAATGTGGGATTAATAACTTGTCTTAGTGCGCTCATTTGGAACTGAGGATCGCCCCACTGACAGACCCATCCTGCCCCGGGATGAGACCTATGAGTACATCATCTTCAGAGGGAGTGACATTAAAGACCTGACTGTTTGTGAACCTCCCAAGCCGTCTTTGCCTCAGGATCCTGCAATTGTTCAGGTATTAGATTCATCCTCACATTAAAGCTTTTGTATGATATAACAGCTACTTCATATGGAATGTGAAATCTTGTCATTGATTGCATTTTTTTTTTTTCAGTCTTCTATGGGATCTTCTGCGCCACCCTCAGCTTTCCAGAGTGGAAACTCGTATGGGTTGTTTAAACAGGCTCCAGTGTCTCCGTACAGCCAGTTCGCTGCGAGTCCATTGGTCTCGCCCCCATTTGGGACTGTCGGAGGCAAGTGTTTTCTACATAAAAATGTTCATCCATTCTTGGTGGTTCCCTTATTTTCTTACTAATTTGGTCTTGGCCAATTACCACCAATCAGCCAGCTCTCCCCTCTCATACGACAAATACCACCCAGGGAGGATGAAGGCTAACACATGCTTCCTGTAACAGGGCAGCGTAAAACACTCTGAAGAAAGCGGTATCCATCCTATTCCGTGCACATGAGCTCGCAGACGCACACGACTGGCTAGTGTTGCTGTTATTGACACAGGGCGTGAGACTATGCCATCCCTCCCACCCTGAGCACATGGCTGACTTTGCTCTCTTGGCTCCAGGTCACAGATGGATGTGGCATCGTCGGGATGTAAACTTGCGATCTCTGGACAATAGGGCAAATGCTTTTCTGCTGCACCACTCAGATACCAAAAATGTGATACATTTTTGACTGAATTCAATACTTTTATAATGAATATGCTTTTATAATTAATATAGTAGCAGCAATATTAATAATATTATTAGTAATTCATCTTCACTAACCACTTCATCCTGGTCAGGGTAGCGCCTCACAGCCTGGATGTACACATGTTCACACACCCATTCACATGTAGGGGGTGATTTAGAGTACCTGCATTTTTTGGGGAGGAAATCTGAAAAAACAAACAAACCAAAACCCTACATACAGACTGAGGGAGAACATTTGAAACTCCATACAGACAGTAAGCAGAGCTCAGGATGAGCAGGGCTAGTTAGAGTTGGTCTAACTGTGTGTTCTTCAGACTTGTTTAATTCTATTCACAGTAGTAAATATTAGAAAGATAGTCCTGCAGGGGCCAAACCTGGCCTTGTTTCGTTTATGGGCGTGAACTTGGAAAAAAATAATACTTAAAATGGTCCATACTGCACCATGTTTCACACTATGCAGAATTCACTGTGGATCCATAGCATAGCAATCACCACGGTACTGCACGCGCAGACTCGCATCTCCCAGTGCTTACCTATAACCGACAAGTGGTAGCCTTTTTTCTTCATCCGAAAGTAGTTACTGTAAACCACTGTTATATGTGCACTCCAGTTTCTACCACAGCTGGCTTGACCGTGGTGGGAAACGGGTTAAAATCAACTCCTGTGTGCTGTGCTTCATGTAAGTCACAGTTGCGTCTAAGAGCGATTCAGAAGCATGTCGTGTGTTGTGTTGGCAGTGGTGCAACCAGATATTTATATCTGTGATGAGGAAATATGCAAAATAAAATCATGACTGTTTTCCTGACCTGTGCAAGTAAATTGCTAAGTGTGACGTGTTTGTGCATTTCAGGTGGATGTCAGACAGCGTTAGGAATGGTGATTTAATTTATTTAATCATTTAGCCCACAATCTACCATCAAACAGATTAATAATGTTAAAATGTACTTATGACCGTTCCACTGAAAAAGGTTAAACATTAATAATAGGGGGAAAGTATGCCTTATTATAAATCCTGACCTATTACTGTTTATTATCAAATATTGAATACATTTTAAAAGATTCTCTTAGTCCTTCTTTTTCCTAGAAATATCCTATTCTAATTTCAGTGCCTAGGTTATTGGTTTTAGTTGATTGAGTATGTTAAATCAGAAGAATACTAAATTATAGACTTTGATTACAGCCCTTCAGGGTCCCAGAAAATTCTGATGTGGCCCAGGCAGAATTAGAGTTCGACACCCCTGGCCTAATGGGTGTTAGGCCTGACCTGGATCCAGTAGAAAGTCATAAATTTGTATGGGTGTCACCAATGATCAGGTTAGCATGATTCACTGGAGTGCTGATGCCTGCGTGTTGTGATTACCTATTTGTCAGAAACACAGAAAATGATACACGAGTTATTTCAGAATGATTTGGATGATTCATTAATACTGGAGTTTTGGTAAGTCTGATGTATGCATGCTATTCCTTTGCACACAAGAAGCCCATTTGCCTTCTTTGGCAGTGACACAGGCATGGCTGCAGCCCTGTCTCAGAGCAATGCTATTGGCTCTGCTTTCACCAATGACGCACTGAATACATTGTTGCCGGAAGGTAAATTGCTTCCTCAAGCCCAAATGAAGATTTAGGTTTTTTTAGAACGTGGATTTTACCCATTTTGCACTAAGCAATAAATCATGGCACTCGCATGCAGTTTTAATTCAAAGTCACAAATTTGTGATGGGAGAATCAAAAACACTTATTCAGATTGGAAAAGGTTACTGGACTTCTGCAACTCAGTATTAATACATTCGCAGCAGAACAAAGCATGAAAAAGGTGCTTCTGAAGGCAATCAGTGAACGTTTTGTGAGCAACCACTTTTATATGAAGTTGCTGAGAGGCTCCTTTTCTTAAGTTCAAGGGTCTCTGTTGCACCAATCATGGATATTAGTTATGGGTATTTTTGTTGCATAACCAGCTCACTGCATGCTCAAGATGTCCACACTCTGGTTTCTGTTTTTGGTCTGCTTGATTAAATAATGCACAACAAATTTTCTCCTTACTATCTTTAGTTTCTTCACTTCAGGGTGCTAGGAGTACCTTATCTGCATGCAAGTGTATAGTTGTATGTTTTAAAACCCATGTCCTGGTCTGTAGGTCGCAGCAGTCCTGCCCTCGACCCTTTGCAGAAGAGTCCGCCTGCGGAGCCATCAGCACCGTTGGCCTCGTCAGTCAGCAGTTCTGTGTCCGTGAGCCGCAGGAGCCCCATCACATCACGACTCGGCACAAGTACTCAGAAGTCCTCGGACGCCCCGGAACAGAGGAGGAGTGAGGGCCGGTCTAGGCTACGCTCAGGACTCGGGCATGCAGCAGCAGATGCTAATGTAGTTCACTCGGGTTTTCAATCAGCAGGTGAGGATGGAGCAAAACCGAATATTTTTCTAGATAAATAAGTTTTCTCATTTTGTAATGTAAGATAAACACAGCAGCTAACTATTATATATTTGTACAGTAGCTAGATAGTGAAGTATCTCATTTACAGAAAAAAGTATCAAACCAGACAGAAGAACTCTGAGATCCACTGAGCTTGTATGAAGAGAGTTTTTGAAACAAAAAAATAATTGGGATATTCTAAGCTGGTGTGTGTATATATACTTTCTCAGGCATTGATGCACCAAAAGTGGCTGCCCGACCCGAGTCTGATCAATCCAGAGGTGAAAGTAAGGAAGCCCCTAAGCGGCAAGCAGGTTATTATATATCTGCTATAACGGTCTTCCACTTAGCCATGCTCTGAGACCCAGAAATTGCATGCCATACTTCATTGTTTTAAATCCATTTTAAACTTTCATAAACCTGTTTGGTCTTTTTGCACTGTATATCATATAAGGTCCATGGTCTAGCTGATGGTCATATGCACACATTCCTGTTTATTTTCCTAAACCTACATCTCCTTAATAGTTGCTGTCTCATATTTGATACAGAATCAGTAAGTAAAAAAGCAGTGTGGATCAATGGAAAATATACATTTTAATATATTAATGAATAATGGTGGATCATGACTAGGTTGCTTAACATCTCCCTCATGAGTTACAGATTGATTTCTGAAATAAATTAATGATCAATTGGATCTCTTTAAACACTCAGCCTGTTTTGAATTGTGTTGACTGACTTTGGTCCATAATCAAATGGCCATTGTTGTGTTCAGCAAGAAGTTTAGAAGGAAAACAATTGAGTGGAGAACCGTAGTGTAGGCAGCTAGGCTAGGGAGCTAACCTCAGGTCCGTAAAGCTATTTATGGATGCTGTTACCTATGAAATGTGAAAATTGCTTTAGTTGTGTGGAATCTTGAAATAATCTGCCATGAATAAGTCCTAACTTTGTTGCCTATGAACACTTATATACCAGTCAAAAGCTGCACAGAATAATTGTTTATTTATTTTATTTTAAAAAAAATTTAAATTAAAAAAAAAAAAAATTTGGTGTGTCTGAAATTGACCAATTCCTTTGATTAGCTTACATTCTAAATTTGTTGTCTCAGTAACTTTTTTCTGACTTTATCTCGCATTCCTTCATCCCATCTTCCAGCAGGATTTTGCATGTTAATTCAGGTTTCTTTGTCATGTAGCTGCTGGACCACCTGGTCCGCGCCGTGGTCGTGGTGGAGGGCATCGGGGGAGAGGCCGTTACCCTGTGAGAAGAGATGGACCCATGAAATTTGAGAAAGATTTTGATTTTGAGAGTGCCAATGCCCAATTTAACAAGGAGGAGATTGACAAGGAATTCCAGAGCAAACTCAAGCTTAAAGGTAAAGGTAGTGCTTATACTGTTAACAGCTGTTTTCAAGACTGTGTGTGTATATTGACAAATTTGGTGCACATCTCTTTTATATCCCTGTTTAAATCTTATTACAGTATATAGATTTCATGAAATATAGGAGTTTATTTGGTTTCATGCAGTTCACAGTATTATGCCAGTGATATGGTACTTGTTTATGATCGCTAAATTCTTGGTCACTGACGTCCATGTCCAAATAAATCTAGTGGGACATGTTTACTGAGAAGGCAAGGTGGTATAATGGAGGAGAAAAGATGATGCTTTTGAGTCCCATGATGATGCAAGGAGCTCATGTCCTTTATGACATGATCTTTGCTAAAATTCTTGCTGCAATTTTGCTTAAAGCATAGAGAGATAATGTAGCTCTGGGTAGTAAGCTAGCCTTCACAGAACCTGCTTCAAAAATTTGTACTATTGCTCTAAATTGTGAGATATGTATGTATACATTAGTTAAAAATGTAATAATTAAATGTGTATATATACTTGATAGACCAGATTTCTATAGCTTCCATAACTAGTTATATACCATGATGAAGTGGTGTACTATATTTCTGCATTTTGTATGTATTTTGTGTTTAGATGAGAAGCCAGAGAAGGCTTTGAATGGGGAGGATAAAGGTGACTCGGGGGTGGATACTCAAAACAGTGAGGGTAACGCAGATGAGGAAGATCCACTGGGACCCAAATGCTACTACGACAAGTCAAAGTCTTTCTTTGACAACATCTCGTGCGATGACCTGAGGTTGGTGCTCATTTTCTGGTTTGCAAAAATTTCCGGCAAATTTCATCTGTATTTTGTCTTTTTTTTTTATTTTTTCTGTATTTAAACAAAAGTAATGTCCTGCTAACAGAGGGGATTTTTAAATTCTAATTCTACCATGGTAATGGAAAAACTACAATGGACATAATTAAAAAGTTATTAAAAAAGGAAAATATTTTTCTTAATACATAACTTCAAACTCCCTAAGGCTGTTTCTTTGTTTGGTCATTCACTTTCATGTCTTTCTATAAGTTTACTTTGTTTTCATGAATGCACCTTACAGAACCCAGAAGTAGTACACTCTGGCATTGAGTGTCAAGTCAATCACATTTAACATCAACCAAAGTCCAGCACCAAATAACAAAAATGAATCTTTCCAGAATTCTTGGTCTGCCAAAAATCGGTGGTCTTGTTTCTCATCTAAGTGAACTGTGATTCAGTTTTTTACTAGTGAGAGCAAAGATTTCTGATCATTTGCACCAAAATTATGTGAAACTATTTAAGCCCTTTTATCACCATGGAAAAGTGTTTTTAATTTTTATGTCTTTTTGGCTCAGGAAGATTTAAATCTCCTGCCGATTTGCATAATTTGCAACAGAACAAGTACAGGGAATGATGCGCATAACTTTGTACTGATGCCAAAACGTAAAGACCACCTCTATGCACAGTGGGTCTCCTTTTATTAAGCTGCATATGAACGGATTTATTTGTGCGAAGAATATCATCCTTTCTCAAACTTTTGTACATCCAGTGGAAAATTTAAGTTTGGTTTGGCTTAAACAATCGTTTATACACACCTTCACTAAAAGATTGATAAATGAGGCCCAATGTATTTATTTCTTGCAAACATAGATCAATACATGCAGGTTTTACTTTAAATGGTTAACAGAAATATTTTTCCATCTTAATGAACAATAGACCAATTTTAGGCAGATTCCAACTTCAGAAATGATGTACCTTAAATTATGGGTATTGGCATTTTATAAACAGCTAAACTTACTATAAAGCAAATAAGTTAAATTGGAGCTATTAGTAATGTAGGTACATTATTAACTGGTAGTTAATCCTGCAGTATTGTTTCCTCTATTAAAAACGAATAAGTGTCTACCAAAGCACATTAAAGAACACTCCCAACTGCAATCAGTAACAAACACTGTAATGTGAAACCAACTGAACTAAACAGAAAAAGATTCAATGTTACAAGAAAAGTACTTTAGCCAAAAAAAAAGGGTATGAAAAATTATGCTTTTTAAAAAAGTTTGCCAGGAATTTGAGTATAATCCTGCTGTGATGAGAGGAAAGAGATTATTGCAACTGTCCTGATGTCCTCATTTCCTGTTATTTGCCCGGAGCTGAACTCTTTTTATTTTTCTAATTGGGAAATACAAATGCTGGCCAAGTTATCTAGTATTGTTCTTTTTTTCATATAATGCCTTACCTACAAGACTGGGGCTTAAATTATTTTAAATATTTTCTTTTAAATGTTCTTTGGGGTAAATATTTTACAGGGAAAGGAGACAGACATGGGCAGAGGAGAGGCGAATGAATGCTGAGACATTTGGGGTCCCATTCCGCCACAACAGAAACCGAGGTGGATTTAGGGGCCGTGGGGGCATGGGCTTCCGTGGTGGACGTGGTCGGGGAGGCAGCCGGGGGGCATTTGGAGCCCAACATGCAGGTGGCAGTGGATTCAGAGGGGGTTACAGAGGAGGCCAGGGAGGAAGAGAGTTCTCCAGTTTTGAATACAGGGTAATCTAATCTCCTCATACTTTTAAATATTTGGGGTAAGCTTAAAAGGCTAAAATAAAGGTGAAATTTCTTTAATTATTTAATTATTTGGACAGATTGAGGTTGCCCACTTTTTGAATTAGAGTATTGAGGAATATGGAGTGAAATAATCCATCATATACTACAAAGTTGAAATACATTATTTGGTAGATGATCATTTTGTTAAGTATATTGGGTGTTGGTCTGAATTTGTGTTTATTTTATGCTTTACCCAGAAGGACAACAAAGTAACTGCATAGTGCAAATGGAAGCTGGAGCCACAGGAAGGTGTATCTTATGGGTACATGTATTTCATCACTACTTTTGACAAGAAGAATGAAGTAAAAATTTACGAGATGTATACTTGTCACCAGCACTGCTATAGACCACTGGAGGAGTGGATATAAATGCAATTTCTTTTCCATATCTTCCAAGAGTGGAAATGTTTCAGCCTTTTAAAATGTTAATCTGACAAAAATATTTCCAGATGGGGTAATTTGTGTATGAACATATTTTAGAGCAACTAATGTTTTTTTTTTTTTTTTTTTTCTTCAGTGCTAAACTTGTATTTAATAACCAGTTAGCTGTAAACGAGTAGTGTATATATACCTTTGATCACTGAAATAGCTTTATTATTATTTTGAATATCTTTTTTCCGTTCCAACTTTTTACTGTATTTTTCTACTTACTCACATTCTTGAAGTCTGTTGGTAGGAATTGTAATTATACTTATTCTATTTAACTAGCATGTGGTTGGATTTCCTTAGACTGTCCAAACTACTCTGGTACATTATATGTTTGTGTTTGCTATCTTCACAAAAGAGTAAGGTTCATTGCTTAAGGAAACATCTAATCAGTGTGACATGGATGTTGAGAAGTGAGTGAGCGAGTGACTAGGAGTTTTCCTCCAAAAAGGTATTTATGAATTATTTTCCATGCATAGCTACATTGCTTAGAGTTGCCTTTTTAAAAGGTGATGCTGAAATGTTTCAGTTTATATGGCCCCAATCAGTAGCCACTTAATGTCAACTTTAGATGCTGCACCTGCCTTGTAACTGTACTTAATAAGCTGTTATAAGACCAGTGGCTTATGTATGTGAACATTTACAAACACACGAGGCTAAAGCATATGATGCGATATTAGCAAGAATAGCAAGGGCTCAAATGGATAAGTCATTATAATCTGCACTTGAATTTGATGTGATGCGTCACTAATAATATCTTTTATTGAACAGAAAGGTGTATATGATAAAATGCTTCCTGTGCTTTAGCATGTGTAGCCACATGTTTTTAAAGTTTGAATTCAGCTGTGATGCCAGTATACTTGGATTTTAAATGGTGCAGATTGTTGAGTTCAGCTGTAAGGCAAGTGAATAAAAAGAAAAAAATGCCACTAAGGGTGTGTTGTTTAGCCCTTATTTGTTTACATTAATCTGCGGAGTATTAGTTTTGGTCCTGCACTATTTATCAGCGTAGCGCATAGGTAAACATGTACAATGAGGCTGTAGAGCATAAAGATTTGTGCCATCCTTGGCTGCAGAAGGCTGTTTACTTCAGTTAGTTATCGTGGTCCTCTTGCACTGTCTACACCACTGTATGGATCAATGTTTATAATGTTGAATTAGATATAGAGCTAATTAATATTCCTTGATCTGGTTTCAAAAGCATGTTCATTTGATGAATTGTGACTGGATATCATATTTGACTTGACTGTGTTCGTAGTGTGTGTGCACAGTGTAAGCTCCTGTCTACGCTGTGGTGCATATGAACCCTATTCTGTTTTGTGTGCTTCCTACATATATGAACTTCCTGAACTTCTCAAAGACTCCCTGATGATCAGTGCCTCGTTGTGGTGTTTGATTTGCAAACCTTCAGATTTGTTTAAGATTTCTGATCGAATTGGTAGAATGTTCAAACGTGTAAGTAAAATACAGATGCTTAAGATAGTCAAACTAGCTATTTCTGATTTGTTAATATCTCACAGGATACTCATCATCTTTAACAAATTGAACAATTCTTAAGCTTCTGAAATTTTCTACCTCACATAGCTTATAAGATGAAAAAATACACTTCTCTATGAATGCTCTAATACAACACTACATTCAGCACACAAACCTATATATTAAAGTTGTACTCTGAGTAAAAGTTGGACTGATTTTAAAGAATTTAAGTTGTAGATTTTTCACATAGATGCATGTGAGAAGCTACTTGAATCTCTAATTATAGAATCTCAAAGTTTATTTAAAATACTAATTAAGAAAGTAACTTATTAGTAATGGGCTCTAGACAGCAAACCAACAACACTCAATAAATACCCGCCTCCGCTCTTTTCATTTCTCTAAGCTCTTTGTTTTTTTCTCAAAGACCCAATTACATATTTAACAAAGATATAATATTTTACTCATTAATTCAGGTTTTAGTTGGGCTTTGTAAAGCAGCATATTTGTGGCTCCACCCTGACATTATTAGCTTTTACCCTCCACTGGCTGTTATTTGATCACTTATTAGTTATGAGTGCGATGAAATAAAATGCCTGTTCATTGTTGGACCGTTTCAGTTAATCACTAAATGCTTTGCAGGAAGAATGTGAACTTGTGTAAAATACCAAAAATTATTGCAATAGTGCTAGATTTATTTTTATTTTTTTGGTCAACGTCATTAACAAGAATCACTAGTATGACACTGCTAGGTGATAATGTTTTGTCATGTTATTTTTAATTAGACTTTGCAGGTAAAATGTAAAAACCAGTTTGTCTGTTGTATTTTTGTCAAATATTAGCATTGGCAATAATTTTTGTTGTTTATTTAAACATATTTTACTATCTGGGAGCTTACTAATTATTTTTGGGTGCTACAGTGCTGCGAAAGTATTTGCCCAATCCTGATTTCTTCTGTTTTTGTGTATATCTCATACTAAATAGCTTTAGATCTTCAAACGAAGTACAACATAAAACAAAGACAACCTGAGTAAACACACAATAGTTTTTATTTATTTATTGAAGAAAAAAAGTTATCCAACACCTATCACCCATGTGAAAAACTAATTGCCCCCTTAAACTTTAAAATCTGGTTGTGCCACCTTTAGCAGCAATAACTGCAACCAAACGCTTCCAATAACTGGAGATGAGTCTTTCACAGCACTTTGGTGGAATTTTGGCCCACTCTTCTTTGCAGAACTGCTTTAGTTCAACCACACAGGAGGGTTTTTGAGCATGAACTGCATGTTTAAGGTCCTGCCACAGCATCTCTATTGGTTCAAGTCAGAACTTTGACTAAGCCACTCAAACTTTAACTTGGCTTTTTTGAGCCATTCAGAGGTGGACTTGCGTCTGTGCTTTGGATCCTTGTTTTTCTGCATAATCCATTTGCGTTTGAGTTTCAACTTACAGACTGAAGGCCGGACATTCTCCCTTAGGATTTTCTGGTAGAGCGCAGAATTCATGTTTCCCACAATTACTGCAAGCTTCCCAGGCCATGAACCATTAAAGCATCCCCACACCATCACACTGCCACCACCATGCTTGACTGTAGGTATGTTCTTTTTGTGGAATTCTGTGTTTGGAAGACAGAGGTCCCGTTACATCTGGTGTAAACCAAACAGTTCCACTTTCAACTCCTCAATCCACAGAACATTTTCCTAAAAGATTTGAGGATCATCAAGGTGTGTTTTAGCAAAATTCAGATGAGCCTTAATGTTCTTCTGGGTTAGCAGTTGTTTTCGCCTTGCCACTCTTCCATGGATGCCATTTTTGCGCAGTGTCTTTCTGATGGTGAAGTCCTGAACCTGTCATGGCCTGTAGGTCCTTTGATGTTGTCCTTGGCTCTTTTGTGACTTGCTGGATGAGTAGTTGCTGTGCAAGTACTCATTGGAGGAATTTTGGAAGGTCTGTCACTTCTGGGAAGGTTCACTACTGTGCAGAGTTTTTCCATTTGGAGATAATGGCTCTCACTGTGGTTCTTTGGAGTCCCAGAGCCTTTGAAATAGCTTTGTAACGCTTCCCAGACTGATGTATTTCAATCACCTTCTTCCTTCTCATTTCTGGAATTTCTTTCAATTTTGGCATAGTGTGTTACTGGGTAAGACCTTTTTAACCAACTTCATGCTGTTGAAAAAGCACTAAGTGTTGATTTGATCGAACAGGGTTTGCAGTAATCAGTTTGCGATTTGGTGGTTGCGTCTAGTCCAGCTGAACCCCGTTATGAATGCAGTTTCATAGATTTGGGGAATTGGTAACTACCATACATTTTCACACAGGCCCAGTTGGTATTGGATAACTTTTTTGCTTCAATAAATAACATCATTTAAAAACTGTATTTTGTGTTTACTCAGGTTGCCTTTGTTTTATCTTAGATTTTGTTTTAATTTCTGAAACAATTTAGTATGTGAGATACACAAAAACAGAAAAAATCAAGTACTTTTTCACAGCACCATATACATCAACATGGCATGGTAAAGTACAAGTAGCTCCTCATAAAGCAAAACATGCTGTGCATTGAGCAAAATAATTTAGAAATGCACTTTTGCACTTAATCTCCTCTATCCAGTACTCAATTCCCGATGGCTCGTTTCACTCTGCAGTGAACATTTATAAAGGAATACTCGGAATATTGTTTAGGGTTTTCCATGCAGTCTTAAGAAGATAAAGACTGTAACTGTATACAGGAGATGTCATCTTATGAAATGTTACATGCTACATAGAGAGCAGGATATCCCTCAAGAGCATAGAAGTATTTATGATGGAACAATTTAAGAGAACTTTGGTGAAATCTGATATTTTCCATTCATTTTGTTCCAGGTTCTGTCTTGGCCTACAGTTGCGATCAAAATTATTCCACCCCATTGCAAATCAGGTTTATTGTCAAAATTTTACAGACTTTCAGCTGTTTGCAATGAGCAAATCAAACAAAAGCAATTGAAATAGCTCAACACAATGAATGCTTCAAGTGGTTTCCCCAAATTCAACTGAAAATGCAACTTATAATGACTTCTCCAGTTTCAAAATTATTCAACCCCCTGAATAGAATCCCTCACAACAGCACAAATAGGCAAAAGAGGTGTTGTCTCAAGCACACTTGATGCAACTAATCAAGGGCTTCATTAGTTGCACCAGGTGTGCTTGAGCTGGAACACATGAAATACCTGACCTGGCTAGGGGCAGAAAATACATGAAATACCTGGACGACAGGGCAGAAAAAGGAAGCTATCAATGGCTGCAACCAGATTTCTGAGAAGGCAGGTTGTGAAAAACCCTCAAGTAACTGCAAAAGACCTGCAGCAAGACTTGGTGGCAACAGGCACTGAGGTTTCAGTGAGCACAGTATGGTGTGTACTAAATGCAGAAGGTTTCCATGCCAGATCTCCAAGACGTACACCACTACTGACCCAAATGCACAAGAAAAGTCGGCTCAAGATCATATAAATAAGCCACAAAAGTTTGGGATTCTGTTCTGTGCAGCGATGAAACAAAACTGGAACTTTTCTGCATGATGGATCAGCGATATGTCTGGAGAAAGAAGAATGAAGAAAGAACACTCTGTCCACAGTCAAGCATGGCAGTGGCTCTGTGATGATCTGGGGCTGCTTTGCATCCTCTGGTAATGGAAACCTGCAGTATGTGGAAGCCAAGATGGATTCATTTAAATATCAGGAAATCCTAGGAGAAAACATCATCCCATCTGTGAGAAAGCTGAAGCTTGGGCATCATTGGACCTTCCAAAAGGACAGTGATCCCAAGCATACCTCAGATTCCACCAAGGCTTGGTTACAGAAGAAGACCTGGAAGACGCTACAGGGCCATCAGTCACCTGACTTGAACCCCATAGAAAATCTCTGGTGGTATTTGAAGAAGGCAGTTGCAGCACGCAAACCCAAGAATATTACTGAACCGGAGGCAATTGCTCATGAGGAATGGGCTAAGATTCCTCAGGAACACTGCCAGAAGCTGGTGTCTGGCTATGCATCTCGTTTACAGCAGGTCATAACAGCAAAAGGGTGCTGTACTAAAGTACTAAAGATGCTTGCCATGAAGGGGTTGAGTAATTTTGAAACTGGAGAAGTTCAATATAAGTTGCAATTTCAGTTGAATTTGGGGAAACCACTTGAAGCATTCTTTGTGTTGAACTATTTCAATTGCTTTTGTTTGATTTGTTCATTGCAAACAGCTGAAAGTCTAAATTTTGACAATAAACCTGATTTGCAATGGGGGTTGTATAATTTTGATTGCGACTGTATACTTACATTAGTTTTCAGTGCAGTGTGAAATCCAGGTTTTATTTAGGCATAAAGCGTCGATCTTTCATTGCTGATTTAATCATTCATAATTGGCACTCTTGTTAGGATGTGTTTTATTCACCCTTGGGCAGTCACTGCATGCTGGTGTTGACACAGAACCCATGACAAAATGTATGGCAATGCTTGTGAGGCAGATTACTGTTACATAAATGTCTGATTGTGAGATTGAATATCACCACTTCCTTCAGTAAGGTTTAACTTTACATTTGTCTTTCAAGCATGAGGGTTGTAGCTCGGTGAAAAGGATTTTTACTCTGAAACTCCAATAAACTGTTAATTATTACCTGCTTCCTGGTGAATTTTGACTGACTTTTTTTTTTCTCCTTTGACTAACAAAAAAAGTGTACAGATTGTGACAAAAGTGATTGTGTAAACAAAGGTGGCATATACATGGGGTGCTCCTTATTTGTGCAACCTTGTTTTCTTTCCTCACTTCCTTTTTTCTGCATCTTAGCTCCACCCCCTCACTGCACTTCAGGGATCTGCCATTATCTTGTTGGAGTCCCTGTAGGAAATTACTTTGCATTACAGTTGTGCAGTTCTGAATCATAATATTTTGCATATTTGGTTATCCCTACATTCATAAGATACAAAAAAAATATTGTGCGCGACCAATGCGTTGATTTAAAATGACATGTCTCTAGGCCTGTATGAAGTTCATTCTCTGTCATATGAGAAGCATTCATTTTGAAAATAAAAAATGACAACGTTAAAGAGTTAGAATTAATAGCTCCACTACATTAAAATAAAAAGTCCAAAACATGCTTAAAAATGCTCTAAAATGTATATGGCCATGTCAAATGTTATTACATCAATACAGCCTACATTTACAATAACTTCATGCAGCATACTTACATTTATGAGTGGTTAGAGTTCCTGCAATTGTATGAGATTGTGGCAGATGTAAAGGAGATGGGGAATTTATACATGCATCAGGTTTTTTGACTATAAACACATAGGATGCACCTATTCCACATAGGATACACCTGTGTATCTTCTAGAAGCTTCCTCACTCCTCATTCCTTGCCTCCTCATGGTGCAATTAGAGAACTGATATGTCCTTCAAGATGGCTGGCTACAATTGATTTTCGGGTCACAGGCTGGAGGACAGAGGAGCGAGGAAATGACGAAGCATCCATTTGGGTATTGAGAAGCACCCACTCATTTAGTTTCAACGTGTTGTGTTGCAGCGCCATCTCAGACCTGGTCACTTATTTACAAGCAAAATTTTTCTCTAGCTAAATTTATGTAGAATAATTGAATTTACTTATGAAGAATTCCTTAGTCATTACAATTTTTCAGTCAATCCCAATAAATTTCCTTTGTCATTACAATTTCCTTGGTCATTTTGATGCCATATGATTTGCTGTTACATTGTATAAGGGATTTGATTGTTCCAATTGGTACACCAATAGGCAAAATAAACTCAAAGAACACTTTATTAGGACCACTATATTAATACTGGGTAGGGCCTCCCTTTGCTCTCAAAACAGCCTCAGTTCTTCATGGCATGGATTCCACAAGATGTTGGCAGTTTAAGATTCTAATTTATGTTGACATGATCGCATCAGGCAATTCCTACAGATTTTTCAAGTGCGCTTTCATGATGTGTTCAATTGTGCTCATGTAGTGAAATCTGAAATGCAGATGAGAAAATGTGTAAACCCAGACTGTCGCTGCTGCTTTATCTGAATTTGTTTTGGGTTTTTTTTTTTTTTTAAATGCATTTTTTGCTTAATTCAGCAACAATTTTTGCTGGTCAGCAACAATACTCTAATAGGCTGTGACATTCAAGAGATGATTGATTGGTATTAACAGGCTCAAGGTGTGCCTAGAAAACATTATCCACACCATTACACCACCTCCACCAGCCTGGACTGTTAACACAGGACAGGTTGGCACTAAATTCTGACCCCACCATCTGTGTGCCTCAGCAGAAATCGACCCGGCTACATTTTTCCCGTCTTCAACTGTCTAGTTTTGGTGAGCCTGTGCCCACTGCAACTTCAGCTTTCTGTTGTTTGCTGACAGAAGTGGAACCCAACATGGTCTTCTGCTGTTGTAGCCCATCCGCCTCAAGGGTTGACGTGTTGTGCATTCTGAGATGCTTTTCTGCTCACCACAATTGTACAGAGTGGTTATCGGCGTTACCGTAGCCTTTCGGTCAGCTCGAACCAGTCTGGCCCTTCTCTGCTGGCCTATCTCGCTGGAAGTATTTTCTTTATTCCACCATTCTGAGTAAATTCTACATAATTGTATATATGAGTAGGTGTACAGATATTCCTAATAAAGTGTTTGGTGAGTCTGTTTTCAGTCTGTAAAAATAATTAGATGATTCATGTTTATTCCAATAAATTATTATTATGTCTCTACATCATTGAACAAATGTGTCAAATATTATTGGGAGAATTATTGGACTCTCAGGCAACAGGTATCTCTTGATTAAACATGGACGATTTATGTAAGCTTATCCTTTGCATCTATCAAATCCTTTCTTGTGACAAGATTTAAAATGGATATTGATACATGGTTCTCCTTTTGTACCTCACATCCTGAGACCCCCTTGCATTTATTATGGCACACAAAATCTTTGACAAAATGGAATTCTAAATGTGAGTGTTATTTGGGTTTACTAGTTATGAAAGGTAATATTTGTCATTTTATGATTTTACTGGCACACTATTGCAGTATATACATAGATGTAAACTGTTAAATGCTAAACCCCTTTTTCTGTCACTTTGAGAAAAGATGATATGCTATATTCAGACATTGACTACCTCATGCAACAAGCAAGCTGGAATTAAAACATGAAATCTTCTAAATAATATAATCTTGCATTTTCATTAGATTATGTACTTCAGATTTTATTTGTTTATTTTGATATTTTATGTAGATGTTTTTATTTTGTACGTAGGTCTGTATTTGTAGACTCCCCTGGCGTTGATTTGTTTACATTAATGTCTATGTACAGGTGCATCTCAATAAATTAGAATGTCGTGGAAACGTTCATTTATTTCAGTAATTCAACTCAAATTGTGAAACTCGTGTATAAAATAAATTCAGTGCACACAGACTGAAGTAGTTTAAGTCTTTGGTTCTTTTAATTGTGATGATTTTGGCTCACATTTAACAAAAACCCACCAATTCACTATCTCAACAAATTAGAATACTTCATAAGACCAATAAAAAAAACATTTTTAGTGAATTGCTGGCCTTCTGGAAAGTATGTTCATTTACTGTACATGTACTCAATACTTGGTAGGGGCTCCTTTTGCTTTAATTGCTGCCTCAATTCGGCGTGGCATGGAGGTGATCAGTTTGTGGCACTGCTGAGGTGGTATGGAAGCCCAGGTTTCTTTGACAGTGGCCTTCAGCTCATCTGCATTTTTTGGTCTCTTGTTTCTCATTTTCCTCTTGACAATACCCCATAGATTCTCTATGGGGTTCAGGTCTGGTGAGTTTGCTGGCCAGTCAAGCACACCAACACCATGGTCATTTAACCAACTTTTGGTGCTTTTGGCAGAGTGGGCAGGTGCCAAATCCTGCTGGAAAATGAAATCAGCATCTTCAAAATTCTGGTCAGCTGAAGGAAGCATGAAGTGCTCCAAAATTTCTTGGTAAACGGGTGCAGTGACTTTGGTTTTCAAAAAACACAATGGACCAACACCAGCAGATGACATTGCACCCCAAATCATCACAGACTGTGGAAACTGAACACTGGACTTCAAGCAACTTGGGCTATGAGCTTCTCCACCCTTCCTCCAGACTCTAGGACCTTGGTTTCCAAATGAAATACAAAACTTGCTCCCATCTGAAAAGAGGATATTGGACCACTGGTCAACAGTCCAGTTCTTCTTCTCCTTAGCCCAGGTAAGACGCCTCTGACGTTGTCTGTGGTTCAGGAGTGGCTTAACAAGAGGAATACGACAACTGTAGCCAAATTCCTTGACACGTCTGTGTGTGGTGGCTCTTGATGCCTTGACCCCAGCCTCAGTCCATTCCTTGTGAAGTTCACTCAAATTCTTGAATCGATTTTGCTTGACAAACCTCATAAGGCTGCGGTTCTCTCGGTTGGTTGTGCATCTTTTTCTTCCACACTTTTTCCTTCCACTCAACTTTCTGTTAACATGCTTGGATACAGCACTCTGTGAACAGCCAGCTTCTTTGGCAGTGAATGTTTGTGGCTTACCTAGTGAACCAAACTGAGAGACCATTTTGAAGGCTCAGGAAACCTTTGCAGGTGTTTTGAGTTGATTAGCTGATTGGCATGTCACCATATTCTAATTTGTTGAGATAGTGAATTGGTGGGTTTTTGTTAAATGTGAGCCAAAATCATCACAATTAAAAGAACCAAAGACTTAAACTACTTCAGTCTGTGTGCATTGAATTTATTTAATACACGAGTTTCACAATTTGAGTTGAATTACTGAAATAAATGAACTTTTCCACGACATTCCAATTTATTGAGATGCACCTGTATATGATGTGTGTGTGTGTATATATATATATATATATATATATATATATATATATATATATATATATATATATATATATATATATATATATCTTTGCTTTATTCAAATACAAATAAAAGGTATTACAGCGCCATCACTAGGTTTATATCTCAAATGGATCTCTATTTCTTGTGCAAGTGCACTACATGTATAGGGTGTGAAATAAGAGTTTACTTGATGTACTTGATGTCCAATAGGTGGCTGTTTGGCCCAGTGGGCGTGGTCTAGTGAGGGTTTTCTATTGGGTCGACTTCATCTTCTACTTCCTACTGAAGCTGCACGCACACTTATCACTCTGTCAGACTTTACGTTCGACTGCATTTAGAAATTATCTCTCCACGAGATCTAGCACCGCCGAAATCTGATCATCATGGGGTTGACTAACGATCCGAACTACAAGAAACTGGAGCAATGGTACAAATCCAACGCTGCAACCTTGAACATGAGGGAGATGTTCGATGCGGACAAGGACAGATTCTCAAAATTCAGGTAAATCCAAACAGAGTGGGAAATACTGATGTAACGTGGAGGTGAAGGTGTGAATGTAGAATTAATAAGGTGACATCTGAAAGCGCTCTTTGTTATCTGGACTTCACCTTTGATTAGATTGATGTTGCACAGGATTGCAACATAGGGGCAATAGTGCAATCAGACTGGCACAGATCCGGGTAACGATTCTGCCCTCGCATTGCAACAGCTATGTTTCAGTAGAAATAACTGTGTGTGTGTGTGTGTGTGTCCTTCCGTCCCTCCCTCAATTAAGTTGTCTTGGCCTGCATTAACCAGCGCTAGCGACTGCTAAGCTAGAAAGACAGCATCTAGCTGAGCAGTGTACAAGGTCACTGATGAGTTTTCAATACACACTCAATAACTGGAAGCTATAATTACACCCGAGCTCGTGCATCGCGACAAATGAAGCATTCATGTCAGGCTTTCGATGTACTGTTGATAACGTAATTAAAATATCATTGGGTCTCCTCTAACTGCGGTGGTTTGTTATTACTGCGGTGTGATGAGAGGTTTTATGGAAGCAGGAGCAACACTGCGCCGCTCATTGGTGTGTGTGTGTGTGTGTGTGTGTAGGGAGGGAGGAAGCAAGCAGAGCTACGTGTGAATCTGCACGCAACCGGAGTTGAGTCATGCAGGCACATTTTAAGTATTTCGTAGCCAAACTCCCAATATTTGGAGTCTGTATTTAGTTCCTTTCGAGTTATCTGAACTCGGTGTATTCCTTACAAATGAATAAAAGCCGCCGGTTGAGATTGTGACACACGTCACAATACACGTACCTAAACTGGGAGCTTGAACAGGATGGCCAGAGCAGGAACTAGTAATAATTTTGGCTTTCTGAACGGTTCCGATTTCTTATTTCCAGACAAGCCACTCTGGGCCTCCTGGCTACTCAGGAACCTTGAAATTTTCCTCATCTTCTTCACTATACTGACATACTAGCATGCTGTTGTCATCTTAATGAATGATGATTCTTACGTCATAAGAGAGTAACATGGCAACAGATATCATGTATCATGAACCATTTTCACAGTGTATAATGTTGCTTAGGTTTTGCTAACGAAGTGGAAACAAATCATTAACCTCCAGTAACTATTTTATCCTGGTCATTCTCTTGGCCTGTCTCAGGAGCATGAGGCAGGTATCCGCACTAAATGGGACACCAGTCCATTTCAGATCATTATGCGCGCACACACATTCACATCTGGGGCAGATTCACATATTGGCATGTTTTTGGGAGGAAACCGGAAGTAACCTACGAAGACGAGGTGAGAACCATACAAACAGTAACCTGAGCTCGGGATTGAATCAGGAGCCCTGGAGCTATTAGGTGCTCACAACAAACTAACTTTTAATAACTTTACAAACAGATGGACTGGTAAATAATATAAATAAGGCCATGCTTTTTAGTCTGCTATGCTCTTTTTCTTCCCTAGCTTAACCCTTGAGACAGATGACGGAGACTTACTTTTGGATTATTCAAAGAATCTCATCACTGAAGATGTTCTGAAGTTGCTGCTGGACATGGTACAGTCCATTTCCTGTTGTTAGTTCAACAGTCATCTAGTCCGTGAAGGCTCTGTCAGATGAGCTTTACAGTTGCAATCAAAATTATTCAGCCCCCATTGCAAATCAGGTTTATTGTCAAAATTTACAGACTTTCAGCTGTTTGCAATGAACAAATCAAACAAAAGCAATTGAAATAGTTCAACACAACGAATGCTTCAAGTGGTTTCCCCAAATTCAACTAACAATGCAACTTATAATGACTTCTCCAGTCTCAAAATTATTCAACCCCTTCATGGCAAGCATCTTTAGTACTTAGTACAGCACCCTTTTGCTGTTATGACCTGCTGCAAACGAGATGCATAGCCAGACACCAGCTTCTGGCAGTGTTCCTGAGGAAGCTTAGCCCATTCCTCATGAGCAATGGCCTCCAGTTAAGTAATATTCTTGGGTTTGCGTGCTGCAACCGCCAAATCAAAAAGTCAGGTGACAGTGATGGCCCTGTACAATCTTCCAGGACTTCTTCTGCAACCAAGCCTTGGTGGAATTTGAGGTATGCTTGGGATCATTGTCCTGTTGGAAGGTCCGATGACGCAGAAGCTTCAGCTTCCTCACAGACGGCATGAAGTTTTCTCCTAGGATTTCCTGATACTTCAATGAATCCATCTTGCCTTCCACACGCTGCAGGTTTCCAGTGCCAGAGCATCACCGAGCCACCACCATGATTGACTGTGGGCAGTGTTCTTTTCAGCATATGCTTCATTCTTCTTTCTCCAGACATTCCGCTGATCCATCGTGCCGAAAAGTTACAGTTTTGTTTCATCGATCCACAGAACAGAATCCCAAAACATTTGTAGCTTATTTATATGATTTTGAGCATACTGGAGCCGACTTTTCTTGTGCTTTTGGGTCAGTAGTCTCAGTGGCCTGTTGCCACCAAGTCTTCCTGCAGGTCTTTTGCAGTCACTTGAGGGTTTTTCACAACCTGCCTTCTCAGAAATCTGGTTGCAGCCATTGAAAGCTTCTATTTTCTGCCTCGTCCAGGTAGTATAACCACTGTTCCCTTAACTTTGAACCTGTGAACTATGCTTCCAACGGTGTCCCTAGGAAAATTCAGTGCCTTCGCTATCTTTTTGTATCCTCTTCCTTGTTTGTGAAGAGTGATTATCTCTTCTCTTAACTTTTTGGACCATTCTTTTGACCTGGCCATATTTCTAACATGCAGTCAAACATGACCCTCAACAAACCCCTAGCCAGTTCAGGTATTTCATGTGTTCCAGCTCAAGCACACCTGGTGCAACTAATGAAGCCCTTGATTAGTTGCATCAAGTGTGTCAAGTGCATATTTGTGCTGTTGTGGGGATTCTGTTCATGGGGTTGAATAATTTTGAAACTGGAGAAGTCATTATAAGTTCCATTTTCAGTTGAATTTGGGGAAACCACTTGAAGCATTCGTTATGATGAACTATTTCAATTGCTTTTGATTTGTTCATTGCAAATAGCTGAAAGTCTGTAAATGTTGACAATAAACCTGATTTGCAATGGGGGTTGAATAATTTTGATTGCAGCTGTGTATATATAAAGTGATTTGTTGTTCCTGATAAATGTTTACATGAGTCAAAGTTATGTTGCATGAGATTATAAGTGATTTTTTTTTCTCTATTACATCATTCTACTGCAGTGGTGTGAAGGTGTTTTGGAGTGTGTTAAAGGGAGGGGTTTTGTTTTTATCAACTGTCAGTCCTCATCAGTTGTGAAACCCATCCCGTGGTCACAGTGCTAATGAGCTGCTACTTAATTCCCCCAGCACAATTTTTGGTTTAATATTCCCCAGATGTTTCTATATTGCTAAATTGCTGGACAAATGTTATCCAGTTTCATATATAACGATCACATAATGTAATAAAGCATGTAATTTGTCTCGGCTGTTGTAACATTGAGTCATCATAGGTATTTGCTGTGCTCATATGAGTCTAGTCCTTAATCTGCAACATTTATGTAGAATTCCTTAATCTATCATGGATAGTCTAATGCAGTGTGTCAGCTAATTCTTAAAAGCATTATGAAATGGGTCATGTGTTAAATTGGGGGGACACAAAATGTCCAAAGCTTGGGAGGCCCTGCAGAGTAGAACTGGGAACCGGTGAGTGAGCTGTTCAAATAATACTTCTGTCTAAGTACCCAATTGGAGGAAGAATATCAAATGTACCAGAGCTATTAAGGATGCATACATAGATTTTAAGTTGCTATTAAATGCAGCCATCTCCAGAATTATTGGCACCCTTCATGAAATTGAGCTAAATTAATTGCAGATGAAATAATTATATTTTAATATTAAACATATGAGGAATCAGTTTATTTGAATAAAATATTTTTCCCCCCACATAAAAATAGCACTCCAATTATTTTCTGCAAAACACTGTTGTTAAAACTATCATCAGACCTTCCGTTGGAGAGAATTGCAGCATCAAGTTTGTAGATGAACCACTTCTCCTTTTGTTGTGTTTAAGCAAGTGGATTGCCCTATGTACTAATATTCCATAGGGTGACCATAGTATTGCCATATGTGTTTTTAAGAGAGTATACTATTATTTAAAAACCGTTTGTATACTAATTATTTTACTGGAAGAAAGGTAAGCCGTTTCTTTTATTGCTCTTTCTCATGTTCATAAAGGGTGCCAATATCATACAGGATCATGCATGTCACTTGCATTTCCAGTATATTTTATTTGTAAACAAAAAAAGGTCCTGTTTTTGTTTTTTTTTCTCCTGTTCACTGTTAGGCGAGGTCACTGGGAGTGGAGGCAGCCAGGGAGCGCATGTTTGCTGGAGAAAAGATCAACTTCACTGAGGTACTGTCAAAGATGCAGCTGAATCCCTCACAATAATATGATTAGATGTCTTCAAACTGTTCATTCTTTTGTCACCACTCAAATGTCCAAGATTCAGTTCTTAAAATTTGTGCAGCAAGCATTTTATTTTACTTTAATTATATAAAAAACCTTAACAGGCACAGAGGTTTAGTCTTAATTTATATTGTCTGTATTGTTCTCTGAAGGTGGTTTCAGCCTTGAATAGCTTTTACAGAGTGGGACCAGGATGTAATTCAGAAAAAAAAAATCATGTTCTCAGGTTACCTCAGCTAACATTTTAAGCCTGTCAAAACAATTTCAAATGTTTCAGAAGCTTTGGGGTATGTCATTACCATTTACCTGTACATAATGTTAGATTCAAGAAATATAATCCATAACTACAATTTAATTAGAACTAAAAGCAAAATGAAAAACAAAGTCATATTTTCTGCTGAATCAGAACTCAAGGGCATGTCAGATTGTGTATCACATCTGATTAATAAAATAAATTAAAACAATCTTCACTCTTCTGTCATTTAACTGCTTAGTATCATCCAGTGGCGAATGACTTGATCTTCCATTTAGGATTGGGAGTTTTCCTGATGAAGCTCGGCAAGATCAGACCAACTCTGTAGTATTTTTTTCCATTTATAACATTGTGAGATTTTATTAAACAAACATGGAAAACATCAGTCTAGTGCGTCAGTGTGCCCACCTGCAAGTAATGAGGACTGGCCAAAGAGGCTGAGTGAGCAGGAAAGAAGTCACGTTAGTTTCTTTGGGATAAAAGGAGGAGCTGACTTAAGCAGATGGCTGATTCTGATTGGTACTTTGGTAGCATTGACGTCACTTGGACCAAATATAGTCCCTACCAACTCTAACTGTTCAGAAGGAAATGGCAAAAAAAGTGGCAGACATCTCTTAACTTAAAAAAAACATCATTGTGCAGTTGGTTGTAAATTCACCACAGAAGGTATAGAAACAGTAAGAAACTAATTATGAAAATGAGTCAACAGAGGCTTTGATTTCCCCTTGTAGTAGATGCTCTCTTTGTGACTCGCCTTTCCTCATTTTATTGTGCATAAGGAAATCCCCATAAATTGAATCATCGCAAAGCACAATTAGTAGACGTTAATCCTGAGTTGTGTATGTGACCAGGGCCGAGCTGTCCTTCATGTTGCCCTGAGGAACCGCGCTAACACCCCTGTCCTGGTGGATGGAAATGATGTCATGCCTGTGGTGAACAGAGTCCTGGAGAAAATGAAGGCTTTCTGCCACGTGAGTAATTTCTCGTTTTATTCTTTTGCAAAATGTGTATGATACAAATGTTAGCTGTGTTAACATGTCTGTGTATTTTTACAGAGAGTGCGCAGTGGAGAGTGGAAAGGCTTCAGTGGTAAAGCCATCACCGATGTTGTAAACATTGGCATTGGTGGATCTGACCTGGTGAGTGGAGCTGACTGTGAAAATCATCAAACTATTACCAAATTATTACTGAAACATTTAGCTGGTCTAATGACTGTTAATCAGAAGTAGTTTAACAATATGTATGAATAATGTGGATCACATTTGTGTGTGCCAGGGTCCACTGATGGTGACAGAGGCTCTGAAGCCATACTCTAAAGGTGGCCCAAATGTCTGGTTCGTGTCCAACATTGATGGGACACATATGGCTAAGACTTTGGCTCAGCTGAATGCAGAAACCACACTTTTTATTATTGCATCCAAGGTTGGTCTTAACACCTCTAACCTCTTGGTCATACAGCATGCTTTTGTGGAGCTTGTCGATAATCTGGAGTTTGAAGTTTGGCTTTCAGTTGTATGATCTAGCACAGTGGACACAGCCTCAAAAACTGTTAGGTACACAGAGAAAAGACTGCCAGAAACATGAGGCACTGGTTGTACAGCCTGTAATTTATTGAAACATCATTTATGAAGCAAACACCATTTGTTTTTATTAATCAGCCTTAATATTAGCATAAATAAACTGACATTCTAATAGAACTAAGAGCCCATTATACAGTGTTGTATGGAGTAAGAGGAGAACTTAGGGTGTACTCACACTAGGCGATCTGTACTGTGCCCAAGCATGTTTGACCCCCAGAGTCCAGTTCATTTACTGTTGACTAATGTGATCACTCCGTACTGGCCCGCTTGAAGAGGTGGGCTCGGGCACGCTTCAGTTGGACTCGCACGGTACGCATCGTGTGATTGCTAACCGTGGCTGAGCGCCAAACTCGAAACATGACATCAGTGATGCGACTGTTCCATTTAACAGCATATTTGGGTTTATAACCGTTCTGGTTCTCACCTTATTGATGAACGGGAATTGTAGTCAGCGAGTAAAGCTGCAAATTCCCTGAACGTCAGCTGCCTCCGTAAAAAAATTGCTGCCCTGTATAAGTGATAGATCTCATGCCTATTAGGCATGTGAGAGGGCTGTGTGTCACTGCTCCCCAAACAACTCCAAATAAGCCTCAAAGTAAGTAAAGTTACAATGATGGACTCCATTGTGCTGTGTGAGCGCTTTTCTTCCTGTTTTCTTCAAAACAAAAAGTAGCATCGTAATGATGTAAGCATGCTCAGGCCTGGAACATTAAGTGCAGTGTGAGTGCAGGCCAGTGGGGGAGTGGGGAGGGGGAACAATAGTGCTTGGGCGCGGTACATTAAATGGACACTAAATTTTGGACATAAAATTTCTATTACTGATGTGTTAAAAAAAATTACCTGCATTAAGTTTATGATTAAAGGTGAGATCTTCTATTTTAAGTCAGAATACTCCCCACCCCCTGTCTGTCATCTGTCTGTTATCTGGGCAGGCAACTGACAGCCAATCAGAAAGCTCCATCTCTCACATTCAGGAGTTTTAGCATAAGAATGTTTTGGGGGTGTGGCTTTGGCGGGAACAGTAAAGGAAGACTGTGTAATTGTTTGGGTTTTGAGTTTCTACACTGAACAAACAAGTTTCAAAACGTTGGCAAATGTCTGCCAAAATTGATGATATTCAAGTATCGATGTCGCATGAAACTGTGTAACAAAGCAAACTTCCTCTTTTTCTGATACGGACAGGTTTCCTTCCATTTTTTTTAAAAACCTTTTTTTAATCATATGTCAGTACCATATGTGTAACAAGTTACGAAAAACCAAAGGAATATTCTTACCACTGTCATTTCAAGAAATCAGGAGTTTTGGCGTATTTTCGTGTTTGTTTTCTTGACTTCTGTTGCTCCTCTGAGTCAGTCACTTTATCGAGGAATTAGTGGAGGTCAATAGATGGAGAAATTTGTCAATTTTCTTGCTGTGCTGCTATGATAGTGCAGTGTGTCAGGATAGAGGAAAAAAACTAAAATAGCAGGTACACCTTAATTGAAATGTGACTTGTCTGAATGCGACTCCCTGTAATGTTTCAAAATATGTAGTAGCGCACACAGTCGTCTTCATAGTAGAGTGACAATTGCAATATTAATTTGTTAAATTAACAAGTTTCTCTTATCTGTAAACCAAGTGACCCCATGTTGTGACACTTAGTTTGGGAACCCCTATTTTAAGCAGTTTGGCACAAAGCACAGCAAGTTTTTAGTTTATTAAAAGGTATGCAATAAAAAAAAGCGTTTGGATTTACTTCACTTGCTCACCTCAGCTCTTATCAGCACCTGAGCAAAGACAGTGTGGCAAAGCTAGGGAAAGACATAAAGCAAACACATTGCGTAACTGTTGCACTCAATGGCTTTGATACAGTATTAAAAATTGCCTGTTTCTCGCGTCATTTTGAAATGTCAAGATTAAAATGTCCCAGTGTGTTTGGCTTTTCTAGACTTTCACTACTCAGGAGACCATCACTAACGCCGAGTCTGCTAAGGAATGGTTCCTGCAGACTGCCAAGGATGTGAGTGTCCTGACTCTTTAATACGTTCTGCAACCTGTAAGTGCTGCAAGGTTCTGAGTTGACACAGTAATATGGTTTATTTTGCAGGCTTCTGCAGTGGCCAAACATTTCGTGGCTCTCTCCACCAATGGGGTGAGTCATTCATTCAGAAAGTACTTGCAGAATTCGTGTGTTTTTATGGTCAGTAAATTATTCATGGGTGCCAAATTGGGTGGAAATCTAATTGTCTTCTTCTTCTTCAGCCCAAAGTGAGAGACTTTGGCATCGACACTGAGAACATGTTTGAGTTCTGGGATGTGAGTATTTCGTACTGATTTGTCTAACCAAAATGGAGCCTTGCGTTAAAAACAAAACCTGGAGGAGTGACTTTTACTGCATGCAGTGTCCCCGACCCAGCATGATAATATTAGTGATTTACTGAGTGACATTTATTTATTGCATGATTTCTTGCAAAATGCCATGCCTTAAAATAAGGAAATGTAGAGCTACTTAACAGTATGCTTGTTCTTTTTAGTGGGTTGGTGGGCGCTATTCGCTGTGGTCGGCTATTGGTTTGTCTATCGCTCTGCACGTAGGTATGTCAGCTCGTGAATGATGCCTCAATGTTGTTTGAAGTCATGATCAACTATATGTGACCTAATTTAATGAATTATTTAATAGTAGCCTGCATTGTTGAGTGTGTGGGTGCTTTTGTGTCTTTCTGCAGGCTTCGACAACTTCGAGCAGCTTCTAGCCGGTGCCCACTGGATGGTATGTACTTTATAGGTCTTTCTGTACAAGTTTAGAAATGCACAAATCTGTAACACAGTCTCTTCTGTAGTTTTAATCTGGACTGCTTTTCAACGTATTGGATTTTATTCTGCATGTGTTTGTTCAATGTGGTAAATGTAAACATGCTGATGGAATTGGAAATAGGATAGAGGTTAGTTGTCTGGTTGATCGATCCCATATTCCAGATGTATTAATCGTGATCATTCAAAATAGGTTAATTCATTTCTTCGAACACACCTGCAAACTTCATTAGAGTAGCTGGATTTAGTTATTTGAGACAACGGAGTACTCTCATATTGACTGGAAAAATTGAGACACATTGAAACCAAGTCAACATTTGCCTAATATGAAAGTTATGGAGCCCTGGAGAGGTCACTAAAAGATGTCTTTTGTTCACACAATGCAGTTAAAGATACCAATCAGGTTTATTTATGCTCTCAATTTGTTGATATAATTGAGCCTATGTTTCAGTTCATTTGTCAGTTCATTAAGTCTCTCTGTTTTGGTCCCATGTCATAGATAGGAATCCAGAATATTAATGTGTGCAATGTGTAGTCCAATATATATTATGCCAATATGTCTCAATAACACATTCCCATGCCAAAGTACACTTTAATTAAATCTCTATCCATAGCAGAGAAATTTTAAATTACACTTCCTAAACTGGGTTAGAACCTGCTTATCCACTAAATCATGCTGACTTTTTTAGATGAGAGCAAAAATTAACCAAAATTTTATTAATTTGAAAACTTGCAACAGAAGTGGCCTTATGTATGTACAATATGTGCTTGCTTGAGATTGCTGACTTAATCGGGGGAAAAAAAACAGCATTGTGATAAATTGTCAACAGTGCAATCCCGGTAACTCAGCAATTCACATAAATAACTGGGTCTTGGTTTTGCCCTGGTTTGTTTCAGCTCCTCATCTTGACTGTATTTTATAGGGTTAGAGAAAAAAAAAAAAAAGATCATGAACTATAAGAAGCACTGCCTGTGCCTTTAAATTTACAACCATGTTACTGTTGCATTCTCCATCATCCAGGATAAGCACTTCTGCTCAGCTCCACTGGAGAAGAATGTTCCTGTGCTGCTTGCCTTGCTGGGTATCTGGTACATCAACTTCTTCCAGGCTGAGACCCATGCCATGTTGCCCTACGACCAGTACATGCACCGCTTTGCAGCTTACTTCCAGCAGGTCAGTTACGTAAAAACCCACAATGTGTGAAACACAAACGGTTGCATTTCATCATGCGGAATGCTTAGCGGAAATGCTGGTTTTGTGAGCTTTGTAGAACGATGTTCTTATTGATGCCATTTTGTGGAAGTATTTTTACAGTGTAATCTGTAATCGATGCCTGGTGTTTACAGGGTGACATGGAGTCTAATGGAAAGTACATCAGCAAGAATGGAACTCGTGTGGACTACCACACAGGACCCATCGTATGGGGAGAACCCGGAACAAATGGCCAGCATGCCTTCTACCAGCTCATTCACCAAGGTACACAAGGGCTCTGTGTCAAATCGTGGTCTGTGCATATTCTTACGTTATACACCATGTACCTGAACATCTAGTACCACAAATATTTTAGGGTAGAATGTCTGGAATTCGCTGTTGATGTCCTGAACTAAACTGAAATAACCGATTACTGTGAGTAACTCACAACACTGAATAGCACCAAAACTGCCTCCACAGGAATAAATGGCTTTTTTTTTTTAAATCTGATAAGTTCGGCATAAACTTTTGCTCCGAATTTGTGTCTGTATTAATGCATAATTCTCAGTTGGTTCCTCGGCCATTTTAAACCTCACCACCCCCCCGATGCCCCTTCTGCTATATATAGAGCAAAAAACAAAGATGTATAGTGTTCTACACTTTATTTATTCAGCAGTTCTACTATGTCATCCAGATATTTATAGTACAGTACCTTTTATAGTTAGTCCCTGAACTTCACAACATTCTTTAGTGTTGTGTTGTAGTGATCTAAAAATCTTACATAATATCATAAACATTAACACATTAACATTAAATGCACATTAGCATATGTTCTGTATAGTAATTAAATATGCAGTAAAAGATGGGCATGCAAATCAACAGATTCCAGTAAGTCCCAGATGATTATTTTCCTATAGCAGCATGTCCCGAAGGTTTCGCATAACAATTTGCCAATGATTATATATATATATATATATATATATATATATATATATATATATATATATATATATATATATATATATATATATATATATATATATATATATATAATTTTTTTTTTTTTTTTTTTTTTTTTTTAAATTACATAAAGAATGCCATATGTTTTAGCAGTTTACAGTTACATTTAATGTTGTGGAATGGAACAAGTTAATTCCTGTTATTACTTGCATTATGACAGCTATTATACATAGTTTAATATATACTGATAGCTTAAATACAAAAAAATGCAGCTTGTCTTGTTACCAAGAAGCCAGAAAGTACAACGTTCTCTGTCTGATCACTTTCCCATGACTGAAAATGTACTGACTGTTACAAAGTGCTGACACTTGAGACTCCTTCCGTAAATGTTAAACAAACATCTCCTAACAGAAACCGATTTAAAAAAAAAAAAAAAAAATCTGTTTATTACTAGGTTTAGATTATGTGGAGCATCTGCCATACAAGTCCCTGTGAATGAGTTACTGTAGAAATGATAATGTATTAGAACACATGCATGAACATAATCCTGTCGTTAGAATTACAACCGGCACTACTGTCAGTGCTTCTGTTAGAGAAAATCAATCAACACCTCCTGACCAATCAGAATCTGGAATTCAACAGCGCATAAGAATGTACTGTTTTTAGAATATAACAATCAAATCAAAAAATCTTTTGGTGTGTATGTGCTTTATGGGGCATGGAAGCCTTCTTTTAATCTGATGGGTTATAATTTTTTATTTTTTTTTGTAGGGACTCGTATGATTCCAGCTGACTTCCTCATACCTGCTCAATCTCAGCATCCAATCAGAGATAATCTGCATCATAAGGTGTGTTCAGATTGCATTCCCTCTTGTGGGTCTTTTTTTTTTTTTTTTTTTTTTTTTTTTTTTTTTAAATGTGTGATCTATAGAAGCACAAATGAGGCTGAAATATTTGTCAGAAGTCCAGTGACCAAAAAAAAAATCTGTACAGATGACATGCACAACGTTGTAAACCTTCATCAGAAATGAGTACAACATACTGGAGAATAGTATTGAGACGTTGTGTGTTATTGTGCATTTTATCATTGTAATGGCGTTTCTGTTTGTCTCAGATCCTGATGGCCAACTTCTTGGCTCAGACTGAGGCTCTGATGAAGGGAAAGACACCAGACGAAGCCAGAAAGGAGCTGGAGGCTGCTGGCATGAGTGGTGCTGCTCTGGAGAGACTCCTGCCACATAAAGTATTCCAAGGAAACAAGCCAAGCAACTCCATCATTTTCAAGAAGCTGACTCCTTTCACGCTTGGAGCTCTGGTTGGTAAGTGCTGAGCATGGTGGTAGTTGTACTGTAGGTGTAGTTACATTATATGCTATTATCTTGTTACTCAGAAGCGTTTCACTAATTGTATGTGTTTTGGGTGTGTACGTTTGTATACCCCAGGATAAAATGAAAAGGACAAAACATTTTGGTGTTATGTTT
The DNA here is from genome assembly GCA_023630585.1 of Cranoglanis bouderius. Classification (NCBI taxonomy): domain Eukaryota; kingdom Metazoa; phylum Chordata; class Actinopteri; order Siluriformes; family Cranoglanididae; genus Cranoglanis; species Cranoglanis bouderius. Next base: position 8,448,765 of record CM042545.1, read on the forward strand.
TACAGTTGCTCTTAATTATCACAAAGTAACAAAATAGGCAAATGGTATTTAAAACAAAAAAATTTTAAAAAAGATTTCAGTTCAAAAGATTGTTTTCCCTTTTTGAAATTGATATAAATAAGTGATAACTTGGATGGCCACTATGTATATAAAACCTAATTTAGTATAATAGAAGTCATTACATTTAATGTGTTTTTTATTTTAGCCATGTATGAGCACAAAATCTTTGTGCAAGGTGTGATGTGGAATATCAACAGTTATGACCAATGGGGGTGAGTATTAACATTTCCTAAATTTACTCTGAACGGATTTGCAGCATGTGAGAATGACTGTTATAAACCTCAGTACTGCACCTTCTGCAAAGTTCTAAGTCTATAATAAAATGGGAGATGGGGAGCACTAGGGTGTGCTATTGAACTGTCTTTTAGTGACAAACGGTCTAAAGGAATGCTGTGATCTGTCCCTAGTGTGGAGTTGGGTAAACAGCTGGCGAAGAAGATTGAGCCTGAGCTGCAGGACGATTCTGAAGTCCACACTCACGACTCGTCCACCAACGGGCTTATCAGCTTCTTCAAGAAAAATCGTGCATGAATTGCTCAGTCAGACCTTCTGCCTCACCTCTCTGATGGAATCAATGGATTACATATTAAAGCCCTGATGTAGTCTAGGCCTAACTCAAGAGGAATAGCACTTTACCTATGTAACCATTGTCTATTTGATAGTGTTTGTGCATTGTGAGATTTGACCATACATATTTGCCTGTTCTAACCTGTAAAAGGAATCTCCATTCTTGTATGCACTGCCTCCTTTCTCTTCCTACATGCTTTGTTTGCTTTCTCTGCTTGCTGAAAACCAGCTGGTCAAAATAAAGATCTTATTTATCACTTTGTTGCTTTGTGGGTTTTGGTGACTAAAATGTTTTGAATAATTACTAAACACTTTTAATTTGTTCTTATTTACACCCAAGTCTAAGTAACTATATCAATACCCTTAAAAAAAAATTTCTTTTTTTAATAAAACATGTCATAACAAGGCCCTCTTAAGGTGAGTCACTCAACACCGGAGATTCAAAATGTATGTTGGAGCTCTACAGCAGATAGTAGTCCACATTTATAACTGATGGTAGGAGTGCGGGAGGAGTTCGGTCCTGGCGCACAGAAGCTCAGAAGAGTTTCATCTTCACAGCTTACAATCCTAAAGATGGATATCGCAAACAAATCTCCGAAGCTCATAAGGTTATAAAGAGTTAAATAGGAGAAATGGGTACCTTTTAAAAATTCACACACAAAAAAAAAAAAAAAAACCTTACAAGTTATTTTCATATTATATTTCCAGGATCTACTGGAAGTGAGATTTTGTTATGGTTAATCCTTTATCAAAGCCTCATATGAAAATTAGCTTGTCATTCACCAATGATACTGATACTGTAATTTAACAAAATTATTTTTCATAACTACTGAAATTGAAGACAGTCCTCATTATTAGCCATAGACTTTGAACCTCAAAACAGTATACTTTTCAGCACAGCTGAAAGTTATCCACATGAAGATTCAGAACATTTTATTATACAGCAGACAATGGTGGTTGTGACTGCTTGTAAACTTGTATGACCCCAGTACTGCCAGTTTTGCCCGTAATATTTAACCTACCTGTTATGCAACACTGCAATTAACTGGCTTGCAAAAATATGTCCAAAAGATTAAACAAACACCAGCAACTTTTCAATCTTTTTAACCCCTTCAGACCTGTTTTTTTTCCACAGAGCAAAAAAAAAAAGGAAGAGGAAAAGTTTTACCCACTTGATATTTACTCTTCTCCAATGTAGAAGTTAGTCTAAAAAAAAAAAAAAAGATTTGTGCCAACTCATGTTTTTATTAGATTTTGTTCATGTCCACAACAGAAATCCTCATATTTTAACCATACCGTACTTGTGAACTAGAGTTTAAACACCAACAGTATGTGAATTAGCCTTAAGGATTTTAGAAAGAACATACACCGATAAGCCATAACATTATAACCACCTGCCTAATATTGTGTACGTCCCCCTTGTGCCACCAAAACATCTCTGACCTGTCGAGGCATGGACTTCAAAAGAGCTCTGAAGGTGTGCTGTGGTATCTGGCACCAAGATGTTATGTTTAGGTATGTTTATGCAACAACGTTTAGGTAGGTGGTACGTGTCAAAGTACCATCCACATAAATGCCAGGACCCAAGATTTCCCAGAGCATCACGCTGCCTCCCACGGCTTGCCTTCTTCCCATAGTGCATCCTGGTGCCATCTCTATCCCAGGTAAGCGACGCACGCGCACCCGGCCGTCCACATGATGTAAAAAAAAACATGACTCATCAGACCAGGCCACATTTTTCAGCACGGGGTCAGCATGGGCACTCTGACCAGTCTGCGGCTACACAGCCCCATATGCAGCAAGCTGTGCATTCTGACACCTTTCTATCATAGCCGGCATGAACTTTTTCAGCAATTTGTGCTTCAGTAGCTCTTCTGTGGGATCAGACCAGAAGGGCTAGCTTTCGCTCATACCGGGAACACCCCACAAGACCTGCTGTTTAGGAGATGCTCTGACCCAGCTGTCTAACCATCACAATTTGGACCTTGTCAAAGTCGCTCAGATTATTAAACTTGCCCATTTTTCCTGCTTCTAACATCAACTTCAAAAACTGACTGTTCACTTGCTGCCTAATATATCCCACCCCTTGACAGGTGCCATCAATGGCAAGACAATCAATGTTATTATGAGGATGTAGAAAAAAGGTTGTTGTATGATAAGATGAAGTCTCAAAAAACTGTTTGATTCTTTTTGTTCTTTTCAGTGTGTGAGTCTGAGTATGTGTGTGAGTCTGTATGCGTTTGAAGGTGTGTTTATGTGTACTTGCTGATAGCATTGTAGCATCAAGGCATCAGTGTGTGTGTGTGTTGCCGTGTATTCACTCATTTTCAATGAGCTGTTTGAAACACTTTTTGGAACAAATTTCAATATGTTGTCAATATCAGATTCTCCAGTTACCCGAAGTTCAAAAATGTCTGTCATTTTATACTCTAAAATATAATAATATTAATAATGAATAAACATTAATGTTCATAAAACATTAACATTAGAATTTTTAGCTCTGTATTTTAGCTCTGAAATGCTTGCACAAGGGTCATTCCACGAAATCGGTGCCTTTTCAACTTAATTTAACAAAAATTAAAATATAAAAAGTTTAATCAATTTTATTTATTTATTTATTTTAAATATCCATGAAATGAAGACAGCTTAAAATGACAAGAAATTGTATTGTGCCATCTCAGGCTATGCAATTTTTTATTTTATGATTATTTATCTACCTCATGTTTTGATATTTTTGTCAACTCTGTTACAGACACAAGCGTTATTATATACACTATAGTTTTAATTAGACCTATGTAATAGTTTTCAGATGACCAAGAACATCCTAATTTTGGCGGGTGATCACATGTCAATTAAGAAAAATATATATTTTTACGAAAGATATTAAAAGAAAGGCTTTGTCCAAAATACAATATAGTTAAAGTTACAATGGCAAAACCTGCAAGACCATTTCAAATATCATTTTTACATTTTATGAAATTAATGACAGCAACAGGATTGAAGTCATAGTAACAGGACTGATCAGAGTAACAGGGATGACAGGACACACATTCTATGGCATACACTGCACATATTTGTTTACATAATATTGTAAAGTTTTACCTTTTTAAATTGCATTATATTGTTTTGCACTTACTTGGCATAGCTGTATTAGTGAAGCACATTACACTTCTAAGAGATCTAATGTTTTAAGGGTATTGTAATTAGACCCATGCGTCCATCTGTGTGAGTATGTCCCCTCACAGAACTTAAAAAATATACTGATCTGTTTCAATTATTAGGCAAGGAAGATGATCAGATTTTGGTCTTCCTATGATCATCTGAAAACAGACCAAGATCTTGATGCTGAAATTTGGTTGGGTCTGCAGTCACCTTACTGCTCTTGTTTGTAACTGCCCTTACATGGATGCATTGTTGACAGTGAGTTATGGAAAAAATGAGTTTTGATCTGATCATCTTATCCTGGTCATTAACATGTTAAAACCAACAGCCAGCACATAAAAGGAGCCAACATTTCACCAAAGGCAATAAAAAACTGGTACCTTATGGTAAGCATAACATTTTTGTAGCTGTTAAAAGAGAATGAGAACATGATATAGGCATTAGCTCAATAATACACCCAGGATGACCTTTAAAAATGTTTGCATTTTACACAGATAAACTTTAAAAACAGTGTGGCTAAGGTGACACCTAATCTATACAATCCCTGTTACCCACATGTCAAAACCTGTTACTCTAGAAAAGTAACAAGGCTGATAGTAACAGGTTTGACAATTTCAAGGTAATTTGCTAATTGGTAGCTAATAACTCAAGGCCACAAAAACATATGTTGTATACTTTGAAAGGATATTACTTGTAGATAGTGATTATATTAAGTTAAATAAATAATTGTTTAAATTTATACTTTAAAAATAGTAACAGGCTTGACATTGCATGATGTCCCCCCTCAGTCAAACCTCATAAATCATCATAGAAGAGAGAAAAACTTGCTTGTGTTTTAACTGTTGGAATCCTGGTTGAGAGATGATGTAACTTCCTGGAAGTGATGTCACTGGAATGTACCATTATTTTACAAGGGTTTTTTGGTGAGGGTAACAGGGCTGACATGAAATCAGGGGTCAGGGGACACCAATGAAATGATTTATATCTTAATGAAATAATAGAAATAATGTATACTTATGCCAAAACATTGCTTAACAATGAGACTATACTTAGAACAATATGCAGATGTGATTTTTGTATGATTTTGCCTTCAATTTGCAAATTTGCAAAAAGGCCAAAAACCTTACCCTTAACAGCATAAATGCAATTTTAATTATTTGAAATAATATTTAATGGACTTAAATTTTATGTAATATTGATGAAAGAATACATAGTATTATTATGTTTATAAATCACAAATGTATTTGTATGTATATGTCTGATTATTTCTTTGGGACACAAAAGGCACCAATTTCATGGAATGACCCACAAATTCCATAACCTGGCACACTGATACTAGTCATGAGGTTCCTGCTGATAGCTTTAAAGACCTGATGTCCATTGCGATTATCACCTGATACTATTAAGATTATAATAGGTGCAAGTTGATGAGGCTACCATGAACATAAATTAGTATATAACAGGTAAAAAAAAAAAAGAAAAGGTGCTTGCTCCTCCTGTCTACTCGGTGAGCCACGAATGTCTAATGTGATGCCTGAAGCTCTCTCAGATTAAAGGGGTCATATCTTCATTGTGATTGGTTGATCAGGGACCAATCAGTGACCAGGCATTATTCAAATAATAAAAATATAATTTCATTGGTTTAAACCAAAAACCATGTGACGTCCATTCCAATGGATGCAGGATCTGAAGGGGTTAATGTTTAAACTCAGTGAATAGTGAAGACCGATCAGGATTGTGCATTACTGGCATTACATTACATTTGAAATGCAGGTGCTGTAATGTATCTGAAACAATACACTAATTAATGGGTTCTTATCTCTGGTCAGGTCTTTGGGGACTGGTGAACAATGCAGGAGTGCTTGGACATACATGTGATGGAGAACTTCTTCCCATGAGAGTATTAAAACAAAATCCTGAATGTGAATTTTATTGCCAGTATGAAGGTGACCAAAGTTTTCCTGCCTTTGATGAGACAAGCAAAAGTATACATTGGTATGCCTTAAATATATTATGCTTTTTTTTTTTTTTTTTTAATCCATGATGCACACATAAGCATAAGTACTAGGATTGCTCTATTATTGCACTTTCAGTATATTAAAAATGTACTAAAAGCATATTCAAATGACCAACCTAGACAGTTCAGATGAGAACAAGCATTAGAATGAGAAACCATTTTGCCGTTTGAGTCAGATGTTTCAGGTATTTGTTGAAGAAAACATGGTTGTGTTTTCTTTTGTTGGAGTTGATGATAAGATGACAGGTTCCAGCCAGCAAACTCTATCTGAACCTGTTCAAATAAAAAAGGCGGATTTGATCTTTCCTTGGCTGTGTGTAGGGTGTGGCTTGTATGAGATAGTACTGCTATGTGAAAGGTTAAGGAAAGAGAAGGCTGCCTGTGAATCATTGCACCTTATTTAAGTGGTTTCTCTTCCTTGGCAAGGTGTGGTGGAGAGAATGGAGGTAAGTGGAATGGAGCTCTGGCTGTGTGTGTTGATCGCAGCTACCAATGCTGCACTGCTGATGGCGGGATGGAGCAGAAGTCACTTGTCATGGTCAGTGGGGCTCGTGGTGGCGGAGGTGATGCTGTGCTATTGGATATCAAATGGAAGTGTCACAGTGACACTGCTGAGTGCCAGCTGTGGCTGCTGTGTGATCCACTTCACTGCAGGAAGAAAAGAGGACATGCTGCCTGTGCAAGGCAAAGCAGTGCTCATTACAGGTAATGTGCTTTACTGTTTAAAGTACTTTTGAAACAGTGATAGTGAAACTTAATATCTTATTTCCTGAACTTATATAAGAAGTTAATTGTGAAATGCAAATGAGTTAAAAAACCAGTATAAAAACCAGTATATGGAGTATAACTTATATATATGGGTCCTTTGGGCACATTCCAATCTGAATTTAAAAAGAAAAAACAGATTATTCTTAAATCAAACCTTTACTTTAATATGTAGTGTATGGTTTAAGTGAAAATCTCTCAGGCATTCTTAGCATTTTTCATATTGCAGCTGATTTGCTTCTAGATAAGAGTAAACTAAGATGTGGAAATGACTTTTCATGCAAATGTCAATTTGCAATTGAACATTTTTTCATCAGTATAGAGAATAAAATTAGGACAGTATTTTGTGGAGAATAAGAGCGCCACTAAAGCATTTTGTGTGTGTGTGTGTGTGTGTGTGTGTGTAACAGGTTGTGACTCAGGTTTTGGCCACAATCTTGCTAAAATCCTGGACAAATCTGGGATGAAGGTGTATGCTGGAGTGCTGGAGGAGTTTGGACCTGGCGCACAGAAGCTCAGGGAAGTTTCTTCTGCACAGCTTACCATCCTACAGATGGATATCACAAACATCAACCAAATCTTTGAAGCACATAAGCTTATCAAGAGTCAAATAGGAGAGGCAGGTAAGTGCCAATAAAAAATGACAGTATGTACTAGACTTGAGAGCTTAATGTGGTTAATTCTTTTCAAAGCCTGATACAAAGATTTGCTTGTCCTTCAACAGTGATGTATTCTTTTTTGACAAAATTAAAAATATTTTTCATAAAATGTAGGACACTCCTTGCTAGTATAGCCAAAACTTTTGGACCCTAAAATAATATAATGTTCAGCATAGTTGAAAATACAGGATTTCTTTTTAATAATAAGTGGTCATATGATAGCTTGTAAACCTACGACACTGGTAAAGCCTGTTTTGTCACTTGACCTACTACTACACAACAAATATAAACAAACTGGCTAATTAAATACTTCAAAGTGGTATTAAATAGATACCAGCATTTTCAAAGTTTGGCTGTTTTTGGCTTTAAAATCAAATAATTATGGGAAATACCCAAAGTGACAACTGATAAAGATTTTACATTACATTACAGTGTATCCGGAAAGTATTCACAGCGCTTCATTTTTTCCACATTTTGTTATGTTACAGCCTTATTCCAAAATGGATTAAATTCATTATTTTTCTCAAAATTCTACAAACAATACCCCATAATGACAACGTGAAAGAAGTTTGTTTGAAATCTTTGCAAATTTATTAAAAATAAAAAATGAAAAAATCACGTACATAAGTATTCACATCATTTGCCATGACACTCAAAATTGAGCTCAGGTGCATCCTGTTTCCACTGATCATCCTTAAGATGTTTCTACAACTTGATTGGAGTACACCTGTGGTAAATTCAGTTGATTGGACATGATTTGGAAAGGCACACACCTGTCTATATAAGGTCCCACAGTTAACAGTGCATGTCAGAGCACAAACCAAGCCATGAAGTCCAAGGAATTGTCTGTAGACCTCCGAGACAGGATTGTATCGAGGCACAGATCTGGGGAAGGGTACAAAAAAATTTCTGCAGCATTGAAGGTCCCAATGAGCACAGTGGCCTCCATTATCTGTAAATGGAAGAAGTTTGAAACCACCAGGACTCTTCCTAGAGTGGGCCGCCCAGCCAAACTGAGCGATCGGGGGAGAAGGGCCTTAGTCAGGGAGGTGACCAAGAACTCGATGGTCACTCTGACAGAGCTCCAGCATTTCTCTGTGGAGAGAGGAGAACCTTCCAGAAGAACAACCATCTCTTCAGCACTCCACCAATCAGGCCTGTATGGTAGAGTGGCCAGACAAAAGCCACTTCTTAGTAAAAGGCACATGACAGCCCACCTGGAGTTTGCCAAAAGGCACCTGAAGGACTCTCAGACCATGAGAAACAAAAATTGAACTCTTTGGCCTGAATAGCAAGCGTCATGTCTGGAGGAAACCAGGCACCGCTCATCAACTGGCCAATACCATCCCTACAGTGAAGCATGGTGGTGGCAGCATCATGCTATGGGGATGTTCTTCAGCGGCAGGAACTGGGAGACTAATCAGGATTGAGGGAAAGATGAATGCAGCAATGTACAGAGACATCCTTGATGAAAACCTGCTCCAGAGCGCTCTGGACCTCAGACTGGGGCGAAGGTTCATCTTCCAACAGGACAACGACCCTAAGCACACAGCCAAGATAACAAAGGAGTGGCTACGGGACAACTCTGTGAATGTCCTTGAGTGGCCCAGCCAGAGCCCAGACTTGAACCCGATTGAACTTCTCTGGAGAGATCTGAAAATGGCTGTGCACCGACGCTCCCCATCCAACCTGATGGAGCTTGAGAGGTCCTGCAAAGAAGAATGGGAGAAACTGCCCAAAAATAGGTGTGCCAAGCTTGTAGCATCATACTCAAAAAGACTTGAGGTTGTAATTGGTGCCAAAGGTGCTTCAACAAAGTATTGAGCAAAGGCTGTGAATACTTAAGTACGTATATTTGAAATACAGGTGCTGTAATGTATCTGAAACAATACCCTGATTTATGGGTTCTTATCTCTGGTCAGGTCTTTGGGGACTGGTGAACAATGCAGGAGTGCTTGGACATACATGTGATGGAGAACTTCTTCCCATGAGAGTATTAAGAAAAATCCTGAATGTGAATTTTATTGCTGGTGTGGAGGTGACCAAAGTTTTCCTGCCTTTGATAAGACAAGCCCAAGGAAGGATTGTGTGTGTATCCAGTATGTCAGGTATGTTGTGTTGTCTACTCTGTAGATCACTATTTTACAGTTACTTCACCTAGGTTTGTAGCATCATGCCCAATAAAGGTATATAAAGGCTTTATGTGTGCTTTTATCTTTTTTATCTTAGTCTTAGAATCATATTTATGATAACATACTAGATAAAATTTGGCTACCGACATGACTTTTAGTGTCAGGACTTTCTCGGTCATGTCAGCACAAGTTTTTAGATTATAAAGGAAGATTGTAAAATAACGTCAAAACACAGCCCAGTGTATTGGATATTGTTTTGTTTGGAGTTTTAATGTGTAATTTTTTTATTTATTTATTTTTTTTGCAAAGGTCTTGTTCTTTCTTGGACCCCATTTTGTTCATTGCACTAGTTAAATAGAACTCAACACCACAAAGATTTAAAAGTGTAAATGAATTGTCAGTAAATACATACTATTCATTTCAATTTAACCATCCTGTCATTCATGCATTCATGTAAATCTTTATTTCAATGGATTTTCCTAGGAGAAGTTCCGTTTCCTGGTTTCGCCGCATATGGAGCATCTAAGGCAGCTGTGATTTCTTACTATGGAGCCCTGAGACAGGAACTGTCCCACTGGGGTGTAAAAGTGGTCATTGTTCAGCCAGGGGCCTTTAAGACAAGTAAGTATTGAACCAGATATTGTTACACAGTTTGTATCAGATCTACACCATGACCCGCTGTATTTAATGTGTCCATGAAATTTCACATTATAATTTTCATTCAGTCAAAAAACAACAATATTTGTGCATCAGACATTTTAGGCAATCAAGAGGAATGGATTAAAATCCAGAAGGAGATCCTCAGCACCCAGCCCCGAGAAGTAATAGATGCATATGGAGAAGAGTACATCTGCTCTATGCAGCACCATTTAAGTAATATGACTGCTCAAGCCTGTACTGATTTCAGGCCAGTTCTGGATGACTTACAACACGCATTACTCTCAGAAAAACCAAGGCCCTTTTACCACCCAGGACATTATGCCTGGGCCATTCCGTTCCTACAAAGGTTCTGTCCAACGTGGCTGTTTGATGCCATTTTTGCACAGATATTTACTTATAACACGTTCTGCCCAGCAGGCCTGGCTTCCAAAAGATGAAATTCTTTATAGTGAGAATATGCACTATGGTGTAAACGTTTATGCACATGGGATATGCTCTCTCTCTCTGAAGCAATCACGATGTGTTTACTGTTTAGGAATTACAAACATTTTTTACAGAGTCCCTCCATTTTCACGGGCTCAAAAGTAATCAGAGAATTAACTGATAAGCAGTTTCATGGTCAGGTGTGGCCTCTTTCCTCCTTATTTCATGACAAATTAAGGAGATAAACGGTCTGGACTTGATTCCAAGTGTTGAATTTACATTTGGTAGCTGTTCATGGAAACTCTCAATATGTAGTCCAAAGAGGTGTCCATGCAAGTGAAGGCCATAATCAGGCTGAAAGAAGAACAAACAAACAAACCAGACCTACCAGGGAGATAGCAGAAGTTTAGGAGTGGTCAAATCAACAATTTGATGCATTGTTAAAAAGAAGAAATACACTGGCAAGCTCAGCAACACCAAAAGGCCTGGAAGATAATGGGAGACAACTAATGTGGATGATCACAAAATTCTTTCCTTGGTGAAGAAAAACCCCTTCACAACATCTAGCCAAGTCAAGTACACTGTCGAGGAGGTAGGCATACCTTTTTTTTTTTTCTTTTAAAGTCTACAATCAAGAGATGCCTTCATGAATGTAAATACAGAAGGTTTACCTCAAGATGCAAACCACTGGTAACACTCAAGAACAGAAAGGCCAAATTAGGCTTTGCTAGAAAGCATCTAAAAAAGCCTGACCAGTTCTGGAAAAAGATTCTTTGGACAGATGAAACCAAGATTTACTTGTACCAGAATGATGGGAAGAGAAGAGTATGGAGAAGGGAAGGAATGGATCACGATCTAAAGCATACCACCTCATTTGTCAAAAATGGAATGTTCTTAAATGGCAGGGTCACTCACCTGACCTCAAACCAATTGAGCATGCTTTTCACTTACTGAAGACAAAACTGAAGGCAGAAAGACCCACAAGCAAGCAGCAACTGAAGGCGGCTGCAGTAAAAGCCTGGCAAAGCATCTCAAGGGAGGAAACTCAGCATTTGGTTATGCCCATGGGTTCCAGACTTCAGGCAGTCATTGACTGCAAAGGACTTGCATCCAAGTATTAAAAATAATCCTAATATTTATGATTATTAGTTTGTCCAATTATTTTGAGCCTGTGAACATGGAGGGACTCTGTAAAAAATGGCTGTAATTCCTAAATGGTTAATGCAATATTTTTGTTAAATGCCTTGAATTAAAGTTGAAAGCCTACACTTCAATCACAACTTGATTGCTTCATTCCATTGCAAATCCAATGCAAATCCATTGTGGTGGTGTACAGAGGCAGAAGTCCAAAAATTGTCATTGTACAAATACTCATGGACCCGACGTTATATCTTAAGAGGAATATCTTAAGAGAACATGCATTTCCGCAGTGTCCAAATATGTTCCAACAATCTAATTAATGTGTATTTTCAGAATGAGGGCAGACTCTGCAGGAAATCTGATGGCTAAAATCTTACAAAACAAATGAATTAATACATTATTCTGTCTCGCTCTGTAACCATTCTGAAAATGCACATTAGTGGGAAAGCTGACTTTTCTCCCTGCAGTAACACAATTTGCATGAACAGCCACTCTATATGCTATATAGAGATGTGCATTTTGGTCACAGCTTAAAATACTTGAAAGATAATACACAAACTTTGTAAAACCTGTTGTATTTGGATGTGTTTAAATGTGAGCCACTGGAGTGCTGATAAGTTAAATGTTAATTTAACACTCCTTTTATATAGTGCTCTTGTTTCTTTCAACATCCTCAGGTTTACTTAATATTCTCTTTTTTTTTTTTTTTAAATAGTAATGGCTCCACATTATATACATGGATAAAACTACAGAGCTCTTGCCTTTTGATGTGAAAGAATTCCTCCATACATATCTCCAAAACATTCTGCTGGTGAATTATTTTACTGTCCAGAATCCATGTTCAGTTTTCATGCTACATTTAAATGGTCAATAACTGCATTATGAAAAGAGAAAAATATGATGTGTATTAAGGAGTTTGTGTTAATGCTGAAAGACAAGAGATTACGGCACTGTGTCTTGAGTTTTACTTTAACATGTAGGGCTAAAATATATAAAGTTAATTACTTAGCCCACTGCTCTCCTATAACCAACGACGGAAATAGGTGCAGCGAAGGTTAATGCGTGTTTTAATATATGATTTAAATATCTGACTCCATTTAATTGATTATCTGACTCCAATAGAATAATCTTCTAGTTCGTGCTAGAAGTGTTAGCAGTGTTCTACTGATATTTGCTCTTAAGCAACTTTGAGTAAGGTTTTCATTAGAATGACGTTCCTACGTCAGAGACTTTTATATAGCTTCTTTACTAAACCATTAATTTGTTAGCTCAGAGGTTTCTATCAACGTGCAAGCCTAGGCCTTATTTTACTTGTCAGAGGTTTTGTTTAAACTTGCAAGTATTAACCTTTACCTTGTCAGAGGTTGACCTTAAACGTGTCTAACGTATTATGCTTTTAGTCTAGGAAGTTATTCATAACAAAAATATCAAGCATAGGCACAAAGTATTTAGAAGTAAGATAACAAATGCATTTAATATAAGGATACAATTGAAAAATACATAAAGTAGAGAAAAGAGTAGCTTACAGTCAGCGTTGTGAACCTCGGAAGCAGAATGGTCGAGAGAGAGAGAGAGAGAGAGAGACTCTTTGAAATGTATAGTGACCACGATACCAAATGGAGATGAAACAATAGGTTTTTAGGGCAGGGAGGACCCCATGGTGCTATGATAAGATTATATCACTTTCAGGTATAGTATGTTGCCGTGGGGGTAGGAAGGTGAGAAGTTTCCGTTGCAAACCAAAGGGGTTGTGTGTGTGTGTGTGTGTGTGTGTGTGTGTGCAGAGAGCACATATTGCAACATATATGATAACAGTTATTTCCTAAACTTCATAATATTTATGATATCACCACAACGTTCCCCATGAAATATGGATACAAATGACACCAAACATGCCCTGAGGAATACTGTAATTAAACACAGTTTAGATGACCAGTTTTAGTTCACCAGGTATCTCTGAAACACATTCCTGATCATTTTAACCTTAATCACATTACTGCCACAATTTTATAAATCTACTACAAACAACAGAAAATCCATGCATTCTCCAGTACATTTTTTTGGAATTACCCAATTCCCAGGTCTGGAAATACCAGACCTTTACATTCCACACACACTCCAGATCTTGCACAAGAACCCTAAACTATACCTTCTCGTGGGTGACCAAAAACAATTAAAATAAACTAAATAAAACCAAAACACACATTACAATTATCATAAACATTCATTTAAAAATAAGGATGTACAACATCCATTTTTACTGCCACTTTACAGCACCCCTTTTCACTTAATGATTGCAAAGGCATTACAATATTAGAAGAGTCCAAAACAATCCCAACCCACACACTTTATAAAGCCTATAACAATGCCTCAATCTTGGGGCTTTAAGAACACTTTCTTGGGTTGCGTATCTACAATATTATGGTTGACATCTTCCTCTTCATTCTTCAGAGCTGTGCGATCCCTTTTTTTGGCAAATCTTCTTTTCATGCTTTCAACCAAGCTTCCATATCTACAAGTAAAAGAAAAATAGCTTTAACTGACAACGTGCATGGTAAACATAAATCTATTTTGATGGAACGGCTCAAAATCAATGTTGTATTTCTCTTCTACACATACCTCATGGCCATCTCCTCATCTGTAATATCGGTGTCCATTCGAGTCACATCCTTCTCCTCCTCTTCACCCTCCTCTTCTTTGGGAGCATTCATTAAAACCATCAGTTTCTACAGAGGATTCGTTCAGATGGTAAATAAGACACTGTACGATTACCAGAAAGTAAGACTAGCTACTTAAGAGCAGGGAAAACAGATACACATAGATTACCTCAACCTCAGGATTGAATCCCTTAAATGACATTCTTCCATAAACCAAGCCTTCACATGGGACATAACTTCTTTCTTCAACAATGTAGCTTCTATATAAAGGACATACACAATTCAGTTGAGTGTCTACATGTACAAAAAACAAACAAACAAAAAAAAAAACTGCACAAGTGCTGTTAAATTGGCAACAGTTCTATTAATATAAATATATTAATATTTAGACTTTTTCTAGCACTGCATGTTTCGCTATGCTTTCCCTCCCCTTTCCTTTTCTCAAACAAGTATGTCTTCACCCCTTTCTGTTATTTTACAGTATTTCAACTGGCTACATAAAGCCCACATCCATATAACACAAATTGGGTCATGCTGCTCGATCACTGTTGACACCCATGAAATAAGTATGGCTTCACCACCTCCTAAACCCGAGTTTTCCCCTGTATACAATAAAAGTAGTGTCGATAGTAAACAGCAGTTATTGAAATCATAACTACAGGAAGATAATAAAATCTTACTCTTTTGCTTTAAGTTCAGGCAGGTCCAAATACCAATGTTCATCGCTTATGATCCTTTTCTCTTCTTCCTCAAGTTGTTTCTTTACCTCAGCATCAAGGCCTCTTTGCATAAACTGCAGAGGGAAAAAAAAAAAAAACTTTGTTATTTAAGTGTGCAGTTAGACAAGAAACAACCCCCTAAATCAAAACATGAAGTATTCACTGCACATTTATTTAGCTAAATCTGACATTTATGGAAACTTGATCCCAAATTGACCGGTTAGATTAAAATCCCACGAGATGAATTATAACGAGCTAACTATTGACGTGTTTTTTTTTTGTTTTTTTTTGTCGCTGTGCAAACTACAAATCCTAAACAACAACTATTTATTGTGGCTATTTATCAGCGACTGCACTCTTTCATTCATCCGCCTTCAATAAGCAGTTTACGGTGACCGGGGAGAGTCGCGTGCGTTAGCTTCTGTGGATGTTTGCGAAGCGAGTTAGCGAGAAACACTTACCTTCATCCGTAAAAGGTTTTTCGACAGTTTCGTTGAGCCGTCGTTTGCCATTTTATCCGGTTCTTGTTACAAATTTACTACCTGTAAATTAAACAAAACAAAACTACCCGCAACTAGCTTTGCTTTCTGATTTCCCAAACGAAGTGTCCAGGTAACAGCGTCACACGGAAATGCTCCACGCGGATATAAACAGAGAGGCACACTACGCGTGCGCACAAGGCCTACGTAAGACGCACTTAATCGCACAGTCGATCGTACAGCGGCTACTTATGCCTGATGTGCTACTGCTGGAAAAGAAAATTAAAAGTGCGCAAAAACTTTCATTCATGTAGTGTGCGTGTTTTTTATTTTATTATTATTATTATTTATGCTAATGTTTGACGTTCGTCCTTATGGTGGCTTTGCATGTTTTAGCATTTTAGAGTTTAATCTCATAAATTTAATCTCATAAATGAGATAACTGTATGATTATGCAGCTGCTATTACTCTACAGCAGAATATTTATTCTACCTGAGTAACTTAAGGGAACATGACATTTGTGGAATTTCTCCATCATTATTTTAGTACACTGTTTAATATACATTTCATTTCATTTAAAAAAAATGTGTTGAGTGAAATGCTCAGTTTAATTAAAATATATATTTTATTTACATGTCATCAAATGCACAAGGACTCTTTTCTTTAATAACAATTGTCTTACTTCCTAACTTATGTGTTAGCACTGACTCCTGGTTCTAGTTTGTGGCACTTATGAAATTCCAAGCAATAGTTTGGACAAAGTCAAATGTCCTAAATGTACTGTGAATGTAAATGTGAATGCTTTTTCTGGCATTTAAAAAATAATTGGTGTATAGCTGGATATCTGGAGAAAGATTATATCTATATTAGGTCAACAAATTACACCAGGAAAAGGTGAACTATGGAAATTAGTTCCATGGTACCTCTTTCTAGAATGACGTGACATCCATTTTTGTCTAGGATTAGATTACATCTACGATCACATATAATAATAATAATAATAATAATAATAATAATAATAATAATAATAATAATAATAATAATAACAATAATGACAATAATAATTATTATTAATATTAATATTATTGTTATTATAAAACAAGCATAGTGTAAGAATGACTGTCGACTTGTGTACTTTAGTGAATGGAAAACACAACTGCTGGTATAACAGCTTATTATAAAAACTTTTCATTCACAAAAAAGTCATCTTGCCTACATACATCATCAAACATGTACACATAATAATCACAGGGGGACATTACACACTGGTTCACAAGTTCAGTATCCTGAAGACATTTTAATAAAGTTTTATTTATTTATTTATTTTTTATTTATTTATTTAAATTTTTTTTTTTTTTGGGGGGGAACCCATTAATGCAATTTGGGTTCATGTAAATTCTTGCACCACAAGCTGTTTTAGTGACATCAGTTGCTCTGGTCCATGTGGTGAGTTTTGAATTCTGATCAGCTCCTCTTGTAACTGAGCCACAGGGTGCTGTAACTTATAGCCTATATCCACCATGGCCTCCAGCAGCGGGCTCCTATACCTGCACAGTCCATAGCGCCTTACTGCTGGCAGCGCCCTGTTTCCAGTCTGGAAAGCTGCATCGAAATTCTCCAGGTCCCTCTGACACACAAACAGTGCACACAGTGTTGGCACGAGCAGGGACGAATCATGAGAACACAATTTCTCCTGGAGCACTAGAGCATTCTGCAAGACCTTCAGGGCATGAGAATACCGGCCTCCACGCAACAGATCATAGGCAGTCTTTAGCTCAGGGTGAGTGAAGAATGCTATAAAAGCAGGTGAGCGGCGGATGTAGCGCAGAGAGTACAGCTGGGTCAGGTAGTCACAGAGAGTCACACGCCGTTCAGTGATGTTCTCTTCTGAGAAATTGCCCATCAGCCTCTTCTTGGGCAAGATGACATCCTCGAGTTCCTCACTGAAGTCCTGAAGCAGCTCATTGTGAAGGTGGAGGAAATCAGAGTAGCGGCGCTCAATGGCCACCTGCTTACAATCATAACTGCCTGATCTGATCATTATTATCTGATACACCTGTGGGAAAGGCCAAGTAAACAATTGATGATAAACCTGTATGATGCGAAAAGTGACACAAAACATACAATATATACACAGCTCTACTAGAGGTATTGATAATCATGCACAATTAATCTGTTTGGGCCATGGCTTAACTCACCACGTATCTGGATTTTGTGTGTTCTATAGTACGGGTGGATGGGATTTGAAACAGCAGTTTGATAGACCTAATTTCTTGTTTCACTGCCCTCCAATGCTGCTGAAGCTCTGCTGTAGTGAGACAGGAGGCACTGACACCTGCAGCTGCATGCAAAAAAAATAATAAAAATCATGTACACACTCACATATACAACCAACATCCTATGTAACATACAGTACTGACCAGTATCAAATGATGTCTCCTCTAGTTGCTCATCCTTAAGAGGATGTATGGTTTCATCATCAGTCCTCAAGTTGAGCAGCTGAGAGTCTGAATCCATCGCCACAACATGTCCACATTTCCTCTTTTCTTCTTTCAAAGTAGATGTTTCATCCATCATCACCACAAGCGTCGTAAACATTAAATATACATGGTACTGTACAAATCATGCATATACTACACTGAGAAGAATTTAGACTAGCTACACAGCTGAGAAAAACGCCTTTTGAATATGCAGAGGCACGTAGCACTTCGCTGTTCTCAGGTTATAATTGACAGTGGTGGAGGAAGTGGAGGAAGTTATGCAAATGGAAATTTACCATTTTCTCTTCCTCGTAGTCTGTAGTAGTTCTGCAACTACTGACGAAACATCTGAAGAAAACTCAATGATGTGTGTGAACGTTCAGGGTTGAAACCTGTTGCTTTTACTGTAAATCTATTTCAGTGAAACTTTAAATCTACTGTAGATAGTTTGTGAGCTGGAACTAAGAACTAAGATTTTGTGAGATTTTGAACTGTTTTCTATAAGAGCCAAATGTGTAAAACTGACATGCTAAACATTTATCCAAGAGGAACTGAAACCAAAACATGGGAGTGTCTCTGTTCTTCATAGCTTTCACTAATTTCACCACATCATCATTGTTTTTTTTTTAAAGCAGCGCAAAATCTCTGTTATCTTCCTAAGATATTGGGGGAAACAATTTAAAATGTAACAATAAATGGGAAGACATTAATACAGCTATGATACAATGCGGCCTGTTTTGTTATGGTGGTGGTGGTGCTTGTTGTTGCTTCTGCAGTTGAAATCCGTGATAATATCCACCAGGGGGCGATGTTTCTTTTACAAAAGAACTTCCCCACAGAAATACTATTATAGAGTAGTATTAGAAGAACATTTGTAGAGCTTGTCTGATTCAGCTTACTGAAGGAAACACATGTTTAATGAAAACACATATGACTTTACAGATCGAGCTGAGTTGAGCTGGTTAAACCATTACACCATGTTTGCCAGCTAGTAAATGCTGCTAAAAAGGAAACAATTTCTGAACAGTAGTAGTGTTTTTAAAGAAATGACACAACAGTAGGGTGGCACTGTGGTACACTGGATCCACTGTAACCCTGACCAGGATAAAGCGGTTACTATAGGTGAATGGTGAATGAACACAGCTATAATGCAATTAGTAAATCTCAAATGTTTATTGATCAGTTTAAATAAGTAATAAGGATGCTGGTAAATAACACACCACTTGGTAAAGTTCTGCTTGTGTTTTGGCAGCTGCTAGTCAGTCCTTTTTTTCAGCAGGGAGATTTTACACCAAATTTGTAATGATCACAAAGATGCATTATTAAACATTTCCACATTTATTGTTGTTCATAATAACCTTATGCAAGAAGGACATTACGGGGTGTACTCAGTATTAAACACTACTATAAAGACTGAGTACATAATGCTAGTGATATCACTCATGGCTGTAACATTACTGTGCTGTCGCATGCTGCTTCTCCTCTCCTTATTTCATCAACTTTTATCTTACATTTGTTTTCTACATCTGGTTAAAGTACAGCTGTACTGTTCGTTTTGTATTGTGTTGTTGATGATTCAAAGTTTTATTATAAACGTACTCTACTAAAAGTATGAATTATGTAAATTATTTTACATAGACAAGACAAAGACTTTTAATTTTAGCAAACAGTTCATGTGTTTCTCAGATGTTCCAGTCAAATAATCAAATAAGTTAAGATGGTAATAGTAAAGAAATCACAATGATATCAGCTCAAGTTTTCCCATTTCACTTTCTGAATGTTATATAAATATTTATATATGCATACATGTAAAATGTCCATTATACAACAGTTGGTTTGCATTCACTAATCTGATTGGACGAGCGGTGTTCCAAGAGCGCTTATATTTAGTATAACCGCACTGGGACATTTCATTGTGTGTATCATACAAATGTGTGTAAGCAAAATTCCAATTCTAGCAAAAGTTAACTGAAACCGTTACTACAGACGTCATCAGTGTTAGCGACATCATCAGTGGACATGGCAAACGATACAGTTTCATGAATATAACTTTTGATTTAAAATATGAAAGCTCATTAGATGTCAATGAAAAGGAAGACGCGACGCCAATTTCACCAGATGCACCTTCAACAGGAATGTACAATTCACTGTGGGCCCAGCAAACAGCTCAATCAGTGAGCATGGCTTCTTCAGGATCTATTTCCATTATCAGAGCAAAAATAAACACAACATTTGGTTATTCTGTGTCTGAAATGTCAGTTATTTTATATTAATTTCTTGTTTATGGAACTGTTATATAAACGCAGTATTGTACTCGCAATCATGCTGTTACACTGAATATTGGCACGGCTGTGATTAGCTATGGCTAATAACTCAGTTTTCACCTCTTGTTTGTGTGATATTGCTTAATTATAGTTGTTTGTGGGATATTGCTTAATTATAGTCTAAATTAAGCCTGGTTTAATTCAGCAATATAAACCTTCTCGATAAAAAAATACCACTTTAAACTTCTGCTGCAACCATTCAAACAAGTGTGTGAGAATTATAGTGGGATGCTTGTGAGTTTTGGATGCATGAACCACTGTATGAGACAAGAGCATCTGTGTGATCCTCCTCAGCCCCACTCATTCATACGGCCATAAGAACATAACCCCGTCACGGCACAGAGAACAATGGCATCAAGCAACTATTTTTAATTCACTCCATTGTTTGACGTGGCAGCCTGGTGCTTGGCATTTATTTATTAGTTTTGAAACATACATTTTCTATTGTTAGGGACATAATTCCTGTTTTGTTCCACAGATGCCGGGTTAGTACGCTCTGTCCGTGCCAGTTGTGAGAAGTGTTACTGTTTCATTGTGGCACTTGGCCCATCTGCTGAATAGCTAATAGGATTTTGTCATTGAAATGTACAGTAGTGTTGTCATATGCACAGGAACAGGACAGGGCAGATGTGTTCATATCTTAATTAATGCAATAAAAGTCTGATATGCCTTCATATTGGTGCAATATCCTTAAATCAAGGATATTTTGCTGTCCCGTTTTTGGAAATGTGAAGTCACTTTCTGCTATTGTCGACGGTCCAACATGGATACTCTAAAGACTTGCACTGCCCAAAAAACAGTTTATGTCCAACCATCACCCTTTCTTCAGTGGATATAGTCCAAATTATTCTTGATTTATACCTAAGAACTGCTGCTGTAATCATGACACCCACGAGGCTCATACTGAACATCCTATTTGACTTTAGACTTTACAGTTGTAGAGGAAAATATTTATAATCCCACTGTCTGGTGTCACCCAGAAGATGATGGATTCCCTTTTAAGTCTGATTCTATTCACGGTTTCTTCCTTATGTTGACTCAGGTTTTTTTTACTTGTCCCTGTAAATCTAAATCTGGATTCTGTAAAGCTGCTGTTTATTTTTAAAAGTGCAAATAAAATTCAGTTGAAATGAACTGATGTATTCATTTAAGACTTACAGTCATGTGAAAAAATACATACACCCCATGGAAATTGTCGGCTTTTTTGTCATATTTGGACAAGCAAACATTTGATCATCTTTGAAACAGTGCCTATTAATAAACTTGATATGCTTGAACAAAACCGCAAGAAAAATTAGCTTTTTCAATCATTTATTCAACAGAAATATCAATTGATGTGATATTCTTCTGTGGAAAAAGGCCACATCCTTGGCCTCAGAAGCTAGTATTGCCCCCTTTAGCAGAAATAACTTCTTGTAGGCGTTTTGCATAACTGACCCCCAGGCTTGCTGGAATTTTTGACCACTCTGCCATGCAATATTCTTTCAGTTGCAAGATGTTTGAGGGTTTTCTTGCATGTACTGCCCGTTTCAAATCCCCCCACAACATTTAAATGGGATTCAAATCTGGGCTTTGACTAGGCCATTCCATAACCCTCCATTTCTTCTTTTTGAGCCATTCCTTGGTGGATTTGCTAGTGTGCTTCTGATCCTGTTGAAAGGTGCACTTTCGGTTCAACTTCAACTTTCAGACAGATGGCCTCACATTATCTTCAAGCACTCTTTGATATAATGCAGAATTCATAGTTGAATCCATTAATGCAAGCTGTCCATTCCATAACATTTCCATCACCGTGCTTCACAGCTGGTATGAGGTGCTTCCCCTGAAAAGCTGTCTTTGGTCAGCGCCAAACATGTCTGCTGTAACTGTGGTCTAACAACTCTATCTTTGATTTGTCTGTCCTGAGCACATTATTCCAAAAGACCTGGTCTTGGCACAGCTCCCATGCAGGTCAAATTTGTGCAATCTCTTTCTGATTGTAGAAACATGCACTTTCACACCAACAGTTGCAAGACTTACTAGCAGATCCTGTGATTAAATTTTGGGGTTCTTGGAGACTTCTTTTGCATCAGACGGTCTGCTCTTGGGCTGAATTTGCTGGGATGGGCAGTCCTGGGCAAATTGGCAGTCGTTTGAAATCTGTGCCACTTGTAGATGATTTTCCTTACAGTGGAATGATGTATTTCAAATAATTTGGAGATCTTTTTAAATCCCTTGCCAGATGCCCATAGGCATCCACAACCTTTTTTCTGAAGGCCTTATAGAACTCTTTAAATCTTGGCATGATGACACCACACACCTCAGTAACAAAGGGAACAGCAGGCACTAGATGTGAGAGGTTTTAATAACACCTGTACCCCCAAAGCAGGTTCACGGGCACCCAATCTTCAACACCTGATTCTAATTTTATGGATTTGAAGGTGTGATAAATGTAGGGGTGTACTTACTTTTTCCATGTGCTCTGATCTGTTTTTTTGTTAATTTAAATTGTGAAAATTACTACAAAATGTCGATTTTATGTGTCATTTGATTGAGTGTCTCAACTTTAGGATCAAATGTTTGCATGTCCAAATATGTACATAAAAAACAATAAAAAAACAACAATTTGTTTACTTATTTGTGTAATAAGTGTACTTATTTTTTCACATGACTGTAACTGTCATTACACAAAATCAGACTGCTTCAGACATTACTGGTAGACAAAAATAAAAGCAAATCAATAAAATCTAGTTTCTTCAGAGTGTGTACTCTTTACTGACAATTTCATACTGGATTGTAAGCAAGTTATGAAATGTCCAATTAATTAATGAAATGGTCAGTGTAAAGTCACTCTATATACTTTTCTTACACTCATATGTATAAACCTTTCCTGTTCATGTTCCTTACCTTCACTGTATTTACTGAATAATTCATAGTGGTTGAATAGCATGCTTAAAATAACTAACTAACTAAATAAATAACTTTATTATTAGCTGGGATTTTAAACTTTATATAGGCACTTCCTGGCTTACTAAATTTTATTTGTATCTTTATCTAGACCTAAAATGAATGCATATCCTTCCACTTGACAACGCCATCATACTGATGAGAAATAAGAGCCTGTAATAAGATGGCTTTGTAGCTGACCAAAATGAAAGGTAAACCAAATGATGTGTCATGGAGTGATATGACAGTAATTAACCAACGTGAAGCTTGACTGGAGCAGAACAAAGGCAATGTCTTTGTGCTCTCATGGACGTATTGTTGGGTGATACCTAATAAGATGTTTTACCACTGTTACATTATTGACCCTCAGCCCCATGCATAATTTCCATCTACAGCTTCTTCCTGCCTTTCATGCAGATGACAGTTCACTCTCAATTGTTTCCCTGATATCATTATTCAAATTCCTATCTTTTATACAAAACAAAACAAATTTCTATGTTTCCATCCACCTCCTTTATTATGTAGATTTATTCTATAGATCTGGATATGTAGGACATAGACACATTCAGTAAACAGTAGCCTCAGAGTTTCATAAAGTCCATCAGTGTGAATCACATAAAGAGATTTAAATGCTGCGGAATTTACCATCACTCAGCTAAATTGATACTTCTTGAATTATACTGCAAATCCATTTGCCTTGACTTACTACTACTACTAGACACCCTATAGTCATATGCAACCCCTACACAACTATACACATCCTGTTCAGCTATTCAATAGCATTGTGTAGTTTCCATACACACTGATGCACACAGATTTAAAAAAAAAAATATATGAATGTATGTATTTAAACACAGTTTAACTACTGCCCAATGTCAATTATAAATATCAGTACTACATTCTGTTCTATACACAATCTCTTTGTCACAAACATACATACACACAAACAACACATGTTAGCAAACATAAAAGCTCATCAGTCCCTGGATTATCATACCGTCTGGCTTCCCCAGCTATAATTTGAGAACAATAGTGTACCAGGGTATGACAGTGAGGAGAATTCATAGATCATCTGCATTATCTCCCAGAATTCCATGCTGCACAAAATAGCAGTCTGCTGAATGTGATTCTCTCAATATGACTTCACTGAGAATATGAGGTCCACATTCCAGGAGGATCTGAAAACACAGAGTGTTAAACAGTCAAGCAGAAAACAAATGGAGGTCCAGAAACCTGTATAAATTATTATACAGTATAATTCATGTTAATTTTCTAAAATGCCATACAATTCAGTGGCACAGTGACTCACAGCTCCAGGTTGCCTGGTTTCTTTCACTTTCTAAAAACATGTCGATAGATGAATCGGTAGCAACATTGTCCCGAGATGTGAATGAGTCTGTGTAGATATTACACAGTAGCACAAATCATTTGAGATAAAACAGAATAAGACTTTGTGAACACTCAGTACAGTAATACATTTGTGAAAAGTCATCATGTCCACAAATATCCATTTACGCCAAATGTAATCAGTCAGCCAAGACATGTTTTCTTCTTTAGTTCTGCACTGGGAATTAGCTATAAGGGTTGCTGTGGCAAAGTAAAAGGATAGGAAAGTGACTTCCTCTATAAAGGGTAATGTCTCACAGTGCTTGCTATGCGGCTACTATTCTGTGGAGTGTGTGTGGAAGCCCTACACTGGCAACCCTCAAGGTTTGGCTCTGAGACCTCAAAAAAAATATACCCATTCTCTCCTTGAGAGGTTTTGTGATTTTTATTTATTTAATCATGGGAATGACACCATTGCAATATAGATGAATGGTTTATGAACCATGTGTACATTTATAAAGTGTTACTGAAAATACTTTCCAAATACCTTCAGAATGATTTATACCTGCATTCTATAATCCCAAAGCTTCATTGAAGCCTACAATACTTAATCCAAAATGAAAAGCAGTCACTACTGTTTAGTCTAAGTTGGTGTGAAAATGTAGAGGTTTCCACACAAATAAACAGACCTGGTGGTGGAGGATCCCACAGAAACCCAGCAGGGTCAAAATCCTGGCCATAGGCAAATCATAAGTGTTTGTTAACGTGTATCGAGGCAAAGATTGTATTTGTAAGGAAGAGGAGAGCAGGTGTGGAGTGTATGATATGAGACCATGATGGCTAGTCTGGACTGTTATTCAAATCGACAGAAACCCTCACCGTCCCCTGAAGGAAATCATCCCCATGTGTATTACCATCATTGTCAGGTGGGACCTGAGAACTAATTCTATGTTTGATGGTAAGAAGCCTGACTGTCCCTCTTGGGCATATGAAAGCAAATGTGCACAGATATGACACTGTCACTTTGATAAAAAAGGAATATTTACTCACACATGTAGCTTTGTCAGACTCTACAGGTAAGTTATGCTGTAATTTTTGCTTTAGTGGAGCTTTTATGAAAAGCCAAATAGTAGAATAGAAATGATAGTTATATAAATAATTATTGGCCTAAATGACACAGACACTCGTGCTTTTGAATTTTTATGCATTGGATTTTCTTTTTGAAATTCCCCATACTGTTTTCATTATAATCGACAATATACCTTACAGCATATAGAGTACATGTATTTATTTGGCTGATGCTTTTATCCAAAGTGACTTCAGTTGAGACAGGATACAACTGAACAGTTGAGGGTTAAGGGTCTTGCTCATGGTCCCAGCACTGGCAGATTGGAGGTGCTGGGATTTGAACTCATAACCCCAAGTCTTAACCATCACTGCTTTCATATAAAGACATATCCCAATATCCCACATTGTCCTAAGATATAACCTCAAATTAAGGTAAAGGTGAATAATAGCTCTGTAACTTTCTAAAGGAGCATTATAGGGTGTCCTAAAAGTCTTTATACATAGGGGACTATGGATGCCAGCAGCACATCAGTTGTGCCTTCATCAGTGGATGTTTGTGGAAGTTCACTTCTTGGTTGGTCCACAACACTTATAGTCTTTTTGAATTTGTTAATAAGTTTGGCAATGGTGCTGTGTGTGATGTGCTGCCATGTTACCTGTTCTATCGCAATCTTGCAAATTCCTGATCCAGCCATGAGAATTTGTATATATATATATATATATATCTCAAATCGGCATTTTGAAACAATTTCACAATTTAAATGAACAAAAAACAGATCAGAGCACATGGAAAAAGTAAGTACACCCCTACATTTATCACACCTTCAAATCCATAAAATTAGAATCAGGTGTTCAAGATGGGTTCCAGTAAATAGAATCTGCTTAGGGAGTGCAGGTGGAACCTGTCTTATTTATACCCTTCTCCTATCTAGTGTCTGGTGTTCCCTTTGTTATTGAGGTGTGTGGTGTCATCATAACAAGATCTAAAGAGTTCTGTAAGGCCTTCAGAGAAAAGGTTGTGGATACCTATGAGCCTAGCAAGGGATTTAAAAAGATCTCCAAATTATTTGAAATACATCATTCCATACATCATTGTAAGGAAAATAATCTACAAATGGCGCTGATTTCAAACGATGGCCAATTTGTCCAGGACTAGCCATCCCAGAAAATTCAGCCCAAGAGCAGACTGTCTGATGCAAAAAGAAGTCTCCAAGACCCCAAAAATTTCATCACAGCATCTGCTAGTAAGTCTTGCAATTGTTGGTGACAAATTGCATGCTTCTACAATCAGAAAGAGATTGCACAAATTTGACCTGCATGGGAGGCATGCAAGGAAAAAGCCTTTGCAAGACTACAGTTTGCCAATGAGCATATAAGCAAAGACCAGGCCTTTTGGAATAATGTGCTCTGGACATGCGAATCAAAGATAGAGTTGTTTGGCCACAGTAACAGCAGACATGTTTGGTGCAGACCAAAAGATAGCTTTTTCAGGAGAAGAACCTCATACCAACTGTGAAGCACTTCGCTGCCTCAGGGACTGGACAGTTTGCATTCACTGATTCAACTATGAATTCTGCATCATATCAAAGAGTGCTTGAAGATAATGTGAGGCCATCTGTCTGAAAGTTGAACAGAAAGTGAACTTTTCAACAGGACAATGATCTTAAGCACACTAGCAAATCCACCAAGGAATGGCTCAAAAAGAAGAAATGGAGGGTTATGGAATGGCCTAGTCAAAGCCCAGATTTGAATCCCATTGAAATGTTGTGGCGGGCTTTGAAACGGGCAGTACATGCAAGAAAACCAATTGTCCAGCAAGCCTGGGGGTCAATTATGCAAAACACCTACAAGAAGTTATTTCTGCTAAAGGGGGCAATACTAGCTTCAGAGGCCAAGGATGTACTCACTTTTTCCACAGAAGAATACCACATCTAATGATATTTCTGTTGAATAAATGATTAAAAAAAGCTAATTTTCCTTGTGGTTTTGTTCAAGTATATCAACTTCATTAATAGGCACTGTTTCAAAGATGATCAAATGTTTGCTTGTCCAAATATGTCAAAAAAGCCAACAATTTCTATGGGGTGTACTTACAGTGGGTATATAAAACAAAAACTGTATCTGTCTTCATTTCAGGCTGAAAAGCAACAAAATGTGATTATTTTAAAGGGGGCTGATTCTTTTCTATACCCACTGTATGTTTTCACATGACTGTAGATTGATTGGTTAGCCAGCTAATCTAGGCTTTATTTTGATTAACTAGGCTGAACTAAGAGCAACTGGATGAGTAATAAGAGCAAATTACCATATATATTAGAATATATATTGGTCCATATATATTAGAAATGTATTTATTATATATCTAAAATGTGTCCAAGGCTGTGTCCATTAGGTCCCTAAAGGTGGACACAAACATCAGCTGATTATCTTGAGGTGCAAGATTATGAAGAAACAACATCAACAACAGGGAATATGTTCAACAATGAGATCATGATCAGAATCAAAGGTTGATATCTATCTGCTCTGCCATCTGCAGTTGGAGGTCCTATCTTGTGTCTAGCTCCTTCTCTCCCACTGAGTACCAGCTGTCATAATCTAATCAGCTAGGCCATTTAACACACATGGATAATTCTCTCCATCCACATACACACTCCTTTGTTTCTCCTTATCATACTTACATGTCAGTCAAAAAGGGTTCAGACAATCATTAAATTGCCATGAATTTGAAAAAGGAAAAAGGCAAGTTTAAAGTATCTACCTTTCCAGGCAGCTGTTAAAATTTCTTTGATTTTACAAACACTCAAATTACCTGGTCTGACATAGATTTATGTGTTTTCGCATATTTTAAAAATTCTTTCTTGGCAAGATGAATAACATTAGATATTATATCACACTGTTTGCTCTTATGTGGTCTGTAATGCACTTCCTATATAATCCTATATATTCTCTCTATAGTTTAGCTTTGTATTATTTATGAGCTTATTGTAATTTCTCTAAAATTTGAATATCTAAGCAGGGAATAGTTATAAGTGAATCAAGGTAAGTATACTATTAAATGATTAGTGTATTTTAGTGGAACAAACTAATCAAGATCTAATCACTGTAATTAAGGATTGGAGACTCACCATGTATCTATGTTTTACTGTTTATACCAGCACTGTCTATGAATCTTTATTCTAACTCTAAGTGTTCCTGCCTTTAAAGCACTTACTTCGAGTCTCATTAGGATCTGACAACAACCAGTTAATAAGTTACACTGAAATGTAGTTTTCCTTATTTAATTGCTATTCTGTATGATTGTGAATGGTCTGTGGCAATAATACTGATTAAACTGGAATAAAAACATAAGAAACTCCATGTGCCGGTCCAATAGTTGATAGACTTGCTGAAAGTGTTATAACACACTTTATTGCAATAGAAATTTGAAAAGGCAGCATAGCTCTTCTGTCTGGAACCTACTACAGCAGGCACAGCCTGACCCCACAGTCATGAAACAACTGACTAAGCTTCTATGACTGATATGATCTGAGCCATACGTGCAGCCAGCACAAAGCCATAATCACAGTGTTATCAGTAGTAGGGTTTGGGGTGGATAGGTTTAAGCCCTGGTGGAGATTTGGCCGTTCTTCTGTTATTGAATATTTCCATTGTCAGGCTAACAAAAGTGTGATGATCATGCAGAAAATGCTTACAAAGGAATTGCTTTCTTTGCATTGTAAACAGCATGCTGATATCAGCTGTTTTGAAGAGAAATTTGTGATAATTGGAAAAGTGTTGTTTTGTTTGCCATTTATGAGTCCGTACAACAAGCTGCCAGGACCATAAAACGTCTAATAGAATGATAGCAAAATAATCAGTGGAATTATTATTATTATTATTATTATTATTATTATTATTAATTAATTAATTAATTTATTTATTTATTTATAATTATTTTTTATTAAGCTTTTTAGATACATTTTATGATCATGAAAGATAAAAAATATGCAATATTCTAGATAATTGCACCAAACAATTGTCTCAGTTCATGCATTTGTCTAATTTCCTCAAGAACTGAGAAAGGGTACAAAAGTATGCCCATTTCACTTCCTGACCAGCCTTCCTGTTTTTTATTCAGACACTTTAGCTCAGACTGCTACAGGGCATATCTGTCTGAGTCAGATATGTGTCTGATGAGCATGGTGGATGTGTTTTGTACTCAAGCCCTTGTGCCTCATTCTTGCTGATTGCTCATTTTATAATGCTAATGGACACTGGCTGGTGTTGGGTTTCCCCCTGTCAGCTGGCCACTGCCACCAGGAGCACACTTAATGGGGGCTGACGGTTTACGAAGCAGAACTCATTCAACATGAGGTTTGGTATGTGAGATTGTGGTGCTGTGGTGCAGTCACTGCACTAAGTTAGTGCCCTTTATGAGTCAGTTGTATTTGATGTTGCTTAAACTCCTTTCTAGGATGTAATGTATCACTGTGGAGAAATGAGCTCCAGCACAGAGTGCATATCTCTGGAAAAATATTTTTTAAAAAGACAAAAGTTTAATACAAAAGAGTTCAGTACCACATCATAGGTTACATTTCCTTGCTCTTATGCATTCTTAAATGAACATGAGGATAACTGTAAGCACAAATTGAAGTAATTTGTTCAAGAACACTGAATAATCCTAATTTAGCAAAAATACTGCCTACATAGTCCACCTGTTGACTACATGGTGTTTTTTAAAAGTCACGAGACTAGTAGCTGATACCTATGATGGTGTACCTATGAAAGGTACACCTTTCAAATGAATAGGCCTTTTTATTCTGTTAAGGTAGCACGAGAGCTATCGCCTTACATTGGCAAAGATCATTCAGTATAGCACAATGTGTTATTATTAGTGGGTTTATTGAAATGTAAATTCAGAGGACAAAGTGACCCAGATTTATATCACAAGTGAAAGGGCATGACTTTTGCTGTGCAGGTGGAAACACTGGCAGTATTATGTTAAAGCTGTTAAGCGTTATTCTTCATAAAAGCTTATACCACACACAGAATTGTACAGAAACAGACAGAAAGTTGGCTATAACATAGAAAACCAAAAGCTCCTAGCAATCATATATATTAAATGGACACTTGATTACCAAGTTCATACATTTTGACATGTAATACTATAATAATATTAAATATCACACACACACACACACACACACACACACACACACACACACACACAATTTTCAAAAACCTTCTGTAGCACCAAATGTATCAAATTTTGGTCACAGTAAAAAATATATATATAAAAAAACTAAATGTAAACTGTTGTGTTATAGTATGTGGATCAAATATGTAAAATATTAACACAATTACTACTTTTAGTACAAAATAATAATAATAATAATAATAATAATAATAATAATAATAATAATAATAATAATAATAATAAGTAGTAGTAGTAGTAGTAGTTGTATAGTACTAATAAGAAGCTCTCTTACTTTGTGAATAAGTTAAACAGGCTGATTGGGCCTACCTATATAAAAATTCAAATAATAGCAATACCAAACTATAAATATTAATAATAATAAATAATATCCATAATAAAAGAATTGAAGAAAGTAGAAAGTTATTACCAATAAATTAGTCATAAAATGATTAAAACATATACAATCTATTAAAAAAAAAACATACAACTGATGTGAAACAGTGTCTGAGTATGCACTGACAAAATACTGACAAATCAGTGTCCAATTTTAAAAACATTTAACAAGTAGGGGGGAAAAGCAAAAATCATAACATAGAGTAAATGCTTGAACATTTTGAAAATTCAGAATATGTATTCAGTAGTCAACTGAATATATATTGTAATCAGGTAACTAATGTTTTATTCTCAGAAGAGAGATTCAAGAAATATTAATCAGTTTTACTCTCCTCAATAAATGGTGTAATGTGAAAACATGTCCCATTCTCACCAAGCCTCTCAATCCAAGGAACATCTCTTTTCATTTCTATATTATGCGTTTTTTCTAGACTTGCTGTGAGTCCACCAATGGGTGAGTTTCCTCCACGTCCATCAGAAAGGGACACGTGTGGCATACTTCCATTCTGAATCACAGAGATCTCATTGGTTTTCAACGCCAAGCCGGTAGTGAGAGGTGCTGTGACATATTGATTCCAGAAGCCAACAGACACGCTGTTACTGACAGTTTCTTTTGGGAGAGTGTCTGGAATTGTCACAGGATTGGATTTAAGGACAGTAAAAGGACCTTCTACAGAGAGCCTACGACCTCGGCGAGCTGGAGAACTGTTCCACATATGGGTTCCCATGTGAACCTAGAAGGATATAAAAAATTAAAAACCCACAAAAGCTAGGCATTAATGGTGCATAAGATGCTGTTAGTAGTGAAATAATGCTAGTATTACAGTCTTGTCATTTTAACATTACTAATTTTGTGATAACAATAAACTTTTAAAGGTGATAACTACTCTTTTACACAACTTTTCTCTTTTAAACAACTTTTCTCTTCACACAATATTATTTCTTTTTCTACTTTTTCTATTTCTTTTCTACTTTTTTCTTTTTCTACTTTATATTCGCTGGATTTTTTCTACTCCATAAACGTTGTGTACGTACATTGGTGAGTCAAATGTAAACCTTTAAAAAAAATTATTTGGCATTGTTTACTGCAAATAGGTGTCACAAAAGTGTAACATATTTCTACATATGGTCCAGATTCCTCTAGAAAATAATTTGATTCAATTCTAATTTATGTCACACTTTTAAGGTTTTCATTTCATTTTCATTTTCACCCTCATATTTTGTATAGATAAAATTAATAGATAGACAGATAACTAACTAACCAACTAAGTAAATAAATAAATATTTACAGCAAAGTGACTTTTGACTGGTTGTACCTTCAGATTTCCTTTGGTGGTGAATGCACGTCCACATACAGTGCAGGCAAAGGGCTTCTCTCCAGTGTGTGTCCTCTCATGAATTTGCAGAGCACTGGAGGAAGAGAACATCTTTCCACAAGTGCGGCAGAAATGCTGTTTGAAGGCTTTCCGGGATGGAGCTGAAAGAACTGTCAGCGAGGGAGCTGAGGAGGTCATCATGCCTAATACTGCATCTTTGCCATCTTTATTTAAGATGCTGTTGACTTCCATCTTTATTTTTGAGCAAACTAAGTGGCCCATAGAGGGATGAGGTGGAGAAACAAGATTCTCGCTGGCTTGTTTAGGTATCTGTAAAGGTAGATCTTGCAGCTGGTGGGTGAGCATGTGCTGTTTTAGGTTCCCCTTGGTGCTAAACCCCCTGTTACATGCATTGCATGTGAACGGTCGCTCTTTGGTATGACTGCGATAGTGAATGTCCAAGGCACTCTGACAGGCAAATGTCTTGTTGCAGACATCACATGCATTGTTCTTAGAGGTCCCCTGTTCACCTGAAGGAACCTTAATGGTCATTCCTCCTTTTAGAATATCAACAGGTGTTGAATTAAATGTCAAATTTGGCTGTAAGAGACCTGTGATAGTCAGCTCTGCATTTGATGTTTTCTGGTGAGTATCAAATGTAAGAGATCTATAATTGTCCAGTAAACTCTTTTTAGAAAAATAGTCCCAATATGCATTTTCAGGACAAGCAGGGCTCCTGGATCGTTGGCTGGCATGGTCATTACCAAGATATGACTTGAGAGACAAATAATCTCCCTCCATTGACACATTCTCTAACTTGCCATTTAGTAAATCCTTCTCTTGAATTATTTTCTCTGCTCCAGATGTCTTTATAGCCTGTGATGATGTAGGAAATGAACACAGACTATCCTGGGAAGATACTGCATCTTTGGAGTCTGAAAAACTCTTTGTTATTTCCATGTTCTCATCTGAAAGGTTCTCATCCAGGTTATTCTCTTCTACTGAGCATGTATCAGGTTCCACTGATTCTTGGTAACTTTCTGGGAGGGTAACACTGGTGATTTGTCTAACCATGTGCGTGCGTATGTGCTGTTGTAAAACCATGGCATTTGTGTACTTTTCTTGGCAAATGGGGCACGAATGCTGCACTTTCAAAGGTGGCATGGCACAATGGATGCTATAGTGCGTTTTGAGGTTGCCTTTGGTTGTGAAAGCCCGTCCACATATCTTGCACTTGAATGGTCTCTCGCCTGTATGTGTGCGGTAGTGCATTTTGAGGGCGCTCTGGCAACTAAGTACACGATGACATATCATACACTCATTAGGGTCTGTGCTTTTCTTGTCTATGTTCTCGACCAGTTGCTGCAGCTTGGTGGTTTCTGAAGTGTCCATACAATCTGGTAGATCCCCAAATGGCAATTTTGGTTTGATATCCTCAAACAGGAATGGGATAGATGAATTTGTATGGTTAGAAGTATTGTCATTACTGGTGTGGTCTTCTGAACCATTTCCAGAGGAGTTTAAATATGTTTGAGTGCTCAGGTATTTTAGTTCTTTATATTTTCCATTTAATGTTGGAAAATGATCATTGCTGGATTCCTCTTTATTGTTGTTTCCTCTTTCAAACATCTCAAACCCATTTAAACCACTAGCGCCAGGACTAGCTGGTCTGCCAACTGATACCACTTGTGCCTCTCTTTTAATTATGCTTGGAAGACTTGGCAAAGATGAAGTTAACAACAAACCAGGTAGGCTGGTCACAGATGGTTTGCTGTCTAACCACTTGGACGCAGGCTTATCTGGCAGCATGGACATACCATATGGGATGCCGGTACTTGTTGGAACATTGTCTAAGTGCTCTGGAACTGGATAAGGATTCATTCGTATGTTTGGATATTTTTCTTTATGACGTTGAAAGTGAACTTTTAGGTTTCCCCGTGTTGAAAACCGATTCCCACATATGTTGCATTTGTATGGTCTCTCCCCTGTGTGGGATCGTAAGTGTATCTGTAAAGCACTATCACTTCCAAATACCTTGGCACAAAATCTGCATTTGTGTTTAAGCAAACCTTCATTAAAAGGCCTTTTGTGTCCAAATGAAGTCATATTGGGCAGTTTGCCCTTCCTCTGCTGAGCTAAAGCAGTCAAGGCATTCAAGTCCTCCACAATTGCCCCAATGCTTGGCAATGAGTTTTCAAAGATGTAATTTCCAGTAGGACTATGAGGTAGACTGAGATCATTTGTTAAATTTGGTGTGCTATCAGCTGAAACAGGGGAAGGTGAATGACTTGTGACACTCTGCTGTCTAGAAAATGTATTGTCATGGTCAGATTGTTTTTCAGATGGATACATGCCAAGTTTGCTTCTATCTGTATCTGCCATTTGAGTGATATCTCTGACACTCAAGTGAGCTGTGGTATCATGGTTGCTGGATAGTTCTGCATGCTTAAGTTGTCTGACTTTGCTAATGCCGGCAGACTGACTCACCAGGCTTTGTGCTAGCCCTGCAGCTTCCGCTAGCTGCTGGGAGAGGTGTGAGCTAAGTGTTATTAGAGGGCCGGTCTGAGAAATCTCTGATGTACCTTGGCAGGTGCTGGAGGGTGCAGATGTGTCTGTATTATGGGCTGATAACAGTAATATGTGCTGTCGAATTTGCTCAATGAGCTTCAGCTGCTGCACTTGATGTTGCTGCACGGCAACAAGTTGCTCAATCAGACTCATTATGTTGCAGTTGGTAGGATTACTGCTGTTAACCACTGCATTCAAACATCCATCCTGAGAGAACTGAGCCACAGCCACTTTTGTACTTTCTAAATTCTCAATGATGACATTGCTGGTGGTGGAGGACAATTTACTCAGTTCAGATAAAAAGTCTGGTTGAGGCAGAACTGTTGAGTACTCTGAAGTTAGGGTGGCAATGCATGCACTATGATTTTCTATGTTGTTCTCATTATCTGATTGGAAATGACTGGCATTGTCACTGTTGGTGTCAGACACAGGTGATGATTTTCTGTTTTCCTCAAGTATTTTGTCATATAATCCTTCAGTATCTTCAGTATTGATGCTGTTGTTTGTTTGGTCCTCTGTACTGTGACTGGGTGAATTAAATGTGAAAGATGAAGACGGAGAGGTCGAACATCCATTTTCACTCACTATTAGAACTAGCAGATTCTTAGAGCAACCCATCTGATGCTCATGGAGATCTGCGATGCTTAAAAACTCGGCGCAGCAATTCTCACACACATGGACATCACAAGCCTGAGGGCTGCTATTGTTTATGTGGAAGTCTACATTATCTTTGGAGAACAAAAGAAAAAAAAATGTTAGATTAGACATTAATCACAAATTAAACACGACATTCAAGTGCTACCAAATGGCAGTAAAATGCAAATGTTTGCATATCCAGTGGAAAGAATAAAGAAGACAAAGCAATTTACTTTGTGGCAACAAAACATTTTTTGTATTTGCTTCCACAGATATTTCTTCATTATCATAAAAATAGTCAAATAGTGTAGGTTAAGGTAATGAAATGAAAATGAAAAATGTGATCAGTTCGAAAGATTGCATTTCCTTTTTGAATGTGATGTAAATGGTCTCCTATAACTTGTATGACTCTCTTTTGTATCCTCTCAACAGCTATTGGATTTGAATTTTCTTTCTTTGTAGATAAATTCTACAATAAAGGTTCAATTCCCATTTTGAAAATTGCTGTGGATGCAAACTTTTATGACCACTTCTTAATAATTATGCTCTTACTACTTATTATGGAAATAGTAATTCAAAATAAAATAATATTATGACTATGTATTCTTATTATTAACAAAACAATACTAGATTCGTGTCACTTAATTAAAATGAATACTAGTGTAATTAGATATTAATAAATATTAAATAACACAATATGTTAAATTCTGAAAATCTAAGCTTTCTTTTTTTTTCTTCTTCAGAACACCCTAACGCAATGAGTGATGCCATATTTCATTCATGAGCAAATTAAAGACAACCTTTATGCCTTGCTTGTAAAAGTAAAGTAAATCAGCATGAATAGTTTTGAATAATAAAACTACATTTCGAGTTGTCTAGCTGTCTTATAGGCTCATCTCACTCACTATTGCTGCAGTAATGATTCGTAAACAATTACAAACCGTTTTGAGCTGAGTTTCCTGAAAGCATGGCAAAGTTAAGAGCATTGTAAGTGGTAGACACACACACACACAGAGAGAGAGAGAGAGAGAGAGAGAGAGAGAGAGAGAGAGAGAGAGAGAGAGAGAGAGAGACAAAGGGGGGAAAACAAACAATAGAAACCATCACAGAAATTCTAATGGTTTCCACTACAAATACCATTACAGACCACCAGCTGACCTTTAAAACCATTACCATTACCATTATTGGTCCTTAATGTTACACATTAGACATAACATGCCACCAATAGGATGCAACAAATGACCAGTAGAGACCCACAGTGACCATTACAGTTTCCATTAAAACCAATACAATTCACATTAGAACCATTAAAAACTCTATGAGGGTTTTTTTTTTTTTTGCAAAGAGAGAGAGAGAGAGAGAGAGAGAGAGAGAGAGAGAGAGAGAGAAAGTTCATTGTGATGCTCACTCTACATTTAGCAATCATCTGGGAAACTAAGCCCTGTGTTTTTAATACTGGTTGAATATCATTTGTATAATATTTTCAGTAATCGTAAATTCTTTGTACATTCTCATTTACTTGAGTCACGTGCTCGCTATACTGAAACGTACCTAAGTGTAGAGGAGGATCCATGTGGACACACTGCGGCTTCGCCTGTTTTCTCCGCGACATGCCGTTCATACATCAGCAGAGTGAAGAGCGGATTTAACACGTTCAAATTTCCCCGCTGCCAAACTCACAATAAAACTAATATTTTACTGTTAAACAGGAGACTGTAATCCTGTTTATGTTCACTACACTCAGCAGCCTCATTTAACACATTTAGACTGTAAACCTGTTTACAACTTACTTCATACGAACTAAAAACTTTCCTCACACATTCCCAGAGAGTATTAAACCACAACTGCTGTAGATATCATCAAAAATGTATACGCTCTTTGACAGCACGATGCGGGTAAAGCCCCGCCCACGTCCTTCCTATTGGACAGTGTACGGAGAGGCGGGGTTTGGGTGGAGTAAACCAGCATGAATCAGAGGTGGGTAAGAACTCAAGACCAAAACAATGCCGTTATATCATTTTATATGAAATCTTATACATGACTGGTTTGTATCCCATTTAGGCAGGCAGCTTGCACACAAAATGCATCATTTAAAAACTGATTATACCACATCCCTGTTGAATTTTTGGCACGAAGGTGTTGAATTTCCTTTAACAGCAGCTCTCACACTTCTGGCTGTGATTCAGATGACATGTTTATATTAATCGTTCTAATATGTATGGTTGACTATATACACGCAATCTAAGCTTAATAATAAAATTCAAAAATAAACAAACAAAACAAAACAAAGAAAAGTGTTATTTGACAACGGCATCCAATCAATGATATGGTGAAGCTTTCTGTAAGTGGATGCTTATTTAACATTTATGGAAGGAGTCTTCAGTGTCAGAGCTTTGTCAGTAAGCTTTCCACCACCAGAAAGGCTTCAGGACAGAGGAGTTTGCACTTTCTAGTGTATGGTAGCATGACAAGCTGAGGTTTTTCATAATGTAAGTGAAAACAGGAACTAACCTGTCTTATGGATGCTCCACAACATTAAATGTAGCTATAAATTGTTAAAAGTATGATGAGCAGTTCATTAATAAATAAAAAAAAAATGTAATGCTTGACATGCTTTTGTGGTATAAGAAGAATAAAACCTTGCCATGATATGCTGTTCTTGGAAAATAATCAATTTCAGGGTGGTAACAATAACCCCGCTATGAGTTGGGCCTCAACACACCACCCTAGCATAGCATTGATTATTTTCCTATAACTGGCCTGTGGTGTTTCTTTCCTTTCTCAATATTTATTACAGTTGGAATTGGTTTGTCAAACCAGAATTCAGAATACCTTAACATGCCCGATTTCTGGAGTTGTGATATTTAATAAGTGATATTAACTTCAAAAGGTAATGGTTGGCTGAAACTGACTCGCCAAGGAGGAGGTAACAATCCATCATAACCAATACCAGTATTTTACCAGTTTCAAAGTAGGTCAGGTACAAAATGATATGAGAGTGTAATATGATGAAAGAAGGATGTTTTATGAAACAATACTGTCACGCAAACATAAGCCTTCTTTTTGTACTATCAGTCATCATCTTTTACTTCTATGGACAGAGGTGTGTTGACCCAGATGAACTACCTAATAGGTCTGGAATTTTCCTTTAGCCTTTGATGGAGTATAAACATGACTATTACTGTCAACTGGATATTCTGATTTATGGTAGGTTCTACAGCATGCTGGGCAAATACATAAATATATGTGTGTGCGTGCATGCATGTGTGTATGTTTATGTGTATGTGTGTGAGAGATAGAGCCAGGTGTATTTCACTACATCCTATGAGTCATCTTTTACAGTCATTAGATATGAAGGTCTCTGCTGAAGCGCTGCTATGCCTTGCCTGGGGACCATAACAACAGACTGGATGTGGCAAAATGACACCTTTATTTCCTATAAACAAACCCTGGATTCCAACTGTTTCTATTCCTGTCTGATAACTATACCCTTGTACTAGTACACATGCAATTGACTTACCTCACCTCATACAAAATTTATTAATTTATACTGAGCATTTTATTTGGTATTTTTCATTTTGTTGTGAAATCTGACATAGTTGTTGTGTGGTAAATAAATGAATTCACTGAGATTCATGGCTTCTCTAAAGCCTATTCCTTATCTCAGTTTTGACTGTGTAAAAATACAATGTAGCTGTCTGTAAGACCGATCCTTTCATTTCTACACAAAAGCATCAGATAGAGGTAGCTGGAGTCTTCAAAAATGCTAAAGAGTGAAATAGATGTTTATTCTAAAAGACTTGATACAGTCCATTCCTCTCATTCATCCATTTTCTTTTCTCTTCCCTTTTTCTAAAACTAGGCTTCTTCAGAGTTTCAGGAAACCAAGTGGGCACAGGCACAACTAATACTTATTCTCACATGCATCTTGTTTTTTCCCTTAAAATGACAATGATTTAAATGAAATGCCTTGGTGGTCATAGAACAGTGGGTTAGTAAAATAGCTCTGTCATGCAGAAACTTCACAACCTACCTAAGACACTTTATAGAGTTGAACAAAGGTTGTGGTTTGTTAAAAAAAAAAAGAAAGAAAGAAAGAAAGAATTTCAGAATAAAGAATTCAGTTTAAGTTTAATCTCCTCTATTTTTTGTCTGCATTTTTTGAGAGAGAATTCAGATGTCCCTCAACCATGGAGGCATAAGTGACCTCATATTGTCTAGCATCTGTTTGCATTAATGTAGTTCATATTTATGGTTTGTTAAGCATGTTTGGCAGGACCTGAGCTTACGATGCTGTAAATCTGCCTAGTAAAGCTGCCAGTGAGACGAGCAGCTCTGAAGATTGGCAGGTAAAGGGATGGCAGAATAAATATTTCTTTAGTAACTCTATCTATGTCATTCTTTGGCATCTTTCATATTGTAGCAAAGCTCTGCCAATCTCATCTTTTACTACACTACATATATCATGTTCTGATCATTATGTTTTTGCAAAGAACACCAATAATTCAGAAATATGTTTAATTTTCTTCAATAAGGAAGAAAATATTAAATCTATTTTTTTGTTAGGAAGAAAATATTAAATCTATTTTTAAAAATTCAGTTGTCCCTCTGAGGAAACACTTAAAACTCTATAATTGAGTGTTTGGCCATCAGAAAGGAATCATCTTTAAGGAAGCTAAGCCTTAAGGAAGCATTAAATATTTAAATAAATAAATAAATAAATAAATAAATAAAAATAAATAATAACAATCCTTAGAGAAATCTTCTTTCTCTTAAAATTAGACCAACCTACAGTTACACATTTGCCTGACATGATGCTATATAAAAAGCTTAGCCTATGGTCATAACAATATAACAGAAAAAAACCACCTTTATTATGTGTCACAATTTAGCCGAATTTTATACAGTATATGCACTATGTATGGAATGTTTGTCGTGTTTGCATGTGAGCACTTGCCTGCTTGCTTGTGGTTTCTCCTCTGATAAACTAACCAGATAGCCATGGCTCTAAGAGGCTCTGTCATATTTATGGTTTAATCCCAGAATATAGGATATAACTACTATCCATGCTTAAAGATCTAAATATTTATCATGAGGCAATTTTGCACTCCCACTCCACAGCCATTTGTCACAGAAGCAAACTGGTGTGGTTACTTTAAATAACCTAGTATTATAGCAACAGGTTTAAAAAGACACATTTGTTTCAAGGCTGTATTTATATTACAAAGATAATACAAATACAGAGATAAATACAGTTACAAGCAGCATTTTTTGGAAGTCAGAATAAGCTGTTGAATGCATTGTATTTTTTTAGTCAGGAGTGGGAGAAAAACTGATTAACAACAGTTCAGTGCACTTCAAATGAATGAGCTGAGTGAGGTATGAAATCACAGCATGTAGTCATATTTCAGACAGTGACCTCACACACTGACTAACACACTCAGATATGCGGGTCTTTCATAGAGGATACGTTGGACCAGCATTATGGACACACACACACACACACACACACACACACACACACACACACACACACACACACACACACAACATGAACAACCAACCCACCCACCCAAACCCCCACCCGCCCACCCACACACGCACACACACACACACACACACACACACACACACACACACACACACACACACAGGCTACACTTCCCAGCAGCACTGACTCACTGATAGTCAGACTTGTGATGACTTCTCATATTAAACTGAGGATCAGTACCAGTGTTACTCATCACTTCACTCATCACCTTAAGAGCTTTCTTTTAGATCCTTGAAAAGGACTTCCCAGGAATGTAGATTTTAACCAAATGTATACTTATTATTTTCTCATAACCTGACTGTACATATAACCATTACTGCATTTCTTTCCACATTTTATTATATAATCTAACCTAGCAGACTAAACACTATGCAAGATATAATAGTAGGAATTTAATTATACAGTGCAAGCTGCCTCTCAGTGCATATATAAACCTGAACTTCTTAACCTTCTATTGCACATGTTGTCATATGAAAATATACCATTTATCTGGATTTTTTTTTTTTTTGAGTCTTTAAAGAAAACCTGTTTTTTTTTGAAAAACTACTGTATTTTCATTTAGAAAAATGTCTAGTATAACATTGTAGGATAAAGGATTCACATTACCCAAGTAAAGATCATGAGAATATCTTCATTCCAATTTACATGGTAATATCGCTACTATTCCTTTTAAAATGTTTGTAAAATGAAATATATTATTCCTCTTCTTTTCTGTATTATTCCATGTTCATCGTAATGATTTACACATCTTTTGTTCAGAACATGGACATAGAAATGTTCTATGGCCGGGATATGAAGAGGATGGCATCGGCTATTCCTATAGAACAGTGGTCACCAACCCTTTTCCTTGAGATCAACCTGCAGGTTTAATCTCCAACCAAAATCTAACACATCTGTTTTAGTTGATCAAAAACTTCTTAAGGCAATGATTAGATGGTCAGGGGGGCACTGTTATGGTTGGAGCTAATGTCGTCAGGAAGATAGATCTCCAGGAACAGGGGTGGAGACCACTGCTATTGAGGATGAGGTAGATAATAGTGATAATCAGATGAGTGATGATCATATGAGATAGATAATAGTGATAATCAGATGAGTGATCATCAGATGAGATAGATAATAGTGATAATCAGATGAGTGATCATCAGATGAGATAGATAATAGTGATAATCAGATGAGTGATCATCAGATGAGATAGATAATAGTGAGGATGAATTAGATCATAGTGAGGTGTGAACCAGTAATGTGAGGAAGATGCAGTTTTAGTAGAAACTCAGGAGGAAACACAGGTATGAGGAATAACAATTTCAGAAGTCATATAGATTTATTTTTTTTTTTTTACCTCTAATTAAAATATAACTGTCTCATATGCCAGTAAGCAGGAGCGATTGATTTTTAAAGAACCTGAGCCTGTTTGAATGTTGAAAATTCAATTTCGCAAAAGAAAAGTGCAAAAACCCTGGCTGCAAGGAGTTAACACTCCAAATACAATATGTACCTCTGCTTCAACAGCAAATAATTAAATATTCAGTAGGCCTATCTCCATTGTTGTTTGTTTTTTTCCATGTGGCAACCCACAAAAAATACTGTACCTCCTTAAGCAGTACACACCTATTATAAGTAATGTATTGCGTAGCAATGTATACAAGCCATATTTGTAAAGAAATGTATTTATTGCTGTATTGATTTATTATAAACAGTTTAATACTCCTAACTGTACTTGTCAATGTTACTAATAATATAAACATTCATCTATACTTGAGTTAAATGGCTGATGCATTTGTATAGATTTGCCTACATACTACACAGAGTAAATCATGCTCTATTCTGCTGCAGGTTTGTTGTGTACTCTAACCCAGTCGAGGATTTCTCCCTGCAG
The DNA here is from genome assembly GCA_023630585.1 of Cranoglanis bouderius. Taxonomy (NCBI): domain Eukaryota; kingdom Metazoa; phylum Chordata; class Actinopteri; order Siluriformes; family Cranoglanididae; genus Cranoglanis; species Cranoglanis bouderius. The sequence goes on from CM042545.1 coordinate 8,491,844, forward strand.
CTTAATCTCCTGAAACCCCACACACCAGAGCTTTGCAACACTGTGCCAAAAGGAAATGATCTACTACATTTGCATGTAGACCTGCTGAAGCAGCCAACCAGTAGTGAAGAACAGGACCCCATCTAGTGGTGAAACACACAATGGAGGACTTGGTTATCCTGTATTACAGTTTACACATTTGTGATAGGATCTTAGACTTCCCATAATGCAGTTTGCACATTTAGAGCAACTTCATGAGTCAGTGCAGTTTCTTTAATTTATTAAATGACATGTGAGCAAACTAACATCAGCTCTATGTTAGCTGTACATACAAAGTCCATGAAAGTCAAAAATAGAAAAGGCACTTACTAGAAATGGGACTGCTCTTTAACATGACACACGTGGATTGTAATGATGCCACATTTGAGAAAAAGCAAACATCATACTTATCACCAATAAGGACAGAGTAAACGTAAGAAAAGAAATGATAAGAGGACAGAATATTTTGTTTTACACAATTATCATGTACATGCAGGACCGAAGAATAATAAATATTACTTTAAAATATGTATCCTATTAACATGTCAGTTGTCTCTAACTGATATCGCTCTAGCTAAAGTTAGAAAAATAGCATCAATATATTAGCTATATAAATCACAAATACACACAGAAAAAACACAGTTCAGCATATAAAAGTGTTCACAATAATTTCTTAATGAATTAAGAAACCAGGAACTATTGTCACTATACATTATAAACTTTTCTTTTATGAAAATAGTTTAAAAAAAAAAAAAAGCCAGTACAATGTCAAACGCAATATTTGCTCACAAATCCATTAAGTATATAATCCTTTTTCTAACCTGTGTATGAAATTTATCTAAAGCATATAATATTGGTACTTACTTATATTCAAAAGGTATTGAATTATAAATATCTACATGGCATTTGTGTACTTTGTAAATGGTATAAAAAAAAAAGAGCTGTTAATTGGTACATTAATATAGACACATGATTGGCTGTATTTTGAAGCAAAAAGCTCTTAGTGCAGAAGAAGCTATTGGTTAAATGCGAGTTTTTTGCACTATGTGGGTGTCTGTTCCATGTTTCTGCTCAGGTGTTGGTGTATGGGTCTGGCTGTTCTTTATGTGTTCACGTCTAGTGCACTTTCTTGCATCGGACATTTCCTGAAATTAATTTTCATACATTATCTTTAGACATGGACTTTGTGGTGCTGTCTGCGTTAATGGGAGTTGTTGCGGTCGTTGGCGACATCCTGTAGGCGGCGGAAGAGAGCGCTGTGGTTCTCCTGGCACAGCCTCTTAGCAGGAGACTGCTGCTCTTCCTCTAGAGCCATGCTGCGCTTCTTAGTGGGCGTCTCTCCAGTACGGAGCATACTGTTAATCTCCCGCAGTCGCTGAGAGAAAAAAATGGGCAGGATTAACTTTCAGTAGGTAAAAGTGTGTGTAAATGTTACAGAAATCACACCAGACATAGAGGATAAAATATGTATACATTATTACGTGTTTTTGTGTGTCAGTGTGTTTTACGTTTGAGGGACTCGAGCTGACGTAGTAGAAGATCTTGTCTCTAGGGGTGACTGGACTGTCAGTCTTATGGGGAGAGATGTAGATGGAGTGGTTGTGAGAAAGGAGAACTCTGCGTGGTGACCCAATCCGGAGCAAAGGATATGGACAGAGAGGTGGAGTCTCTGCCTACACACATGAGAAATCACATAGAGAATTAGACTACTTTTTGAAGAGATTTTAAAAAGAACAGTCTTGTTCTTAATGATTTTCAAGAGTGATGAAAAATGTCTCATAGAATCACACAAAACAAAACAAAAGCATCTCCCACCCCTGCTTTAGGTGAGCTGGAGTAGCGCAGAGCAAACTGTTTGATCTGTTTGATGTAGACATGGTTGTAGAAACAAATGAGGTCCCCCTGCTCCTCCCCCTCCTGCTCTGGCACTGCGCCGGGTGCGCGGGTGGGTGTAGAGGAAGCACTGCTGGGTTGAGGAACAGGCAGTGTGCTACTGGAGCGCATCGACACGGGACTGCTGTTACCACTCGCTGCTGCTGCGGAAGAGAAGCAAAATGCACTCTTAATCCTAAATCTTCATTCAGGTTGGATGAGCAAGGATGAGCAACTTTGTTTAGCAGAATGTGTGGATCAGAATGACACATTTAAGTATTTTACTCAAAGCACACTAATATAATATAATATAATATAATATAATATAATATCATATATCATATCATATCATCACTGACCTTGTGATGATCCTTGTAGTATAAATAGTATATTTTTAAATGTCATTTCACACCATTGATTGTCCTAACTGCTAAATTGTAAAGGATAAAACATGTATAAATGGCTTCTACTATATAATAATACTTTTTTGTGTCACACAATTTATATCTATTTATTCGCACTTACACTCACCATAAGGAGTGTGTGTGTGTGTGTGTGTGTGTGTGTGTGTGTGTGTGTGTGTGTGTGTGTGTGTGTGTGTGTGTACCCTGTTCGGGCGCTCCCTCAGATGGAGAGTTCTGTCTGTTGTTTTCACTGTTGCCCGAGTGGCGTCGCTTTCGTCCTGATATCAGAACACTCCTGTAAACCTGGAACATCATCATCATCATCATCATCATCATCATCATTATCATTGTCATCATTACCAACATTGGCTTTACAGTATATGATATGCTGTCCAGCGATGCTGTGCTTACACTGCTGCTGGCCTGAGGCTGAGATCTGTAACATTTCATAATGTTCTGGAAGGATTTATCCTCTTTAGTCACCTGTTCAACACACAAGTAACAGACGGTGTAGAGCAAAGTAGCAAGGAAACACATTTGCATTATTTTGTTTGATTCCAGGATGGTTTCTCTCTCGCACCTTAGCCATGACATAGATGGCACACATGAGCAGTTGGTCGAGGTGGCGATCCATCATGAGCTCAGTGCAGTGCACCAGCGAGTACTCGAAACAGGTCCAGATCTTCCTGCGCAGATCTGTGCTGATGTCCAGCTTCACACACAGGTCTCGGAGACGCACGCTGGCCAAGTGATACACCTGACACACAGGACAGGAGGAACAGGTTGAACATGTCATTGCACACACTGCACTTTGGGTTATGTTTGGAAAAGGCACAGTAAAGCACTATTTGAGCAAGACTAGTTTAACTAATCTAACATAATCTACACAAATGACTACAGATAGCCAGGATGTGTTAGTGTCACACAACAGGCACAGTGCTCAAACAATGACAACATAGTACATAGTACAGTGCTGTGTGTATCACCAGGTTCAGTTATTACATTACGATGAGACCCATTCGAACCTGGAATACACTGAACAAAGGCCCAGTACTGATACTGCTCTAAAGCGCTGGATTGTTATTGGATATGGGGAATATTTTCCAATCTAACCCTCTGACCCTGCAATATTTTTTGCCATTTTATGCCATGTTTGATTGTGATGCATGACACAGATCATTCACATTAACATATTAACCTCACACGCATTTCACACAATATAGCAAAAGCAGCTTGCATAAAAACAGCTTGGTTATGAATACAATGTCAGTATCTCAGTACCTGGTATCAGACAACATTCAGAACATTGACATCTAAAACGGAAAAACTGAATTGTCACGGCTCTGTCTCCAGCAGTGTCCCCCCCAATGCTGGACATTCCCTCATTACTAAAACCTGCAGCTTTATTTTCAGGACTGTGTATTTACCCACCTCTCAGTTTCTCAGTGTGCAACCATGTTTGTGCTTGCATTTTGCCATTGCCTTGTTATTATCTTGCACTTTGTAGCACTTTCACTCATTTGTTCTTTGTCTTCCTGTTACACCATTAGCCTTGCCTCTTGCTTATCCATTAACATATTTTGCAACCTAGCCTTTAGCCTATTGTTTTATACTGTTTTTTAGAAGTGTTATCTGTCTTGTCATTAGTCTAGCTGTTAGCTTAGCTTTAGCCTACATCCTGTTTTGCCTTGTAATTAGCTTAGTGTAGCTTACCATAGTCTAGCCTAGCCTTTGTTTGTTTGCCTATTTCTGGTTATGCTTGTTATTTGGATGTTTCCCATTTAGTATCAACACTATGCATTTATTCCTGGTCTTGGCTGGATCACTACTGGAACAATCCTGTTACTGAGGAAACTGAGTGTCACAGGAATACAGAAGAAAATATACTCTGGGATTTTTTTTTTTTTTTCTTCAGATTTGTAAAAACAACAGACATAATTCATACTGGATTAAAATAACATCTATCATTGGTATTCACTTAAATTTTAGTAGTATGTCCCTGCATAAAACAAACCTCAAACAGAACTTAATATTTAGTACACAAGCAAGCTGATATCAGAAATGTGATACTTAAAAAAAAGAACAACAAGGTTGATGTAAGTGTATGTAACTTGCAGAAGATTAAACCTCAATTTGTGATGTTTAGTGAGTAATTAGGTTATATATTACCAATGAATTCTTTATACATCATTGACGTCCTTGCTCACCTTGCGGAAGAAAAGACAGAGGGAGCCTGTTCTCTGTGCTCTGTTTGGTGTTCCCTGCTGAGGGCTCATCTTGGCGTGCTTGCCGGCTGTAGGGCTGGTGTGCGCACTGCCAGCAGGCATGGTGGTCGTCAGCTGTTGCGTGTTCAGCGAGCCAGTCAGAGCCTGGGCAGTCAGAGGCTGTAGTCCCGGTCCACTCTGGCCCGTCACACTCACCTGCACTGGGATAAATGTGATGCCTCCATTCTCATTGGCTATCCCTGTAGAGAGGAGGACATTTTGTGTTATCACTCTAAAGAATTATTATGCTTGTAACTGGACACTCTATAATAACAATAGGTAAACAAACCTTACAGGAATGTATCATAATAAAAACCGTATATCGCTGTTTTTACTTACTATGGTACTTATTAGTAAGTACTTAATATACTGTGCCCTACTAAGCTACTAACTACAGGTAGTAGCTAGATGATTAGACAGAGGGTTATTTGTACTCCATTGTCTTTACTCTATTAAAACAAACATATGGCAAAAACAACAAATACTCTCTTTTGTCAAAATTGGATACATTTGAGAGTACCTTATTAGTACAGTATTAATTACTATATCTATAATTAACACTTGTGTCTCTACAATCCACCCAAAGAAACACCTGAATAGCTCACGGCACCTTGCACAGGTATGGTGACAGTCTGTCCATTGTTAGCGGTAACAGTAGCTGTTGCCATAGTGACCACGGTTTGGCCTGCTGGTATGGTGCTGACCAATGAGGGCTGGCTGACCCGGGTTGATGCAGGAGGGTCAGAGGTCATCTCTGAGTCCACAAAGAGGCGCCTGCGTGCTGGACCCGTGAGTGGGGAGCTATAGCGCTCATGGAGATTTGTGGAAGAGGAGGACACTCCTGGTGGGAGCAGCAAGATTAAAGCATACTGAACAGGAGTAACAAACTCAATGACTGACTTAAAATCTCAACATTTAGTACAGAGTACACTATTACACTGTGTGTCTTTAGTGAGTCATTTGTGCCACAGGCCTTTACCTTTTCCTGTTCCTGTAGCATTAGCGCTGGGCTCATTAGTTTTGGGGGTGTGTAGGTTGCCAGATCCATCCTCGAGGTATTGAGGAGGCATTACCTAACATGTATGTCCAAAAATAGAAATGATTTTAATTCCCATCATCAGAAGTAAAATGAAGATACGATTACACTAATTATACTCAGCATCAAAAGAAACTAATAGGTTCTAAAAGATATATTTCAATATAATTTTATTGGTAATAAGCTAATGTTTTGGTTGTTTTGATTGCTCTGAGGTCCAAGTAAGTTTGTTGACTCTTTAATTGGCCAGGTCATGCCTCGTTAGCTCTGTCTGATTGAGTGAGGTTATTTGAGCTTAAGGCTGATTTCTGTCCTAACATTTAATGACACCTGAAAGATTTCACTCTGGTGACAATTGTTGACGATTTCTGAGGTGAAAAACATTGAAAGAAAATTGATGCCAAGTTTGATGAATGAACAGCGCCTACGGGCAATTGGTATGTTGGAGTCTGGTGTCAGTCAGACTGTTGTTACACAAAGACTTGGCTGTAGTCAAGGTGCAGTATCCAATCTTGTGAGACGATATGCTCAAACTGGTACAGTAAGAGATCGACCAAGGTCTGGGAGACCACGTGTAACCACTGCTCGACAGGATAGGTGGATAGTGTTGCAGAATCTCAGAGACCGCTTCCGTCATGCAACCCAGACTGCTGCAGAAACTGCTGGAAGGAACAACCCCAGAATAAGCAGTTCAACTGTACGTAGGCGTCTGGCAACTCACCAGCTGCAGGCAAGACGGCCATACAGAGGCCCTGTACTCAGTGCCACTCACCGTCACAACAGACTCAGGTGGTGTCAGCAACACCACAGGTGGACTCGCAACCAGTGGGGACAAGTCCTTTTCTCTGACGAGACCAGATTTTGTCTTGATAGCGTTGATGTTCGGGAAAGAGTGTGGCACAGACGAGGTGAGCGATTCAGACAATGTTGCATACGTCAGTGGAACCGATGGGGTGGTGCAAGTGTAATGGTCTGGGCAGGAATTACAGCTCGTTACAGGACACCGTTGGTCATTGTCAATGGAACTCTTATTGCCAGGTGCTATGTTGATGAGATGCTCAGACCACATCTCTTGCCGTTTTTGCAAGAGCACAATGACGTCACAATATTCCAGCAAGATAATGCACGACCTCATGCACGGCCTCATTTGACTAGACAGTTCCTGGAGTCTCACAATGTGCAGGTCATGCAATGGATGCCGTATTCACCTGACTTGAACCCGATTGAACATCTTTGGGATGAATTGGGACGACCTCTTGCTGCCAGACGACCAAGACCCATCAACAGGCAGATGCTTGCACAAGCTTTGCAGCAGGAATGGGCACAAATACCGCAACAGCGCATCCAAAACCTGGTTTACAGTATGCGACAGCGGTGCTTGTCCTGCATTGCAAGTCATGGTGGTCACACCCGTTACTGAGAACTGTTCGTGAGCTGTTGTGGTGGAGTTCATCCATGTTGATTCTTGTTAACTTGGGACAATAAAGCTCCTTGAACTGTTTTTCCAAGTTGTATTGTGTATTTTATCTTCAGATCATTTTTAGGAAGTGTCTGAAAATATTATTAGTTTCTTTTGATGCTGAGTTTATATAAATAATTTTAGCCACGGAAATGTTTGTCTGAAAATGGTCCAAAATGGCACTTTTGTTTTTGGACAAAAACTTTCACTGGGCTGGCAATGAAGTATAAAATCTAACACTTAACAAATAATTTTATTAGCAATGAAACTTTTAAAGTGATTTAAAATGCTATTTGTTTCCTTCCTTTTTTATTTTGTTGCATACAATGTGAAAAATGAGGTCACATGCTGTTTCTGTAAGTCACAATAGTAGATTACTAGAACCTAGTGCAATATATTTAGATTATTTATTTATCATTAACTGTTTTTAATTATTGTCAACTCAGGTTTTGGCTGACACGTTTTGCTTTTTCAGCTCAGTGTGTCCTGAATTTCAGTTTTGGGCCAGGAATTTTAATTTCCATGAATCACTATCATTAATGCCTTAAATAAAGCATGGCTAGAAACAGGTGTTCAGTCTCACCTCCTGACAGGAAGGCACACGGTTTTTGGCCCCTTTAATGTTCTCCCAGAGTGGGGAACTCTCTTTCCAGGCCAGGCTCTCCAGCACCTGCTCCTCCACATGGTTCAGATGCTTCACCACCTCCCTGACGAGACCTTCTTCCGCCCGAACCAGCACCTCGATCACCTGACCAGTGGAAGAGAATGAGAAAGAGTGAGATAAATATATATTCAAATATATAACTCTGATATATAACTTTGAACTTGTATTAAATATTACTATATGTTTGTACTGACTCACCTTATAAAAGTGGTAAGGGGGAATGTCAAAGGTCTGCAGAACCCGCTGGAACTCACCAGGTGCATGGTAGGAGAAGATGACAATCTCTAGACAGCAGGCTATCAGAGAACGGTGGAACATGTCCTGCTCTAGAATACACTGAAGGAGACATTGCCACTCAGTGTGTGCTTCATAGGTGACTCAAGGAAAACCATACAACATTAACAAAATTGTAACTAACATTATGTAAAAACAAACAAACCATAACCTTCAGCATTCATTTTTTAAAAATAATTCATTTGTTTTTTAAATAATAAACCAAATAAGCCAAATATGAAACACCTGACTAACTAAGGCTCATCAGTGAGTAAAACGAAGCCCACAATGACTGATATGAATCAACACCTTAAGGAACATGTTTGTGGCAAAATTCACAATTGAGGTTCAACGGCAAGTTTTAAATATTTCCACCTGCACACAATGTTCAGTAACATGTAGAACCATGTTGTAATTTCATTTTTGCTCATTTATATGGATTTTATTTGGATTGAATAAACATTCACCAATTCAATTGAATTTTGTTAACATTTAAACAAAAACGTGTTAACTGACTGTCACTTTGTTAACAGTACTTATGGATTATTAATGCTGAAGTACATAATTTGTTTGTGTTAACTAATTCAGCAAATATTGTTACCTTCATACAAAGCTTTACCAAAAAAAAAAATATATATATATATATATATATATATATATATATATATGAATGGGTGAAATCTCACAGAGAGGTCACTGTCACCAAGTCTCTTCTTCTCCTGGTCAATGATGCCCTCCAGTGTCTTATAATACAGTGCCTCAGCTAGGCAAAAGTATTTCACGGCAATATCTGAAAATTTATAAATAAATAAATGTGTGCTTTAATGTTATGGACAAATGCACCAATTATAATGTTAAATGGTGTTACATGGTTATAACATGGTAGAGTTTCAAACCTCTTGCCAGGCCTCCGTTTTCGTCACCCTTGGCTTCATAGCTCTGGAGGAACGCCTCAGACATCTCCTTCAGTCTGGATGCAATATCTTCACTGGGGTTCCTTGCACAGGCCCTAGGTTTTAGAATTTAGAAATGTACTCTAAATCACAGTGCTTTGACAAAACATGTGCCTCATACAAATTTTTTTTAATTAAATTCCAAGTTTGAAATTGTTAAAACAACCAATCCAGTTTCTTGGTATGACAGGACTCGTTTAATGCTACCAAGGCTGTACTCTTGTTTGTAAATATAAGTATTTGGCAGACCAATATTGCAATTCCTGTTTGCTACTCTAACTCCCATGTCCTGTTCACCAATTAGCAATAGATGTCCAGTGTCCATCTCATGGGACACAAACAGAATATAAGAGTTAGTGATGTGCAGTAGAGAGTGTACATGTGTGTGTGTGTGTTGTGTTTATTACTTCAGCATGTCTCTCAGTCTCAGGCTCGGCCTGTGTTTGAGTCCTGCCAGGAGACTGTGCAGACGCACGATGCCTTCCATTGCTGTGGACACTGGAGTGCCAAAAGCACTCTCCTGTAAGTACGCCCTCCCTGTCAGCGGGGTGGACACTTTCAGAGCTGATGCCTGTGAAGGAGTCATTTTTAAAAAACTCAAGTAGATGTATAATTTATCTTAAACAATACAGTTTAAACGTATAAATCTGCCACCAGTTCTGTGTTTATTTCATCAGTTCATGCCTGTTCATGCTTTTTAATATTTCCTATATTATTCAAACAGTTACATAATTTTTTTTCTTTTTGTATCTCTCAGTGACTAACATGATATTGACTCAATTATGCATCCCTAATATGCTGAGTACATAATAACAAACTTTTTAGTGGTCAATGATGTAATGTATATAAAGAAACTGATCATATTTTAGCTTGTCATCTTTTTGAAATAAAATTGTTAATGGACTTTTTAAGGCTCCTGCAGTCACAGTGTCAGATGCAGCAGTTAAACTTTCCTCTTATATAAAACAGTGAAACAGTGAAAGTACAGTTAAGGACAGTTTACTCCAAATGACCTTGAAACAGGTTTTCATGCTATTTTTAAAAGGAGTAGTGTTTGTGTACACAGGCATGCATGTGTTTTTTGTGTAATTTAAGTACAGTTGTCTCACAGTGAGAGATTTTTGCAGAATGCTGGCAGGATGGTCCTGGTTCTCTGTCCCCTCACACAGATACGGTCCTGGTGTCCCAATGTCCTCTTTCGCTCCGTCGCCCAGAAATATCCTCTCATCTAGAGCACCTGATGACAGAACATGCTCCTCATACGCCCGATTCAGAGATGTCCTGAGATACACACACAAACACAGACACATACAGGTAATGCAAATGACTGTGTCATATTGTGGCAACAAACTTAAAGTGACTCAGACATTCTTAAGGATACAGTAGGGAAAATATGAATACATAATTTGGAATGAAAGAAAGACAGAAAGACAGAAAGAAAGAAAGAAAGAAAGAAAGAAAGAAAGAAAGAAAGAAACCTTCAGTTTTGGCCACACCCACTTTGAGGTTAAGTGCGAATACAGATACAGACACAAATAAAAGCTCAAAACAGATTTAGATACAGATACAGATATAGTGTCACATTCCTTGTATACATCACATACTGCAGCAGTTAAGACTGATTTTTAATGAGCTTTATTAGCTTTATTCCTGTGACTTCAAACACTTACAGACTGTCTCCAAAATTAACAGGATCCAGGAATCCGGTCAGCGTCTCTTCTTTTCCCTTTAAAATCTATAAGTATGTGAGAAACATAAATAAGGAAATAAGTATTAGCTGTGAAATGTCAAAAAATTCACAGTATAACTGTACAAACCAGTATCACAGTTTTCAGTACAGTATCTCTCACAAAACCTGCTCCTTTTTTATAGAGGATGGCACTGAATGGTGTAATGAGATAAAATAGTGCATCAGATATAGATATAGAACAGTGTATCAGAGGTGTATTAAAGCTACAGTACGGAACTTTTTTTGGTTAAAAATGAACAAAAATCAATTATTGAGCAAGTACATTAAAAAATCAATGTTCAAAACGGTCTCTTTACCTTACCCCGATTAGCAACCGTAAGCTTATAATAATGTTTTATAATTTGCGCTGTTGGGTCGGATTTCACGGGAAATGTCAGTTTGACGTCATTTGTCTTTGCGTGGTTACGTCACGTCCGTGAACAGAAAGAAGAAGAACCGGCTACTATATCGCGTGTGTGGGTGCTGAGGATGGTGGAGTGGTTGTAGCTTGTTCTTACAACAGTTGCTCAGAATTTAAACATGTCATCTAGATGGCTGCTTTAATCCGGATAGCTCTAAACGCAATCATTGTTGACATCTGGTGAATCAGCTGTTGTCAAAACCAAGAAACTTCGAACTGCGGAGAGCCTGCAGTCAAAAGGGTAACGCGACAGAGCCGTGCTAAAAGGAGAATAATTATCAACATGGCTTTTGAGAGGTGTCGAAAACTCTGAGATTAGAAGGGATTGAAGACTGACACAGAGATGGCTTTTTTTTCTGCTGAACAGGTCAGACATTTCAGTGGCTCAATAGGTAGCCAGCTAACATAAGCACACTTGTTCGCTTGATTCAGCAAGGTATCGAATTTATTTATTTATTTATTTATTTATTGTTTTGCTATGGTCAGTGTGGTAAATTGCACTTGTTTTCAAGCTAGCTAAGAGAGAGATCAATTCACCTCTAATCCAAGAAAACCGTATCCACGTCACCTCCATTGTCAAGTATTGGAGCTAATATACAACCCATACGTATAGCTCAACCCATCCGATTCATCCGTGCAGAGGAGCAGTGCCGAAGCACAACCAACATAAAAAAATTAATTAATTAAAAAAAATAATTAAAAAAACCCCTCCGCAAATAACTTGCAATTTTATCCCTACACTGTGCTTTATAACATATTTATAATCATTGCATACATTTTATAAAATGCAATACTGGATTTATGTTCCTATATAAAGTGGATAAATACATTTCTCTAAAGGTAAGATGACAACTGGGTACTTGAGACAATAATTCTCAGTGCTTAAAGAATGTATTATTAGTGAACACAAACAAGATAATAATTGAAAATGACAGAAAAAAAGCCTTCATTTAACTGTAAATGACTGACTAAAAGTTCAGGAACTCTACAGATGTTACACATTATTATTAGTTATTTTGAAGAGTAGATACTGTGTTTAAAAAAAAATAAAAATTAAGCATACATCAAGGTGATAATGTTTTGTGCTGGTATTATCTATTAAGTATAGCATAGTGTTAAATACATGCAGTAACAATTTCAGATTTTCTTATCAATGTATACTATAACAGTTTATCATCACATTACACATCACATGTGTATCAGATCAGGATGTGCTACTACGTAATTTGATCTTTTTGCATGATCTTGATTTCTCACCTTGCGTTCAAATAGCTTCTTGATGAAGGGCTTCCAGAAGTGTTCCTTCACCCCTTTAGCATCGAGTACCACACCATGATGCAGTTTACAAAGCTGCTCTATAAAGCAGAGTGGGCCGACGCCTGGCTTATAGTCCTTACTGTTAAAATCTTCTGAAAGGCCTGTACGCACAGAGATAGAAAGAGATGCAGTTGTGAGGTACAAAGCTGATATGGCAGATGTAATTTCATGCTGTGTCTCTCTCTGATAACATGTCTGTTGTGTGTGGGCATGCGCCTATACCTTTGAAGGTGGGGTTGAGCAGATCTTTGCGGCTGGAGCACAACAGAGAGTTGGAGTAAACCAGGTCAAGTGCACACAGCAACAGGTGATAGGAGTTCACAAGGTCATCACTGATCATTGGGAAGTTTCCTACAGGAAGCAACAGGACAAAGGCAGAACAGGTGGTGGGTGGGGATGTGGCAAGTACCATGTGTGAAATCACTCAAGACAAAATGATTATGATATAGAAGGTTTCGAAGATTAAGAGTAGTCTGCAAGCATAATATTTGACCTGGGTGAGGTTATGAATAGCACAATGCACCCAACCACTATCCAGCTCTGCTGTTCTTATCCACAAATCAAACACTGACAACCTGAGCTGAAACACACTTTAAAACAGCAGTATCACATACAGACACACTGTATATCAGCCAGACAGGACAGCTGCATAACAGGAAAAGTCTGCAGGAGAGAGGCCGCTTTGCTCAGCGGTGTGGTGTAGATTTATTTCTTCCTGTTTAATTGATTTCCAGAGGAACTTGCACACACAAGCGCCCAGACAACAATCCCCATGGTCTTGGCAATAAATAATGATGAATATTTAGACCATGACACCACCAAACCACCCTCCCTCAGCTGGACACACTCCACGGACTCTATCACTATTTATGAAGTAGAGAAATTATAATACCCATACAGAAACATGCTCTAAACACTTCAGCATAAAACTGTGTAAGAAAACCTGGTCCACTTATCAGCTGCTAAATTCAAAGAAGCCTTGTGTTATAATTATACAAAATTACAGTACTGAGGTAACATTGATATTACTAGTAATATTACAGATGTCAAATGAAACCACCAGAAAATGCAAAATTCTTGTTAAAATGTCATTAACATTCAAGTTGAAATACACATTCACACGTTCTGCAACATGTACTTACAAGATCCTCAGTGCAGTCCACAAATAAAGCAAAAAGCTGCACTGTAAAGCTTCAACAAGAGCGATTTCTACAGATGACAACAGCAGAATGAAGGAGATTTAAACTAAAAACGGATAGAGGAAAACAGGAGGGAAATAGAGATCCCACTGGTCCTGCAGAGACCATTGGCTACTTAAACGCAGACAAGTCCTGACTTGTCATCTGAACCGGTTGCTATGATAAGCAGTGCATGCTGCACATGCCCGAAAATGATTGTCTCAGTCGGTACGCTTACTTTCTTTCCCCTGCTATTCTCTCTGCAGCTGTCAAAATCTATTGTTCTCTAATGTCATGCTCCACGCTATATTTTATTCTTAACACGTTGTATGGTTTTATATCTCAACACACCAATGCATTTAGATCATTTAGAACAGATCATTTTCATTTCTTAAACCCTAAATGACCAGACTGTATGTCCACACTTACATTCCTCATCTTATAACTACAGATATTTTCTATTAGTTTCACTGTAGTTACTATACAATTCCAATTAGTTACTTAAGAAGATGAACTCAGTAATAAGACAAGAGCTTAAGGGTTTAAACTATGAATGCATTCACTGCTGAGTGTATGCTAGTACATCAGTTCGTATAAGCCTTATACAGTCACACTGTATTGATTCAAAACAATCATTACAGACACCCTCCAAGACACATCTCTCAAGCTCTTACACAATTCTCCTGAGCTCATTTTACCCAGTGGTTGTGCAAAGTGGTCTGTTTCAAAGAAGGTCACACAAAATGGATGCAGTGGGTCAGCATATGTGTTCGTGCATTTGTAAGTGTGTGTGTGTGTGTGTGTGTGTGTGTGTGTGTGTGCGTGCGTGCGTGCGTGCGTGCGTGCGTGCGTGCGTGCGTGCGTGCGTGCGTGTGTGTGCACGCAAGTCCCCTGTGGCTTCTAGCTGATGCAGACAAGCCGACACAGGCCCTAATAATGATTGGTGATCACATGACCAAGGTCTTTTGCATGTCAGCCAATAGGAATATGTGCTACCTACTCCATGGCTAATGACCCTTGACACTTTGAGAGACGTTACCTAAGAACTTATTCAATAAACACTGCTTTTTTCTCTTGCCCTGTGCCCTCAGCTCACACCATTTTCCTTTCTTCTCCTTCATCACAATGGTGACTCTCTTCCCACCCCAGATAAAGGCATTCTTGTACTTTTAATCAAGCTTTTCATTCTGCCTAGTTTCTCTGCCTTCATTTGGGCTTCATCTGCCCATACACAAACCTACATACAGTAACCAAGTCAGAATGTTAAAAATGAAGGCTCCTCTGAAATGAGACTTGAAATGACTCTCATCATAATAGTACAGGAGAAACATGCAGTATTTTCAATTCAATATTACCAAAGTACTTTAGTTGGGTTTCACACTAGTTCAGAATAGTTGAGTCTGCACCTAGGACAGTTCTGGGCTCACTTGGGGGAGGGGCTTATAATCACAGGTTTGCTTTCACACTGAAGAATTCGTTGAGAACCGTGGACCTATTGCACAATTCCATACGTCACTTTTGTGCATGCAGGTTTCCAAAATGGTAAACACTAGGTTTATCCTTTAATTAAATTTTTTTTTTTAATTATTTCATTAGGTACCAGCACTCAAGCAGCAAAGAACAGCACTTTTGGATGCATGGCAGGTAATCGTGCAGGAACACAAATGCAAACGAGGAGTGGTTCTTGTAGATTTTTAGCCATGCAGGCTTATATTTTCTGCAATGCTCTTAGTGCAAGCACTCGCACCACCAAGCTGAAAACAGCACTCTACACCAAACATACCGAACTCTCAGGGCAAACGAGATCTTTTCGTCAGAAACAAAAGTCTGAGGGGTGGGGCTGGCCCTGGTCTAACTCCTCCTTTAATCCTAACCCTAACCCCTTACTACTAACACTAACCCATGAGATGCTGTACACACTGATCCAGCCTGAAACACGCTGAGTTGTTTCCACCCTCTGCCAAGGCAGGAGGACCTGGATCAGTTCTGGACTTTAGGTTCTGCATCGAGAAGTACTTGGGCCAAATGCAAAAAAGCAAGTGTGAAAACAACTTAAAATGCCTGCATGAGCAGAGTCGTGTTCCTTACCTTTTGCATGCACAAACAGGACCCAGCAGAATTGGAAGAGCTCAGCCACGGTGCAGGGATGTCGTCTGAGGTCACAGGAAACAACAATTAGCTAAAGCTTCTTATAAGACAACAAGTGTAAGGTTGTAGAAGGTTTACACACATAGAAGGCTTGTACACATGTACAGTAAAAGGCTTGGCACATAGACAAGACAGGACCAAATGTTGTAATGTTGTAAACTTCATTTAAAACACATGGTGTCAAATCCTTAGGTGAGTTTACAGTTTATATCAGAGATAGTTTATATTAGAGATAACAGAAGTAGACTTCTGTAAACCTTATAAGCTCACCTGCACATGAAAAAAAAAAACTGTCTTAGTAAAATTATTAGCTACCACACAAGCAACCTTTGGCATTTCCAGAGAAATGTCAATAAAAGTTACGCATTAGGTAATCATACACAGTGTGTACAGTAACTGGGTACAGTAAAAACTATGTTTTCACTAATGACCTACTTTTGTTTCCTGCTTCTGTGTGTTCTAGGTGGTTCTTCAGGTGGAGGTTTAAATATGTCCTTGAATATGGGGACGTATTTCTTAAAAATGACAGATGTCACAGTGAAGTTCCTCTCCAGCTTTTCTGTGCTCTGCCGGAATTCCTTTGGCAGGTTGGCCATATCCTGCCAATTCTTCATTTTGCTGAAAAACTCTATCAGACTGGGAGGAGAACAAAGGATAAATAAATAGGATAAAATAATACTGAAAACACCATCATTTCCAAAGTTTCCCATCATTTCATCATGCTTTTTTCTTGTGAGACTAAAGCTAGTTGCATTACCATGATGAAAGTCTTTATTGTAGTTTTGAAGTGTCAAACACAGACTGTTTACCATACAGTTGATGAAAGTTACAAATGATAGACAATTCAGAAATTATTACAGCACACAAATCTGTTTTTTGCTGGTAAAGTAATTTGAGATGTTGAACCCTCAGAGAGGCTATAGCTTTAACTTCTTCCAAAATCAATTTTAAAAAATTGATGAAACATATTTGTTTACACAGTGCATGCCTGGTATTACGTTGACGTTCATGCAACATATACATAACCTGTATAATAATAGGGATTGTAATATTGATGATTTCAGTTGAATAAACATTATATTTGATCACATTTGCATTCACAATGTGATGAGAGAATACAAAACAATGCATTATCAATACAATTGTTGTACTGTATAGTATGTTATAATTTATAAAACATGACAGAATGTGCTGTTATATGAACGTTGGTTATTTCCCAATAATAGAATGTCCTGAAATGTTTTATTTCTCTTATACCACAGCAATTTGTCAAGAATTAAATTTTTTATTAATTAAAGAATGTCATACTTTCCATACCAACCCTGACCAAGATAAAATGATTACTGAACATGAATGAAAGTAAGTGAGAAGTGCGTGTGTCTGTGTGTGTGTCTGTGTGTGTGTGTGTGTGTGTGTATGTGTGTGTGTGTGTGTGTGTGTGTGTGTGTGTGTGTCCCACAATTGAAAACATTTAAAACCCTTCTCAGAATCCCTGATCTACATGCATAGGACTGCTGCTTGTGTAAGTGGTGCTAGAAAAAACTGGATGTAGTGATTTTCCCCGATCCCATGCCCACGTGACCAGTGAAAGACAGGCTGAGTGTCAAATATAAATGGCTTACACACCTCTGTTCTGAAGAACGGAGAATTCGTGTGAGGGACACATAGTTGCCTTCAGCTGTGCCTTTACCAACGGTGGGCACAGATGTCCTGCAGGCCACGTACAGGGCACATGCCAACCAGTGCAGTTCATTACCCTGAGAGAGACGGACAGAAAAAGAGAAAGGAGAGACAAAGAAGATGGGAAAGCAATTAATAATTAATTAATTACTTAATAATAATAATAATAATAATAATAACAAAGATAGATAGATAGATAGATAGATAGATAGATAGATAGATAGATAGATGATACACACAAATGTAGATATGATTCAATAATCAGAAGGTAGAACATGAGACATAAAAATATAAGACCATTAAAGACCTTCAGTCTCCTGTTAGAAAATGCAGTGAGAGAACAGGCTGGAATAAATATTTTACTAATAATATAAATAGCCTACATTAATAATAATAATAATAATAATAATAATAATAATAATAATAATAATAATAATTCAGTAACTACTATTAATTATTAGGCAACAACAGTGAAACTAACAATAAAAGGTAAATAAGAGTGTGGAATTTAGGGGTTAATCAATCATTTAAACAGTAATTGATTATGTATCTTAATATCTTTTGCATAATTTATATAAAAATGTAGATAAAAATACTCATGAAATGCATTTAAAATAATAATTGAATTACCTAATGAAATAATTTATGAAAAAATAGATTAAACAATTGTAATAAATATAATTTTGGCTCAAAATAAGATTCCAAAAAGTGAACTACTCGCTAACATAAACTCTGTAACGTCATTAATTTGAACTGTGCTTCAAAAGTTCAGTGGATTTGTAGGAGTTTTAGAGTATTCAGGTTTCAGTAGTAATTCATTTGAAAGGCAGATGAGCTCAGAGCTCAGTGTGCAGACAGAGATAAGGCCTGGGGGAAATGGGAGATCTGAATCCAGCCCCTTTGCGCTAAACCAACAACTAATAAACACCACAACACACACACACACACACACACACACACACGGCTTTGTTTGGTTATTAACTCTATAGATGCATTTAACTGTACACAGAGACACATGAGCGCTCCAGGGTACATGCCCATACCGGCGTGATGTCCGCAACGGGCCCGAGGAAGCAGCACACAGCTCTCCATCTTACCTCTAAAGTGTAATTTTTGCTGATATTTTCGTAACTCTTCCATGCCCTGTTACTCGCCTCCTCGTCCATATTCAGAGCTCGACACAGATCTTCAAACGACAGCCTTGTTTTCTGCACAGCCTCTTCCTCCTCGTTCATTTTTACGCATAAGATCAAACCAGGCAGTTATACACTTGTCTTAACGTCTTTGACTATCTAAAACGAGCGATCGGCTATAAAATATAACACGCAGTTGTAAAACAGGCCATTTACAAAGGTGGAAGGTGAATTAAACCCCAATCGAAGTGTTTCGGTGCTGTGCCGCAGGCTGTAGCTACACTTCTGAACACTGTAGCCATTTAAATGCCCTTTGACTGACAGATACGGTTTTGCGTAAGGGACGTACGCCACTAGCGTACTATATGGCTGAGAGGCTCCGGATTTGACGTAAATCGTATCGCGATACAGACTACGTAGAAAAGCTCTTATAAGACGCGGAAATGCTGTCCCCGCCCACTTTTCCACTTCCCAAATATCATTCTCGCCTCGACAGTCCGCCGTTTTCCAGTTTCAGTTTAAAAAAAACAACGTGTTTCACATTTTCAGACTACTTTGTACATTCGACCAAATGTAAAATTGAATCTAAATTAGTTATCATGTTTCCTTTGCAAAATAATACTCACACAATGTCAATATTTTGCAAGGTCTTGTGCTTCCTTCAAGAGCTCTCTGAATGATAGCAAATACGGGTTGACATTAGAATCGAGAACACATGGACGTCTCAAGTTTTCGAAATAATTTCGATACCCGAGTCTCAGACTTGTTACTATGATACATAACAGAAAAGTGTGAAAAGTCAGTGTTGGGTAATTTTTTATTCCTCCTACTAGTTACACGAATTAAGCCACTGGCACTGGTTTACATCTCTAACCATTGGTTGCATTATGCACATTTTTGCAATAGGATACAATCTTTTACAATGTTAGAGATATATTAAAGTAAATCAGAGCTAACTAGGTGATATTAGGAGTGTACATGCAAAGACTGTAGTATAAAGACTCGTAATAACGAGTTCGCAAGTGTGAAACAATCCGAGGAGCACTTGAATGTAGCATTAACGTTACTGAAAACAAATCAATATAGAGGATTTTTCCGTAATAGGACCTTTACTTGCTTTTAACACCATTATGATCAGTAATCCTCATATATATATATATATATATATATATATATATATATATATATATATATATATATATATATATATATATATATAATTTATATTGATTTATATTTATATTTAATATTGGGTTTACATGTAGACAAAACACACTGTCCCAGTGCTCTGTGCAACAGTGCTAACGGACTTCTTTTCCCATCAGGCTTATCCGGAAGTGGGTTTGGAGGAGGGGAAATGACAGTTGTTTGCTAGCAACGGTCGCTGTGGATTCCCGATGCCATGTCTGCGAATTACTAAAATTATTATACAGGTCTGGTAATTGCATTTTACTGAGTTTAACTTTTGTGAAATAATGTGGGTATATCATTTCTTTGCCTGAAGGCTATATGTTATTAAAAATGTGTCTATATTATTGTCGGGAGGGCGGGTATTATATTACTAGCATATAAATGATAAACAGTGAGTTGTTCAGCCTACATAGTTAAAGTACATGAACAAGAGACGTGGCTTTCTGCATTAAAGTTATTTTTAATAGTTATGCAGGAAAACGGGCTTTTAAAATTCTTTCAATTTAAGTTCATTTCAATTTTAACCCAGCTAGTTAGTTTGTGCTGTAGTTTCCTAACAGCATGCTCTATTAGCTAGCTAATAAGGTAGCTACGATAACGAAAGGCAATCAGAATATTGGGATTTAAAATGACAGAAAACATTTGTGCTTTCAGATTTCACAATGTCTGGCCTGACTCTAGCTGACGAGACTGCTGGTGATATTCCTGTCCGGGACATCACTTTAAATCTCAACAGGGCAGGCATACCAGTTTTAGAGAAAGGTACAAATGTAATAAAGGGTTTGCTTTGTTTCTGGCATTACACACTGTGTAGAATCACACAGTATAACTCCAGATGGGTGTCAACATGTGAGTGGGAGAAGAATCACACCTCTGAGTGGTTTGTTTTAACTTTGATGAGTATTAAGGACTGTAAAGCAATTGTGTGGCCATTTATTTTGCATCATTGAACATATCAGATATTCTGTAAATGTAATTTTTCCCTGTACATAATCAGTAGTGTTCCCCCCCCCCCCCTATTATCCTCTTTCCACCCTATATCTGAAACTCTGGACTCTCCACCAAATCTGTTTAGTGTTATTTGCAAGTACCACATATGTATGAAATTCTGTCTACAGAGTTGCTGTTTTCCCAAAATGCCCGAGCCAGGCAAGCTGTGGCGAAGATCAGCCGAGAGGAGCTGGAGGACCGATATCTGCGCATGCAGGAGGAAAACCTTCTACTTAAACAACACTCACACAAACAGGAGGACAAGATCAAGCGGTACAAACTTGTTTATTGAGTCTGTCACTTAATCAGTCAGGGACTTGCTGATTTGCTTAATTTATTTGATTTCTCTTTGACTCAGCCAAACTTGTGTATGTGTGTGTGTGGTTATGTGTGGGTGTGTGTTGTGGGTCCAGGATGGCTACCAAGCTGATCCGCTTGGTGAAAGACCGTAAGCGTGTGGAGCAGGCCTCTTCAGCAGGCCATGTAATAGCAGGTCGGAATGTTGAGATGGAGGAGATGATAGAGGAGCTGCAAGAGAAGATTCATGAACTGGAGAAACAAAACGATGGACTCAAGCAGCGTCTGCTCACAGCAAAACAGCAGATTCAGACCCAGAGTCGTAGACCAACCCCCTACAGTCACATTCAATCCCGCATTAACTCAGGACTGCGCAGACTTCGGGAGGACACGCCTGTACCACCGCAGCAGCCAGTAACACCAAGAGGAGGTATTATACATAGCCGCTGACTGTAATCTGCTTCATGGGACATTTATTGAGAAGCGATTGAAATGAATGATGTTTTATCAACAGGAACTAGACATGTGGAGGGGGAAACGAGCAGCAGACCCCCACAGGGGCTTTTACCTCGCTATGGACACAGTCTTCTGGATGAGGCTCGCTCAGAGATGCGCAATCTGTACGTTTTTCACATCATCTCATCATTAGAAGGTCACTTCCTTTTCTGAATAGAGGTTCTTATTCAAAGATGACTTATACATGCGGAGTGAGGAATTAATACTGAAAAAGTTGTGCACATTGATATCCAGACCTCAGACTTAACTACAGTCTTGTGCGCTATTCAGGCAGTTGCTTAAGAACGTTCAGACAGATGCATGGAGAACCTTGGAGAAGACAGCAGGAAACATTGCTTATCTCAAAAATTTTAGGGATAAAATTATAAATGAACTTGTGAAAGTGAGCTGTAAGCTGTAAGTGAGCTGTAAGCATAACAGATGAGTGCGTGGTCTAATTATCCTTTAAACCATGGTCATGGTTTTCTTTACAAAGATCACATCAAATAAAAAAAATCTTTTTATTTTTCAATTTGACAACTCAAAATAGCACATTAATGATGATAAAAATATCCTAAATGTTGTGTACAAAAAAATGTGCTGGATCAAGTGCTATTTTTTAAACACTGGAATGGTAGTTTATTACTAGCTTCTTGTCTGTAAAGGGAGAATGTGATAGAACTGCAGAGGGCTCAGATGGAAGAGATGGAGAGATCAGCAGAGATGTTGAGACAGCAGCTGTGGATTAAGGAGAGAGAGTATGAGGAGTCTCTCCTACAGCTAAGAGAGCTGCAGACCACTGGCCAGAGGTACCTCCATATATTTTAATACACATAGCTTGGCATGGTAAAATGATTTTGTGTACACGCTAAGAGAAGAATGGTTAAAAGGCATACTGAATATATTCTCAGGTTGAACATTAAGGACAATGTGGAGATGATAAAGCTGCAGAAACAACTGTCTGATAAAGGAAATGCTTTCACTGTGCTGGAGGGAAGATTCCTTCAACTACAAGAGGTAAAAGTGGAACATTAGGACTTTAGTAATGGGCAGAATTAAATGTAGTTAGTCTTATTGCTATTATTCAATTAAGATTTTGTAACAGATGAGTTTCAAAGGAATAGTTTGGCTAAAAAGATTTCAGGTACAGTACTACCTTTGATATACTTCGTTTAGCTTGCAAAGAAATGAATTTAGTTATATGCCTATTAACTCATGAATGTATGCAGAGCCAGAAGACCCTGAAGGCTAGCCATGACACAGCGATGGCAAAAGTGGATGAGCTGACGGGACAGCTGAAAGAAGAGAGGCTGAGGAGTCTGGGCCTGGAGAAGCAGTTACAAACTAAAGCACTGCAGGAGAGGAGAACTTCTGAGGTACTGCTGAAAGAACAATCATGTGTTGGTGGACTGAGGTCATGGAAGGCTGCCAACAGTCATAACATATATAAACATAGTGGGTATAGAAAAGAATCACCCCCCTTTAAAATAATCACATTTTGTTGCTTTTCAGCTTGAAATGAAGATGGACACAGTTTTTGTTTTATCCAGCTGTATTTAATTAATGCAACTTATAACATCCAAGTGAAAGATATAACACCAACATGTCAGAAAAAAAAAAATTTAAAAACAGAATCACTGAGTTGGAAAAAGGATCACCCCCTTGCTTTAATTTGCCTCATTTTTTTAATTACAGCCTTTAGTCTGTTGGGATATGGCTCTACTAACTTTGCACATCTAGACTTTGCAATATTTGCCCACTCTTCTTTGCGGAACTGCTCAAGATCAGTTAAATTTGATGGTGACCGTTTGTGGACTGCAGTCTTCAAGTCATTCCACAGATTTTCAATGGGGTTTAAGTCTGGGCTCTGACTAGGCCATGCAAGAACATTCAGCTTTTTCTCCTTCAACCACTGTGTGGTCAGTTTTGCTGTGTGCTTTGGGTCATTGTCATGTTGGAAGGTAAACCTTCTTCCCATTGACAACTTTCTGGCAGAGGGCAGCAGATTTTCCCCAAGAATTTGACGGTATTTTGCCCCATCCATTTTCCTTCTATCCTGACAAGTGCTCCAGTCCCTGCTGCAGAGAAACACCCCCATAACAGGATATTACCACCTCCATGCTTTACTGTAGGCATGGTGTTATTTGGATGGTGAGCTGTATTGGATTTCCGCCAGACATTTCGTTTGGTGTTGAGGCCAAATAATTAAATTTTAGTCTCATCTGACCATAACACCTTTTTCCACATGGCCTCAGAATCTTCAAGGTGCGTTCATGTGGCCTTTCTTGAGGAGTGTCTTTTTTCTTGCAGCCCTCACATACAAGCCACATTTGTGGAGAATTTGTGATATTGTTGTCACATGCACACAATGGCCACTCTTTGTCATAAATTCCTGCAACTGCTTCAGAGTTGCTGTAGGCCTCTTGGTAGCCTCTCTGACCAGTTTCCTCCTGGCTCTTTCATCCAGTTTGGAGTGACGTCCTGATCCAGGGAGGGTCTGTGTTGTACCAAATACCTTCCACTTCTTAATAATAGACTTCACTGTGCTTCTAGGCATTGATAAAGCCTTTGAAATTTTTTTTTTTGTATCCATCTCCTGACATCTCCTGTCCACAACTTTATCCCGGAGATTTTTTGACAGTGCCTTGCCGCCCATAGTTGATTGTTTGCTTCAGTTGCACTACAAAATGCTCCAGGAAAGCTCTTTTCATGCTGAGCTAATCAAAATGACCATAGCTGATCACAGTTGAAAGTCAAATGGAGTTGTGTGCCATTGAGAAGGTGATTAGCTACACCTGATTGAGTTTACAAGTCATTTTTAGGAGGGGGTGACTTTTCCAACTCAGTGATTCTGTTTTTTCATTTTTAAAATTTTTTCTGACATGTTGGTGTTGTATCTTTCACTTGTTAGAAGTTGCACTGAGTAAATACAGCTGGATAAAACAAAAACTGTGTCCGTCTGAAAAAGGCTGAAAAGCAACAAAATGTGATTATTTTAAAGGGGGGTGATTCTTTTCTATACCCACTGTATTTTAAGTCTGCCATTAGTTGACTACATTTCTTTCTTTTTTCTTTCCAGTTGCTTGAGCAAATTCGGGATTTGGAGAAGGAGAGAGACTTGCTCAGAGAGAACTGTGACAAGTTAGTGAACAGGTAAGTAAATAATCTGTAACAGAATATCAGAACTGAACAAAAATGTGAAGACCCTGGTGTGAAAGTTTATTTTTATTGTTTCAGCGCCTTTGATGTTAGTCAGGAGCAGAAGTGGAAGACAAGAGAGCAGCAGCTCAAACTGCAGATTGCTCAATTGGAGATGGCACTGAAATCTGACCTCACTGATAAAAACCAAATCCTGGACAAGATTAAGACAGAGAGAGGTATACCAAATTATGGTGTTGTTTTTTTTCCCTTTTCTTGTGATTTTCTGTATGAGGGCATAATACAAAAAAAGAAACACATTGCCAAAAAAATACATGTCTATTTTTAAAGATTTAAATGAGAAGCTGATAAAGGAGAGTAAAGAACTTCAACGCAGCTATCTGGAACAGAAGCAACAGTTAGATGAAATAAAAGATCGCATGAAGTTCTTTACAAAGGTATGTTTAAAATATAGAATCAGCATGTATTTGAGCATGCACTGGTGGCCTTTGTCAAATTATATTTTGCATTTGGTTTTATAGGAGAGTGAAATAGATGCTGCTGAACTCAGTGAAGCGCTGATGCTCATAAAGGTAAGTAGTGTTTTACAGTTATACACTATAAAGCCAAAAGTTTGTGGACACCTGACCTTCATAGTCATATGTGCTTCTTTGAACATCCCATTCAAGCTTTAGCTCCCACTTTTCTGTTATAATAACCTCCGCTCTTCTGGGAAGGCATTCCATTAGATTTTCGTGCGTGGCTGTTGGGATTTGTTTCCATTCAGCCACAAGAGCATTAGTGAGGTCAGGATGTTGGATGAGGATGCCTGGCACACAGTCAGCATTCCAGTTCATCACCTTTACTTACTTTATACTGTATATAAACATTTTATGGGTTTTCATATAAGTGTACATATAAGGAGTTTGTTAACAAAGATGTTAAAAAAAGCATTAATAAAACAGTGCAACATTACAATGTTTTCAACTTAAATAAAAATGATCTCGCAGGTGCGTAAAACACAGAAGAATGGAGATTTGGGTTTCCTGGAAATATTAGAAGAGGAGGTTCAAATAGATGCAGAACACTCGCTGAAAGAACTCCAGGCCACTTACGCTGAAACTGTCCAAGAGCTGGAGAAGACAAGAAACATGCTCATCATCCAGCACAAGATCAATAAAGACTACCAGGTATAGCAACAGGAAAGGCTAGAGCTGAAGTTTTTCAGCTTTAAAATAAAAGTTTTCCTAAGTTGTTCATCCACTACCCCTATGGCGTAAGTGCTTTCAGCTCTTATAGCTCTTGTCAAATATCATGCTGTTCAGGCTGAAGTTGAAGCAGTTACACGAAGGATGAATGATCTGAAGCTGGACAATGAACTGAAACTGGAGAAACTGGCCCAGCTTCTGGACATGAGAGCTGCAAAGATAAAGAAACTTGAAGGTTTGACTAGACTCAAAATGCTTTATATTGCTTAAGCTGAAGCTTACAATCGATCCTAACATTTTTTCTTTGTTTATGCAGCCCAATTGAAAGACATTGCCTATGGTACCAAGGCCCACGTCTTCCGACCTGACATCACAGACGATGATGTGGCTGATGAGTTTGATGAAACAGTACACCTGGCTCGAGGGGAGAACATTCTGGAGATCCACCTTGGCACTGCACGCTTCAGTCCTGAGGTTCTGGACAGTCTGGGTGACAAAGACCCCTCCACTTTCTGCACTTATGCCTTTTATGACTTCGAGCTGCAGTCCACGGCTGTGGTGCGAGGACAGCAGCCAGATTATGATTTCACCTCCCAGTACCTTGTGAAGGTGGATGATCTCTTCCTGCACTATATCCACAGCAACTCTGTCACTGTGGAAGCACAGCTGGCCGAGGGCCTGACTTTCCACACCATAGCTGCAGGACAGATACGGCTGAGTCAGGTGCTAGAGAGGGATGGGAAAGTGTTTGGCACCCTGCAGCTCATAGGTATGTTCAGAGAAACCCATTTTGGTAGAGGTGACAGTGAGGCTGGTATTATACTTGAGTTTAAATATGCATACATGTATGTACGATGACTAGTCTGCATACTCTAAGGTCCTTCGGGGTGTTGGTTGTGTACATTGGCAAAAATGTTACACACCCACAAACTGCAATATCAATATAAACAGTGGGGGCAGTATAGCACATTACAAGTTCAACAGCAACACAGCCACTACAGTGGCAAAAAGCTGTGAAGAGAAGCTACAAGAGTTTGCTGCATAACTCCAATCAGCCAATCATGTGTCAGCAGCACTGTGTATAAAATCATGCAGATACAGGTCCAGAGCATCGGTTCATTTTCACATCAAACACATCAGAATGTCTTTTGTAAAAAGACAAGGTGTCATTTTTGTCCAATCTTCAACTGTTTAGTTTCAGTCAGTTTGTGCCCACTGTAGCCTCAGATTCTTGTTCTTGGCTGACTGGAGTGGAACCTGATGTGAAGTCTTGCTGTCATATGCCATCCATCTCAAGGTGTTGTGTGTTCTCGGATGCCTTTCTGCTCAATGTGATTGTAAAGAATGGATATTTGGGTTAGTGTAGACTTCCTGGCAGCTCAAACCAGTCTGGGCATTCTCCTCTGAACTGCCTTATCAACGTGTTTCTGAGAACTGCCACTCACTGGGTGATTTTTGTTTTTCACACCATTCTCTGCCAACCCCTAGAGACTGTTGTGTGTGTGAAAATCCCAGGAGATCAGCAGTTTCTGAAATACTCAAACCAGCTCATCTGGCACCAACACGGTCGAAGTCACATTCTGATCACGTTTCCCCCGATTCTGATGTTTTATGTGAGCATTAGCTGAAGCTCTTGACCTGTAACTGCATGATTTTATGATTTTATATGTGCCACTGCCACATGATTGGCTGATTGGTTAATTGAATTAATGTACAGGTTTACTTTATTACCAATAAAGTGGCCAGTGAGTGTATACACATTCCAGAATAGCTGGAGCAAAATCTAGGTCATTTTACAAAAATACAAAAATACAAATCTAATTACTGAAAAACAAGTACTGATTATTATTATGATTATTATTATTATATGGTGATTAATTTGTATTAGTGGTGTACAACTATCATCTGGAGCCAAATCTAAATTATCACTTGACCCGAGTGATTTTGTATACATGTTCCAGTGTTTCTCATTTTCTTTTATTTCTAGCATTTAGCCAGCTTGTGAAAATGTAGAAGGTAGGCATTGCGTCTTCTTTTTTTTGCAATGCCTACATTTTACAGTTTTCTGGCTCTGATTCGCCCTCTAGTGGTTACACCTTAACAATGCAGCTTAACAGTTTGCACTCGTATGCATAGTTTTCTCATATAGTATAATGCTAGTTTAACAAAAAAGTAACCTAAAGGAAGCATAAATGTTTAGTTTTATAATTTGTTTCCAGTCTGCAGCCTTCATGAATAAACTTAGATCATTAGATCTGTATTTTATTTATTCTAATTTGTCATGTACTTGAATTTGTCATGAGCTTGTATTTTCATGTACAGTATACCAGCATAGGTTTTAAACTCATATACTTTTCTTAATCACGCATTTGCCCACAGAATTTGTTTTTGCACACACTGGTATAACTGTTGTTGTCTTATAGGAGTTAGTGGTGAGATCCGAGTTTTTGGCACTCTGGACTACTGGCTCAGATTAAGGGTTCCTATGGAGCAAGCTATTCGTCTGTATAAGGAGAGAGTCAAAGCTCTGGGTTATCTCAATTCCAGTGGTAAAGACCAGAGCCAGGTACTGTTAGTGCTCACTGTATTACTAAATAAATACTGTGTGTTTCCACCTCGGGCCCAGTGTTCGCAGTATAGAATGGTGTTCATCCCTCCAGTCCAGTTCCAGAGAATCTATGCCAGTGTACATTGAAGTTGTTTTGGTGGCTCATAGTGGCTGAATACCTTACACCCTTTTTTGGTCACCTGTCTGTATATCATATGTCAAGTAGTTAATAAGTTTTAGCACTGCAATCAAAAACTAATTTGTCTACACAATTCCACTAGTTGTTGCTCACTGCCATGTGTTTTCCCAGGCTTCAACTGCCCGTCTATCCAGCTCTTCGAATAAGGATGGAAACGCGAATGAACTCTACATCACAATACACTGTTGCAGTAAGCTAAAATCCAGAGGACCGCATACACAGCCCAGCCCATACGTCATTTACAAGCTATATGACTTCCCTGACCATGACACACCAATCATTCCCTCCACCAATGAGCCACAGTTTGAGGATCACATGACTTTTCCCATGTCCATGAACTCTGAGCTTGATGCATATTTGAAGGCAGAGGCTTTGACCCTATATGTGTTTGATGAT
The DNA here is from genome assembly GCA_023630585.1 of Cranoglanis bouderius. NCBI lineage: Eukaryota > Metazoa > Chordata > Actinopteri > Siluriformes > Cranoglanididae > Cranoglanis > Cranoglanis bouderius. Next base: position 8,520,855 of record CM042545.1, read on the forward strand.
CTGGATTTTGGGAATCAGCTCTACCTGGGCAAAGCCAATGTGCCGCTTATATCTCTGGCTCATGATAAAGCAATCACTGGTGAGAATTTTTTATATAGTTCATATATAGTTTATCATTTCTTATTATATTTATGTTGCTTGTAATTCTGATAAGTGTATGTGTGATGATGGTTTACCAGGTACATTTGAACTAACAGACCCAGCTGGTCTGCCCAGTGGCTACATAGATGTGACTCTTAAATGGAAGTTTACATACTTGCCTCCTTCTGGCTTGGCAACAACAGCAGAGCAGGCCAAGTTTATCACCAAAGAGGCTCCAATCAAGCTAGCAACTGCTGAATCTGGAAATTTGAATGGAGTCGAAGTGAAGGAAATTATTCCTGCTACGGTGCGGACTACTCCCATGCCATGCGTGTATAAAACATCTCTATTTTAGCTTAAATGATAGATGTGTAATTATATAAATGCCCCTCAAAGCAGACAAGAAAGATTGCAAATGCATCTTAATGGGCTTAAGTTAAGGACAGTCCAAGGCATGTCTTGATTATGTGACGCACCAATTACTGATTAAATAATTTGCTTATTTAAGCATATGTAAATGCAGTAACATTTGTTTGAAAGGTGTAAATAATTTATCAACTACATATCTGACTTGTTGATATTTTAGACCCCTTTGCCAAAGCCCAGATTGCGTACCCTTACAAAACCAGCTGCTAAAAAAGTTTCGTTCTCAAATATGGCAGAGCCTGAAATCCAGGTAGGTAAAATCAAAACTAAGATGTTCATAACATGCTTCCATACCTTCTCTTTAATAACTGTGGTAATGTGAATTATTATTATTATTATTATTATTATTATTATTAAATATGTGAATATGCTTCTTGTGTCTGTGTTTGGTCATTTGTCAGAAGGGAGGAACTACTCTCCCCAGTGGTGATCAGAAGAACAAACCCTCTACTGTTACATCAAAGGTTTGTGCATGAAGGAATAAAGTTTTAGAAGATGTTTGTATCCCTCTATGTGCGTACTGAAAAACAGTGTGCCGTTGTATTTTCAGGAGACTGTCGGAGTGGTTGAGGTGGGCCAGACCTGTGCACTTAAAGAGGAAGATGACGATGAAGAGTCACATTTTTCAGAGGGCCAGGTGATCGCAGTCAGCTCTCAGTCTCTATCTGATGACTCCGAGATCTCTGAGGAATTGGAAGAGGCAGAAGATGGTGGGTCTTACTCAGTGGTCTGATTTGTTAAAAAAAAAGATGTACTTTTGAAAACACCATTGACTGCATTCGAACCGCCTTTTGTGAGGATTTAGGTTTGTTTGATAATTTGACCTCAAAAAGAGTGATAGTGCTGGGGAATGAGTCTGAACTTGCCACTAATGCACTCGTTAAACACTTGATTATGTAGAATTCTAGGAGTGAAGAGGGAGCGCATCTGGTCTTCTTGCATCAGTTATGTTCTTGGCAAGTGAGTGGTCCACTTGAAATGGCATAATCACATGATTATGCAGACTGTAGTTTCATAGAAAAGTGTAGTTCGTATGGTAGTGGTATTTATGGATAATCAGGAAAAAAAAGTCTGATTATCATTTATTCACTGTCCCACTGTCTCATACCGCTATTGATTGTGTTGTACTTACACCTACACCAACTGTGGCTGTCCCCATCAGGCACATTTGGCCAGTTTTCATGAAGTGTGTTGTAGCGTTAGGTACACTGGTGTGTGTGGAACTCATGGTATGGATTGAATGGATGGTCACTGCACTACTTCCAGTGGGGTTAGAGTGTTTGAAAATGAGACAGAACAGAAAAATGTTCATCATCGGGAGATTGTGAGTTTGAATCCTGACGATGCCACATCTATCTGAGAGCAAAATTGGCCATGCTCGCTGTGCGAATGCGATGGCATACAATACACTGTCAATCACAGTGCCACTAGCCAATCATGAGGATCTATGAGCTCATGCATGTGGAAGAGGGCAGTTAGCTCTCTAAGTGTGTTATGCTGCCCTGTGATGCCGCATGAGCAGCAGCTCAGAACGCTGCATTTTACTCGCTTCACGTGTCTCAGAGGAAGCCCATGTAAAGTGTGTCCTGCACAGATCCAAAGGTGCATAGCAAATAGTTTTGCTTAAAGTGACCAAAAATTAATATTTTCTCAGACATTTTTCATCACATACAACCAAACACGACCTGACACTATCCAACTGAACGCACTACACTGACAATCTTAAGGTGCAGGGACTTTCATAGAGTACTTCTTTGTTTGACTGCAAACACAGAAGAAGGTAATTTTACATGTTTTTTTTTTGTGTGTGTGATTTGTTACTGGTTTTATAAATGGACAGTGTTGCACGTGGTAATGTATTGGTGCAAACTATCTGTTATAAATTAAAGATATGGAGAAACTGTATGTTGGTTGGTGCAACTCTTTACATTTTTAATGGTTCATAAACTCAAAAATAGTGGAAGATTACATTTGAAATATGCTACAACTGAACCTAGTTGAACTGGTGCAGATGTATGCAGGGCACAAGTGTTGCATCACTGAAGCCCAAGAGAATGTGCTGGATGTTCTTTATTTCAGTCGATTAATTATCTGAATTATTAGGATACTCAATGGGATACCTTTTCCCTCTCTGAATGCTTGGTTGTTTTTCTTGTATTTCTCAGTGTTTTTATTTTTTTCACAATGCTTGCAGTAGGTTTCTGCACAAATAGAAGCCCTGTTTCAACTTCTGCATTTTAGATCCCACATGCATTCATGGAAAATCAATTGTGTTCTGGCTTTGTGTTCACTTCTTCTATGTGGAAAAGCCCCTACTCTGTTGTTTGCCAGTCCTTGGTGAAGGCCTTCTTACAGCAATGTGAGATTAAAAAAACATAAATATTGCACAAGCTGTTGCCAATACCATGATATGTTTTCTCTTGGCAGCCAATAACATAACTGTTAATGCTGTTGACCTTGGCCAAGAAGCTCTCTTTAAAAGTCATGTTGTCCAACATGTCACTCTTATCTTCTGTTGGCCTATGGGGTAGTGTTGTTATTGGGGTGAGAGAGTGGGAGACTGCCCTCATGCTCTCAATCCTTCACCAGATCACTTGTTTGTCTCTTCACGACCGACATAGATGTTGTGCTTTTTAATGCAGTTGCTCTCTCTTTTCCTTTCTTTCTCCAGACATACAGCCAGCAGTATGCTCAGATCTGAGTGAATCGATCCTTTCAGACAGCGATGACTGCATCGTGCCTGCTCAGTCTACCCAGGCCAGGAAACAGGTGTGTACTACTGTGTGAGTCTGTTAAAGCAATGAGGAAGGACTCATCAAGGTTATTTCACTTACATCCAGGATGTTTTTAACAGAAGCCAAAAGATTTTAACACAACATACAAGCCAGAATAGCCTGAAAGATGCTGACCTTCAGACTGCTAATGAGGCTCCAGTTGAGGGGAGAAACAACTTTCACTTATGTTGAAGTTAACTTCACTTAAAGTTCTTCCTGTGTATGGATCATGTTTGAATTTAAAAATGGCGATGAAATTATTTGTACTTTTCCAAGTGGAGTTCACATTAGATTAATAATTACTCAATTTGAGAATAGTTTTATGTAATAATGGCAGTTTTATTTAAGAATTATGTAAGGAATTTGTCTAATAGTTTGCAAAAAAAAAAAAAATCAACAGTATATAACAGTACATATACAAATAGTAAACAGTTATGACTGCAGTAGTGCCATCTGTACTAAATTATTGAAATCGCTTGAACTGATCAATTATTTGTGATCAATTGATGATTTATAGCATTTAAGGACTTTATATGGAATGATGTAGTGAACAAGCCATAAACGTCTGCATTAATACACTAACAGTAACTTTAACTAAGTAGCTAAGACTTGTAATGTCCTTTGCATTTTTTTTTTTTAATAATAAGCCAAATCAGCCAGTCAATCAACACTTGCATAACCAATTTTTGTGAGGTAAATTAATGACATATGAACCAACACCTTAATTAATATTTTTGAGTTAGTGATATATTCCAAACTGAGACTGGAAACCAAATTTCAGTATTTACACATGCAGACATTATCAGGAGAAATTATCAGAATGTTGGAAAATGTTGTAATTTAATATTTGCTATATATGTGGACTTATTTTTAGTCAAGGATTGACAAAACATTAGTCGAAGCAGGTGTATTTTGCTTGAAATAATGTTTAAATAAAAATCATACAGTACTGTGCAAAAGTTTTAGGCACATGCAAAGAAATGCTGTAGAGCATAGATGCATTCAGAATTAAAAAAAATACCGTAAAGAGCAGTAAACAGTAGTAAATGAAACAAAATCAATATTTGGTGTGTTAAAAGAATAAAAATTAAAACAAAAATAGTAGTCTCCAGTACAATTTGTACAGTTTTATAAGAAAATTAGCTGGTAAGTTAAGAACCAGCCACAATTCTTCTGGAGACTTTGACTTTCGCACTCGGTTCTTATTTTTGCAGCAAAACCCAGCAGCCTTCATTGTGTTTTTTGTCTGAAAAGTGTCTCTTACGTAATATGCTGCTTTCTTTAATGACACAAATTGTTACGTAACACAGACGTGTTGGTCGGAAGAGGGAGTCAGGATGCATGCGCTGGGGAGACGTCAGTAAATGTAGAAGAGTTTAAACAAACAGAAGAATCCATACTATGAGCATAAACTATAATCCAGGCTGTAGTAAACAAGAGTAGTGATCTGGGAATCACCGGAACAAAGCACACGGTTAAACACACCTAAACTAAACTATAACAAACTAAACTATGATTAACTATACAATGATAAACTATGATTAAACTAAACAAACGCTAAACTAAGATAAAATAACGCTAAACTAAGATAAAATAACGCTAAACTAAGATAAACTAATACTATGATTAAGAAAACAAATACTAACGCTAAGCTAAACTAATACTCCGCGCCGAAGCGGAAACGGAGTGGCGTATTTAAAGACACACAAATCATACACACCAAATCAAACACACCTGGAAACGATAATCACCTTAAACAGAGAACCAATGAGAACTAAAGAGGCGGAGACATGACACAACCCAAAACATGAGCACATGGGGAAACACAGGAGGCGGAGACATGACGTGAACGAAAACAAAAAGCACATGGCAGAGGTAAACAACACGAGAGTCTTTATGAATGAAATGTCCATCGGAGAGTTTTTGAATAGCTCTGGAAAGCGCGCAGTGGAATGCGGAAGTGTTCGAGTCCACCGCTCGGCTAGCGAGCGACTCGGAGAACGAGGGGAAAACTCTAACACAAATACAAACATTTTTCTGTGACTAATGTCTGGGAATCTAAAATGTTTTTTGTACTGACTTGATAATATAGAAGTCATAAAATAAAAAATCTATAACAAAGTTTGTACTAAAAAAATAGGGTGCCTAAAACTTTTGCACAGTACTGTACATGTGTTAAATTTGTTACTTTATTAACATTACTTATGGTTAATTAATTCTGAAGTTAATGGTTTGTTAATCTCAACTAATGCAGTAATGTAAAGATTGTTACCTTTATAATTATTTCTAGCTTCGAGTGATATGATTGAAATCTGACCTTAAATTTATTTTAATGTTCTAACATTTGATACTTCTTTCATGTGTTAGTTATGTATAAATCAGTCATTGGCTGATGGTCTGCATTCGTTAATTGAAAATTATTGGTGCTCTAATATTTTCCAGATATTGGTTGTGAGATATTTAGGAGGAATAATCAGGTTTTGGGGTGTTTATATGAGATTTTTTTAAAAAAAAAAATTTATTTTTTATTTTAAATTTTATTATTATTATTTAAATTTTATTATTATTTTTTTATTTTTATAAAGCTTGGCTTGTTTGCAGGTTGTAACCAGTTAGTTTTTACCTATAGTCCTGTACAAAAGCACATGTACAAGCATGTTTTATGGCTTACCATCCTGACTGAGATGTAAGCATTGGAACATCTTTATGTGAGTGACACTGGCAGCTTTATTCGGATCTCATAAGAGGTGTTGGATCACACAACCAACTGCCATAAAGTCACTCAACACTGACTTCATCTTACAATTTGAAAATTGGACAAGAGACAGAATGATAGGTGATGGAGAGAGTGGTGAAGGAATCTATATGATGAGACAGATGAGAGACACAGAAAGACAGACAGCTTCTAAACCAGACTCTTTTAACTGACAGTCTTCATAGTGAAGACTCTTAAAGCTGAAAACTGGACTGGATGCTTGATGGACTGACACAAGTCTGAGACAAATAGCTTCAGGTGCATCCATCATTACAACTCAGACATTCCCTGTGGACAACGTGTCATCTCTGTGAAAAAGGTAATGTCTATATTGTGGCCATCATTCTTAATGGTCCAACACCGTTGGAAGCTGATCTGCCATATATAAAATATGAAGAGTGTCTCTCGGTGTTCAGATAGAAATCTATTATGTGATGCAGGCACAACTACCAACATAACTCTTACTGTTGATGCTGGTTCTGGTCAGGATGTGTGCAACTTTATAAGGAATTTTACATAGTTTTTTTTGTAGAATTAAAATAAAGATTTACTCTTTTAAGGCATTCATGTAAAATAATATTTGCTGGTCAGCACACCAAATCCACTTGTCAGAATGAGAGCGTTTTAATTAACAAATCTAAAGGACTGTGCTGTGTTGCTTTGTTCTGCTAGCCGTCTGAGCGGATCCGTGTGGAGATTGTGTCTCTGAATCTGAAGCCAGACTCCAGGGTCTCTGTGGACTGTAGTGTGGTCAGGCTGTTTGTGGAGTATAATTTCCTGGACCTGCCTTCAGAGGAGACACCACTGTCTCTGCCGAAACCGCTGCCTGGACACAGCATCTACTACAACTACAGCCACGGTGTGCACAGACAGCTGAACTCATACACCTACTTACACACAGCGTATTCTGACAACATGCATTCTGACAAAAATCTTAGGATGAATGTGTCTTGGAGGACCTGTGTTAATATACTTCACTCATTAGTTAAATGATACACCTTACTTATGATACAGTCATAAAGTCTATACTTCAGACACCAACAGCAAGCTAGTGGGAGCTTTATGCTTGCAAAGGTTTTATTTGGATCAACTTTCCACCAATCAGTCTGTTCTAACCACCTTAAAGGAAAATTCCATTCTGCAACACGTTAAATATGTTTATATTGACATTTTTGTGAGGTACTTAGTGATTCTGCTGCTAATTTGATGGCTGGTGCTGTATTTACTTTATTTCTGTGAGAAGTTAGCAGTATTCTGCCATGCTGATGAGGAGAAAAAAGAAACAACAACAAAAGAGCAAGAGCTTCTTTTCTCAGTCACCATTTTTCAGCGACATTCAGTGTCATATTAATGAGAAATTCAACACAGAAATAGAGGAGACCGCTAACACTGGATGCAAAGTACTAGAATGCTCGACAGCTATACAGTGCAGTTACACCGAGTAATGCCAGAGGTGGCAATATTAGCATGAAAGCTAATTCCCACTATCAGCAGGTAGTCAAACGGCATTGTGAGTAATGTACTAAACAATTTATAAAAGACCAACATGTTGCACAATTGAAGATGTAAATTATAATGTAAATTATAAATATTGCTATGTAAGTCATTCAGAATGGATTTCTACTAGACTATGATGAATAATTATAATTCTTCCCTGTGAATGACTTTGTATATTAGACGAACAACTGTCCTGTCTATTAATTTACATTTAGTGTTTGATTTGTGACTTGATTTATGAGGTTTCACCTTGTTGAGTATTTTTATTATAAGACTCTGTAACAGATTTTTTTATTGTGTGTTGACAGTGATCCATGTGGATGTGGAGAATAACCAGGCCAGGCGTCACATGCTTAGAGCAGTACTAGAAGGCAGGAACAGAAAGCTGGAGAAGTATAGATCTTTTCCCTTTTTCTTCTTTTGTGCTTAATCAGCCTAGTTTCACTACAAGTTGCACTATTTACCTGTATTCGTAACATTTTCAACTAATTACCTAATTGTATACTACAAATTTTAGTCTCCGTTGTTTAGTGAATGGTTGTGTGACCGAGAATCTGACTGGCTGTTTCAGCATCAGGTTCACGGTAGTGAGTGACCCACCTGAGGAAGAGGAGCAGGAAAAAGAGTGTGAGGATGTGGGCGTGGCCTATTTTCGGATCTCTGACATTCTGAAGAAGCAGAGGGACATGACAGACATCAGCCTCGACAGTGAGTGTTTTTATGTTTGCCTTTGGCAGTGGTGCGTATGTCAGATCAGCCCATGAATATATAAAGTATAAATGCTTTATATCCATTTATACCGTATATGGTTCTATTTGTTATCATTTCTACTGTAAGACCTCGTTCACAGGGACTTGCATGGCGTTCTGCGTAATCTAAATTCAGAGGCTGTTGACGGAACGCCAGTTTATAGTTGCTTTAATGCAAGTGATAACAGGAACTAACTTGTCTTGCAGATGTTCCACAACATTAAATGTAACTATAAATGGATAAAAAGTACAACGTGCCATTCATTACTCATTACAAATGAAAATTTTGTATATCCTGTAACAGCACACCCTGAATTGTTTTTATTCCATATAAATCTCTCTAACTTAGTATCCCACATGATTGTGTCTCCCCCACTTTGTTGTGTGTGTAGTTGTGGATGTGCAGGACAGCACTGAAGTAGTGGGGACTCTGAAGGTGACTGTAGAAGCGCTGGAGGCTTTCAGGTCCATCATGGAGGATCCAGACCACGATCACTCTAAGCTCCAGATGGAAAGATAATTGCTCGCTGATGAAGCAGTCAGAAGGACTGATGTGAATAAATCAGGTGAAGTTAGTGAGTTTGTTTACATTGCAGGGTCAGAGCCAGGTAAAGTCAGAATTGTGGATCTCACATGTGTCATGCATAAAACCAATGGGAAACTGGTGATAAAATTGCCACACACCGAAGTCACCAATTTATGTTCTTTTTGTCAAAGCATAGCAGGGATGACGTAATGTTCATGTTTAGAGATGTTAAAGTATATTTATATTTTCATCTAGTAAGGAAATTAGAAAATATATATATGTATTTTTCTGCCTCCTCCTAGCTGAGGAAACAGCATTGATTTGTTTTACATAATCCTCTAAAACAACAAAAGGCGATAATAACAGGCATCTCAAATACCCTTCCAAATGAATAGTATCGAAGGGCTTTGCTTCATTCCCCCCACAGTGTGACATTCATTATGATATGAGTATTTCTCTGTGGGTCTAAAGCCTCTAGTGCTCAGTTTGATGTGCTGATGATGTTTAGCACATTAATAACCGCTTAATGAAAAGCCTGTTAAGTCTTATTAGCCGCTGTGTGCCACACGGCTGTTTTTATATTGAAGATGTGGAATGGAAGCTAACTGAATTTAATGGGATTTAACCCATCTCTTTAAAATGCTAATGCCCATTTTCACGCACGTTGCCTCATAGCGTACATGCTCTTTCTATGCTGAACACTCGCTGGTTCTGCCACTGGAGTCTTCTGGACTTCACTTGCTTTGGTACATAACATTTCTAGACTTCACTTATGACATTTTAGTTAAGAGAATAGTATTATATTTTTGTACAGGAGCACAAATAAAACTAGTCATATTTATTCAAACCGTTTTCACTACAGTGTTTTAGATATTGTTTTGCAGAATTAGAAATGTCAGTATTTATAAATGTATTTGATATTTATTAGCTGTTTATATGGTGCAGTTTCATTAATAAAAACCTAATGTGTTAAGTTTTGCTTCTTGGCTGTCACTGTTAGTCCATATGCACATATATGTTTATTCACCCGACTCATTAGTATAGCTAGCAACTGTGTGCTCAGAGTGTTTAACGGATTTGGCCTGCTACACGGTAGGTCTGTCAGTCTAACTGATCCGTGGTATTGACGGACATGGTGTGTGAGCTCTTTATGTGTTTAGTCTGACCTCATCATTAGCTCTGCTCAGGAGCTGATCAATAGCATCGATCACTGCTGGCCGGCACTGCCCCTGAGACATTCTCCCCCACCCTGAACACATGCAAATAACCCTGCCACCTGAAAAGAAATAGAGAAAAGAAAAACACAAGCAGAGGTGTCCCAAGTGGTCTCATTAGGCATTCAGAGTTAAGACGTGGGGCGGGTCACGTTGTCATGTGCAGATGATTGGAGCACAGCCCTTTGACAGCTGTGACAGGCAGGTGGGTGGCCTCGTGGCCCCTTCTCCTCTTTTGGCCCATCTGTCATTTTACACTGAGCTTTCTTGCCATTGAGAGGAAACTGTACAGTACTAGTCCTCAATTAGGCACGTTAGCTACAAGAGGGAAATGTCACTTTCATGACAGGGATAACCCCTGAGTCCACCAAGGCCACTTACTACAGCCAGATCCCAAATGAGCCTGGACTGGGACTAGTCACTGAAATAACAAGTTTGAAGCTAGTGTCATCATGCATTTAAATCGATTCTCTGTATACCCCTTGTCTAGATTCATTTCACTGCTATCCTTGTTTTCCCTTGTACATGTTTTCATTCCATCTAAAAGGCAACAGACGCTCAAGCTTCAAACTTCAAAATCTCACCTCATGTGTGAGAGTGCTCATAAACATGAGTAGACCCAGTGCTCGGGTGCGCACTTTGAATGGCAGTGTCTTATGTCAGGACATTTTTTTGCTCTTCATGAATTGGTAATGGTCTCATTTCAAGATATGTCACGTGTACCTAAATAGACAGTATAGGAGTGCTTTCCATGTTTCTGCAGCTGACAGGCCCACTGCGGCCAATGGTGCATGATGTTTGCCTTTCACTCCTGTCTCCCTAATCCGTCACCTCTGACCTCTGGTCCTGTATTTAGTGCCCGCGATGGTTTTGAGTGACTGCTCCCTCACCCGCCGCAGCGTTGCACTCGTCTGAGTGTGACTGGATGAAGCTCTCGCCTGTCTCAGGCTTTCATTACGCTGTGTGTGCTGCTGCCCACCAGCCACTACTTCCTCACTGCAGGCCTGTCAACCACATGATCAGGGGTGCATGAAGACATGACCTCGCTCTCTCTTGCTTCCGTATTGGAATATAGGCAGATTTTTACTTGCGTCAGGAAAAAATGTATTCAGATAAGCTGCCCTGAGGGAAATGGGGAAAGATGTCTGTACACCCCATAGTTTAACTGATGTACAAAAACTAAAGGATTAAAATACTGTAGATGTTTCTAGCAGAAAGAATTCCATGCAGCCAGTAGGTGGCGTGTGAACATCGCTCTTATCATATTGCAGCCCACACTCTCAGTCTCACTCTCTCCACGACTCACTGATCCTGAGGCGTTAGAGCGGGAGATTTTTCCGTCATAGGGCACAGTGTAATCTCTTAACCTCTTGCCCACTCAGCTTTCCTCCCCTGTGTGTCAGCCCTGTTACCTGCCCTGATATACCATAATAATTAGCTAAATAGATCACTACCGTCGCCTTTTAGCTTAGCCTGCCCTTTATTTTTAAACTGTCTCTTTGCGTGACAGCTTTAACATTCCTTGGGTTAAGTAACTGGCTCTTGGGTCACAGGGCTTCTGACCTTGTTTTTTGGCTGCCTCTGCATTAACAACACTTTAATATATGCACAGCATGTCACTTCCAAAATTACACGTTCAATTCAGCGTTGCCGTGCTCTGTTTCACTGTTAAAGTTTTACAGTTTTAAGCTACTGTACAGGCTGTGGTTAAAAGATTGACTGATCTGGTTCCATGTAGGATATTCATTTTCTTGCGAGTGTACGAGTGTGTGCTAAAGCACGCTTACATTTAGTTTGTCTCCTGTTGAGGATTTTGTTGTGACCTTCAGTCTGGCCAGGACAGCGCTTCTCAGAGCAGCGTTTAAGCGTATTGATTCCAGCTAACATAAAAATACACTTATTGAGAGGCTGTTAAAAGCATTAGCATCTTCCTGATAGCACTTACACTCCATAATGTCAGACTACTAAGAGTCATTGTGTGTTGAGCTTAAAAACTGTGAAGCACTGTCTCTTAATCAATGCTTTTCTCACTCTATATCCTTACTCATGTACTGTTCTTCTGAAGATAACCTCCTTAACACCCAATAACGTTTTCCACCTGAGAGAATCTTATTTGCAAAGAGGAATGGAATCAATAGTATTTTGCTACACAGAAAAAAAAAAGAAAATTGAAGCACATTTATTTTGGATTGAGTGTTACATTTATGGTTTTTAATTGCGAATTATTGAATGGAGCCAAATCTTTTTTCTCTTCGATGGACCATCATCTGTGTATCCCCCTTAGATTGTAGGTGAGTGTATGTGTGTGTACGGGAGAGTAACCACTTTTAAGTGATGTATCAGCCAGTAAGCAGGGCTCTGTATTCTGTACAGTTCCCTGAATCTCTCTCTCTCTCTCTCTCTCTCTCTCTCTCTCTCGATTTCTCTCTCCGTAGGTCTGCAGCAGAATGAATTTCCCGTCCTCTGTATTCTTTAGATACAGGCTAGACAAAGAGATGGACAAATCAATCTTAATATTAATCATCTGTCCTTCTGACACAGCTTTACAGAGAGATGACCTTTGCCCCCATCCACACTTAAATTACCTGCCCATTGTTTCTCCACCCACGTAGCTACTGGCAATAATTTTCCAGCTCCACCTGGGTTGCTTAACCTGAGATTTACTCCTCAGTGATTGGTATGTGGGAGAGGTTTTTTGTGTGTGATGAGAATGGGAATCCACTGCAGTTTTCTTTTGCCAGTAGATTTGCATAAGTAAATATTTAAAAATGGATCTAACCGAGCAAAGCTTGTGACCTGTCATGTGCTGTGGTGGCAGCGGGCTCACGTGTTTTGGGTTTAGTCAGCTTTAGTTGTTTTTTTTTTAGTTAATTTTTCTACATTTCTGCTCCTCCATGCACATTATCCTGTAGGAAATGTGATCTTAAAGGCTTGTTAGTGTGATAAATGAAAATCAGTACATAGGCTGATAAATTAGGTTAAAAAGCTTGTTTATATATATAAAATAGTTTATATTGTGTATATTAAATCCTGCCTAGAATGTGTCGAGTCTTGAACTGGATAATGAACACTACACCAAAGAAAAAGTAACCTGAAAGTGTAATTACAAGTGTTCTTATTATTAAAAAAAAAAAAAAGTATAGTGTTGGGCCTGTTAATGTTCTCCTTTACATGTCCATTGTGTGTTTATTGCAGTTTGAGAAATGGGTAAAGTACAATTTAATAATTAAATTGAATCATATTTAATAATAGACATTTCTTAATTGTTTTATTTTCTTAAAGCTCTTTCAGTTGCTGTGAATTCCCTTGTGAATGAATGACTAATAGTTAAGTTTTTTTTTGTGTCTAGGATGTTTACATGGGTGAATAAGTATTCCTTTTCACACCTTGGGAGAATAAGCTGAATAAATTTAGGAGTCCGGTGCCCTTTGGATTAGACATTAGATGTCATTGGTAAGACAGACTGTTCTACATTGTTAGTGATTAATTGAAAGTAGCGAACGTACACCTTGAGTAGTGTTTAATGCTCCAATGACCTTGTGGAAAGTAAAAGGAGCACATGGAAAATTACAGGACCTGTGTTTCAGTGAGTGCGGTGCTTTAGTTCCCCTGGAGCCACATACCTTAAAGCTATGCTCTTTTTGAAAATCCATTTTTGCTTACAAGAAAGATAGTTCTTAATGTTTTTCAGTGCTTAAGGCAATTCCTTTCAGGATGCCTGAAGAACTCAAAGCAGCACTTTTACACCATCACAGACCATCATATGCTAATTCTTTTATTTTATATATAAAAACAAGTATAATATAATGAAACCAACTGCTTATGTCCTCATGTTAACTTACTGTTGGTTCTTGAAGATTTTGTGTTTAGTTGAGCTTTTTTAGCAAATGATGCACCTGTAATGTGGGGCTGAGCCAAATGATTGTGTAATTATCGCGTCATCATTTATCATGTGATAATGTTGATAAATTATGTCACAATATACTTTCATGAGATATCGTGTGTATTGCGATACCTTTTTCTAACCTTTTTTATACTGCCCAAAATGCTAACTTTTTAAATTATATATATATATATATATATATATATATATATATATATATATATATATATATATATATATATATATATATATATATATAATTTAAAAAGTTAGCATATAATATATATAATATATATATATATATATATTCCCCTTCTTTCCAGTGTTAATTTATTTCTGTAGATATTAAACTATCATTAAACTCAGTTTTTAAACAATTTTTCAGTAGTGCAATGCAGCAACACTACTACTAATGCTCTCGTTTTGTTTGCAAACCTATATATTGTGTAATATTTAGTAACTTGCTAATATGACAGGTATAGAAATTATACTGTTTTTTGTTGTTGTTATTTCTACAGTTACTGCTGTTCACACACACACCTGAGCTAGCTAATTGGGATGCCAGGAGGACATGGGGGCATTTTTAAATGACGATGTATGTATATTCATAGATCCTGGCATTTCTAATTTAGCTGTAAAGCTGTGGAGATGTTCCTATGCCATTGTGTTTGTATTATTCTAATTCGGTTATTTTTAATGGTTTAAAATGGCATTTTGGAGGGAATTTAATGCTTTTTCTCCATCATTAAGGATTTAGGACCACCGTGTGTTTGTTTGCTTAGCTATTGGTAATTTCTTTTTCCTCTCATATGGCCCGCATATCTCCCTCTCTCTGTCCATCTGCACATTCCTGGATCTCAGTAGCACTTCCTTCACATTTCTAACGGAGCACAGTCAGGTTTGATGGCGGGGCTGGTATTGCCAAAGGTGCTGTAACGTTAGCCCAGTGCTTGTCGTTGTGTTTGTCTGCTCTGTCAGTTTTATGTGATCAGGTTGTTTCTGGAGCGGGTGTCAGGCAGGTAGTGTATATGAGGAGTTTACTAAGTAAATACTGTGATCTGTCTTCAAACTGCCAAAGACACTCTAAATCTACTGCCATCTGTGCTTCTGTGTGATGGAGGGCCTCTGGCTCAGAGCTTAAATGGAGAAATTTTTCTCTCGATTTCTCTTGAGCATGTCATCTCTCTCTCTCTCTCTCTCTCTCTCTCTCTCACTCACACACACTCACACATGGAGAGAATCGAGCACGGCATTGTGATTGTATTTATCCAGACAGTTAATTCTGTTACAAAGAATGCTGAGCATGCTAATTTAACATTTCTTTATGTATAACCTGATTTCTTGTCGACAAAGCGGAGACAACAAGAAATGAGATTTTACATGGTACCTTGCTTTAATAAACAAACAAGAGAAAGAACAAAAGACTTGCTTCACTTCAGGTCTACTCTCGGCGTGTAAATATGAACTGAGCACCATGATGAAAGCTGTTTTACTGCAAACATGTTATCGTCCAATCTCAGACAGAGAAGATAATCCATAAAAAAAGGATTATAAAGCATGTCCGCTACAAATGCTTTTTAGGGTGTCTGCTGAAATATGTTAATGTATTCATTAATATTTATATTTAATCTTGTTAATTATTCAGCCATGGAAACTCGCATATCGAATATAGTTTCCTTTTTTCCACGGAAAGGTTGCTCATTGTTCTCATGATCATGTTGATCCCATCTGTGTGTGTGTGCTATAGTCTGTTGTGGAATGTGTTAATGATTCGATGGATTTGACAAGCGTACCTCAAGTTTTCTCTTTACTTTGGTATGCACACAGTGGATGTATGTGAAGTGGCATAGCAGAAGTGTGCAAGCTTACCCAGCTGTGTGTGTGTGTGTGTGTGTGTGTGTGTGTGTGTGTGTGTGTGTGTGTGTGTGTGTGTGTTGCTGTGGACAGCTTTTTAGCCAAAGTCATGTTAAATGCAGTTGTAAGTCATGTTCATCTACTTCCTAGCACTTTTTTCTGAATATGTTTGATGCCATATTAAATAAAATATCAAAGAGATTGCATTAATTCTTGCATATTTTTTGTTTTTGTCCCATTTCTGCTTTTCTCATATGGAAGGAAATGCACTATTATTATTATTATTATTATTATTATTATTATTATTATTATTATTATTTTATTTTATTTATTTATATTTTTTAAATATCTCACTGGTACCTTTTTCCCTACTGCCCTTACTAGAATGTAGCTTTTATAGTGTTGCTGTTCTTAGCCTTATATTTCAATTCAGCAGGGCATACATTTAGCAGGTCCTTATTAAATTTCTCTTAGATTACTCAGTTTTAAAGATTTCATTCACACAGTCCACCTGTAAATATTACCATTATGGTCTCGTCAATAAAAAAATCGTTACTCGCAAAAGGTTTTATGAAACAGATCATGACCACCTGCTTCTTCTCTCCACTATGTAGTGTGAACATTGAGTGCGTCATCCTCCGACTCCAATTTCCAATTTGACTCCAATTTAATGGCTCTTACCCACTTAGGAGTCTTTGCCTGTACTATCTACTTCCTTATGAGTCCGAATTACAGCATGATTAGTAAACAGTGTTGCTAATTATAGACCTGAGGATCAGACAATCTGCACTATTTCATCTATCCAACAAAATACGCTAATTAATTGCACACACTATATTATGGCGTTCATCAGTATTTTTTGTTATTTTGCTTGGTTATGGCAGCTTGGGCCATCATTTCAAATCTGTCCGAATGATTGATTAGACCTTTTGTTTCCAGTTGGCCCTGAGGGCAAAGAGTCAATATATCCATTATTTATGGCTGCTTTAGTGCTGTGAGGTCCCATCCTACCCTGACTGTTACTTTCCTTCCTTTAGGACATTTACCTTTACTGAGAGAATGTTACAATAACTATGTAGTCTGTCAAGTCTAACCTGGTCAGCACTCTGCTTTAGTCATTCACTTGTAGACTGTAGCATGAACATTATGGTTATTGATAATAACATTAATAATATTGTGCTACTGATCTCCATGTGCTCTCATTCAGTATCCTTTGATCTTCCTAAATCAGGGGTTTTAAACCAAAATGTATAAAGGTCCAGATAAGCAACAAACATGCCTGAATGATGACAACAGTTAATCGTAAGTGATTAGTTCATGTGTAAGACACATCAGTCTGAAGTGGAGGGTGGTGTGGTACAGTGGGTAGTGCTGCTGCCTCACAGCTCCAGGGTCTTGGGTTTGATCCTTATTACAGGTTACTGTCTGTGTGGAGTTTCACATGTTATTCTAGTGTCTGCATGGGTTTCCTTCAGGTTTTCCAGTTTTCTCCTACCTCCCCAAAAACATGCCAGTAGGTGGATTGGCTAAGATAAGTTACCCCAGGTGTGATTGTGCATGCACGCTGCCTTGCAATGTATTGGCATCCCATTTAAGGTGTATTCCTGAATCACACCCAGTTTTCTCGGGATAGGCTCCATATCCACCAAAACCCTGACTAGGATAAAGCACCTACTGAAGACGAATGGATGAATTTAAAGTGTTTATATTTGTTTCATATTGGTGCTTCATGTTATGACCCTGAACAGATTTGAACTTGAAGTGTTGAATAGGTGCAAAATTCTCTGTCCAGTCGTCTTTGAACGTTCTTTTTTTCATCGTCAACTTTTTAACAAACCTTGCCATCATCAGACCACGAATGGAACCAGTAGATGGACTACTAGTAAATGGAATTTTAAAAAATGACAAAAGTCTGTGAATAATCTTTCCTTCCTCAATGAGTTGCATTCAGATAAATAATTTACATAAATGCATGTCTGCAATATTCCTCAACTGAATATCTGATACAGAAGCTGTCATGGTTGATGTAGAGTCACTGAAGTATGATCAGTTTTTTTCCCACATGTTGATCGCAGTGGTTTGTGACTGCTTGGTTTCTATAAAATGCTTTGCTGGATCCACATCTGGACCATGATCCACCAGCTGATGACCCCTACCCTAAGGTTTAAAAATTAAAAAAAAATAAAAATTTAAGATCTACTGATGCCAGTTTTAATCCATATTGATACGTTTAATATATTTACCATTAATCTGTGTTCAGTCACAAGTTTGTAATGTTGACAGATTAGGTTGACATTAACCAAAGCACCAACTGGTCAAGCCTGGCTGAAGTCTCAGCAATGCTCATTTCCTGTGATTAGGCATTCGTGCCAGCACTGTACTCTGTCAGCTTTAAGCACTAATTGAGAGTGAGAGTGAATGCACTTCTCTACCTGATGTTCCATTAGCAAACCAACATTCTGCAGGCTAAAGGCGTGCACAAAGTAAGGGTTTATCAGCAGCCACTGCACATGTTAACTCCACAAGTTTCACCCATCAAACTGACACTTCTGACAGCTCTCCCATGGAGATGTTGACGTACAGTACATCAAACCATTACCATATGATTGGCATGTCATAAATACAAACAAGCTCATCTGGTGATATTCTCTGTAATTGCTGTGTGCAGAGAGACAAGGATAAACAATTTGTGTTGTCAGCCGTAATAAGGCTATTTATAATTGACTGAAGACTCTCCAGAGTAGGATGACTGATCTCTTGTTTCAGTCTTGATTGTGCTCTGCTGTCTTTCGTGTTGTGATATGACAGTTTAATTGCCGAGTGTTAGGGCTGCCTTTTGCATTTAAGGATCTCTGTTTTTGTTGTTGACTCTTCGAGTTGCTTTTTTTGTTTGTGTGTCTTGCCTAGGTTACCCAAGTGGTGCAGGTGTCGGTTATATAAAGTTGGGCTTGAATCTGAAAAGTTATAGTAATAGAGTTTACAAACAAAATGACCGTTTCTTCTCTGGTTTTGGGTGTTTGTTTAATGTTTCTACATTGAAAACTCGATTTTGCGAATTTTATTTTGGCAATGCAGAATGCGCACTTACCTTTTAAATGTGTGTTCATCAATGTTGTACAGTGCTGTGAAAAAGTATTTGCCCCCTTCCTGATTTCTTCTGTTTTTGTGTATATCTCATAATAAATAGCTTTAGATCTTCAAACGAAATACAAGATAAAACAAAGGCAACCTGAGTAAACACAATACAGTTTTTATTTTTAATTTTTTTTATTGAAGCAAAAAAAGTTATCCAACACCTATCACCCATGTGAAAATACCTAATTGCCCCCTTAAACTTAAAATATTTTTGTGCCACTGCAATAACTGCAACCAAACTCTTCCGATAATTGGAGATCAGTCTTTCACTTACTTCTAGGAATAGGACTTACTCTTATGCTTTGGATCATTGTCTTGCTGCATAATCTAGTTGCACGTGAGTTTCAACTTACAGACTGAAGACCGGACATTCTCCTTTAGGGTTTAATGGTAGAGAGCAGAATTCATTTTCTCTCAATTATTGCAAGTTGCCCAGGCCCTGAAGCAGCAAAGCATCCCCACACCATCACATTTCCACCACCATGCTTGACCGTAGGTATGATGTTCTTTTCATGGAATTCGGTGTTTGGTTTACACCAGATGTAACAGAACTCTCTCAACGTCTTCCAAACAGTTCCACTTTCGACAGTCCATCATTCTCCCAAAGGTTTGAGGATCATCAAGGTATGTTTTGGCAAAATTCAGACGAGCCTTAATGTTCTTCTGGGTTAGCAGTGGTTTTCACCTCGCCACTCTTCCATGGATGCCATTTTTGCCCAGTGTGTTTCTGATAGTGGAGTCATGAACAGTGACCTTTTATTGATGCAAGAGAGGCCTGTAGTTCCTTTGATGTCCTTGGCTCTTTTGTGACTTCCTGGATGAGTAGTTGCTGTGCTCTTGGAGGAATTTTGGAAGGTCTGTCACTTCTGGGAAGGTTCACTACTGTGGCAAGTTTTTTCCATTTGGAGATAATGGCTCTCACTGTGGTCCTTTGGAGTCCCAGAGCCTTTGAAATAGCTTTGTAACCCTTCCCAGACTGATGTATTTCAATTATTACCTTCTTCCTCCTCATTTCTGGAATTTCTTTCAATTTTGGCACAGTGTGTTACTGGGTAAGATCTTTTAACCAACTTCATGCTGTTGAGAAAGTTCTATTTAAGTGTTGAGTTGATTGAACAGGGTTTGCAGTAATCAGGCCTGGTTGCGTCTAGTTCAGCTGAATCCCATTATGAATGCAGTTTTTATAGATTTGGGGAATTAGTAATTATGGGGGCAAATACATTTTCACACAGGCCCAGTTGGTGTTGGATAACTTTTTTGCTTCAATAAATAACATCATCATTTAAAAACTGTATTTTGTGTTTACTCAGGTTGCCTTTGTTTTATCTTAGATTTTGTTTTAATTTCTGAAACAATTTAGTATGAGATATACACAAAAACAGAAGAAATCAGGATGGGGCAAATACATTTCACAGCACTCTACCTTAATTTGATACATATTACATTTTGAGCAATAATAATGGTATAGATACAGCAAGAGGATTGAGAATACAGGATGACGACTAGCAATTGCAAACTGTTGAAAAGCAGCGAAAATTGATTCTTTATATGAAAAGATATTTTTAAAAATTCCCTTTATTTATTGCAGCTTTAGTGCTGTGAGGCTGTGAGGAAAAAAAAGTTGAAATATCATAGTTGTTTAGCTATATATACACTAGTAGTAAAAAAAAAAAAAAAAAAAAGCTTGTACACACTAGATTTATATATATATATATATATATATATATATATATATATATATATATATATATATATATATATATATATATATATATTGTCATAAAGCAATTTAGTGAAATTCTTAATGACCACATTGAAATTATTGCAATTTAAAGAATTATTATTTTAATTAAACAAGTAGCTTAACAAGTAGCTTTTATTTAAAATTAAATTCCTTCCACATACAATTCTTTTTTTTTTTTTTAACTTTAAAAAAACCTCCTGGGTGAAGCTCCCTCATGAAGTTGGTTGAGAAGATGCCAAGATACTCTATATTTGTTTAACATTTTTCATGGTCAATGCATAACGTTACATGTTATTTTGGTATATTGTTAATGTCTTCATTATTTTTCTAAAATAGTAAAAGTGAGTTTAAATGAAGAGAATCATGGTATGAGCAGGTGTGTCCAGACTTTGACTGAAACTGTAATCTAAAGTTCTTAAGTTATCAGGCCTATGCTTTAAGATAGATTTATTACTGCTGTCTTGTTCGGAGTAAAGATCACAGGCACATCACACCTATGATTTAATATGTTTTTATTTGTAATGAGACCTCTGATTTGGGGATTAAATCACTGTATGAAAATTGGAACAAATTGACAAATCCAAGCAAGCAGAACGCAGTCACAAAAGACTGTTTGTGTTCATTTTGTCTGGATATAAATTTATGTTTCCTCACTGATAATGAAATCAGGCATCTATGCAACCTGAACTCATGTAGTCCCAACAGGCTTCAGTAGGAACTGGACTTTTGTGCTGGCCCATGCAGGGTCAGGTGTGTGTCATCCTCTAGTGACGATTGATGACCTGTGGCTTTTGTGAAGTGAAGTGGTCAACATGTTTTTCACCAGCTCTTTGTAAGCTGCGAGCTGTGTGCTGCTTCACAGAGTAGTTAGTTTAACATTACCTCAGTCTATTGGCCAGCAGACTGGGTTAGCGTTAGCCGAAGGGGGTTTTTAACTTTTAACTTTAGGTGAGAACTATGCAAAATGCATAATCGAGATGATAATCAAGATGCAAATAAATGCTGTTTTGTTTTCACAAAGTTGAGGAAATGTGCTTTGAGGTGCATCACAGAGTGGCAAGCACTGAATAGCATTCATTGATGGTGGCGCTCTGGTGGGCTAACACTAGCTCAATAAGAAAGCTTCTATAGGCCTCAGCACAAACTCTGCTTCATTCCCATGACAGTTGAATGCAACAGCAGGAGGAGAGAATGATATTCAGCTCTCCTGACCTATGTGTCTGCTAGTCGACCTCTCTGGTGACACATCTAAACACAATACCGCCACACAGCCTGATGATGACAAGCCTCCCTCACACATTCAGAAGTGAACACGCAGCTGGAAATTGGGTAGCTTTTGTAGTTGTTTTTCCATGTGATAGTTTGCTTTATGAATAGCATGTGTTATGTCCATTATTTGGCCAGTGCAATGCACGGAAATATTAGTTGATAATATTGTTAAGATTCCAACAAAAATGTGTATAATCACAAATCAGTGGAGTAACTCTTTTCCCCCAGTTTTAAGTTATCTCGCTACTTTGTTGGTGGCAAGTGGTGTCGTAAATCTTCAGACAGGCGGTTGTTGAGATATTTTTCACAGACCCTCCCCTGGGTCTGTTTGAATTAAGCCGAAACAGATTTCCTCTTTTTATAACCAATGTGGAACAAAAAGACGCAGCTCATTCTGCCTCACTACTTCTATACAGAGCATATGGCGGAGCGGGAGTGCAACAGTTGGTTAAATGGAGGGCTACAGACCTGTACAAAGAAAAGCCCAGACATCACTAGCATTCCAAATAGGAGGCAGGCACAGTCTCTTTTATTGGACCAATATGTTGGTGCTTTTCCTTAGAGAGCCACTTTTGTTCCCATATCCTCTAGCATTCAGAGGCATGTTCTCAAATGTTTTACACCTCATATAGCACTTTGTATTTGTCAGGCACACTTTGACACAGATGTAAGTGATGTTACTCTTTTGAAAGAGTTCAGTGCAACAGAGAAGGTTATTTTGGTCTAGCCCAAGAGTCCTGAGTGGGAAATGGGTGAGGGGTGACCTGGAAGAGTGTGGGTTCTGGTGTGTGTCAAATCATGGTATGGTTTTATATGTTCAAGGTTATTATTATTTTTTTTGCTAACTATAACTTCACAGATTGTGAAATATACTCCATCATAGGAATTGCAAACAGTGAGTTTGATATCAAAGGCACAGTGTGCAAAAAGCTCCGTCTAGCACCCAAACTGGTTCTTTGGTTTGTCCCTCCAGGGCAGCCCTTAAGGATTCATTGTATAAGTTTTAAAATAAAGGTCCCAGTAAATTTTTTTTTTTTTTTTTGATTTCTTAAAAAACTTTTTGATTGATGGTACCACTGAGAACTATCAGTGATATCCTAGCAAACATGTTACCATTATGTGGAAGGATCTTTGTGGTGGGAAATGATCAGTTTATTGCGACAACAAATAAAGTTGTGTAATTAACCTAATATGATTCTCAAACTTTTTGCAGACAGGAGCTTTTTATTCCTCAACTTTTCAGTGACTGAATACATCGTTTCCAACTTGACAATATCTACAGTGCTGTGAAAAAGCATTTACCTAATTTCTGATTTCTTCTATTTTTGTGTAAATCTCATACTAAATTGTTTCAGAAATTAAAACAAAATCTAAGATAAAACAAAGGCAACCTGAGTAAACACAAAATGCAGTTTTTAAAATGATAGTTATTTATTGAAGCAAAAAAGTTATCCAATACCAGCTGAGCCTGTGTGAAAATGTATTTGCCCCCGTAGTTACTAATTCTAATTATGAAACTGCATTCATAATGCTGTTCAGCTGGACAAGACGCAACCAAGGCCTGATTACTGCAAACCCTGTTCAATCAAATCAACACTTAAATAGAACTTTTTCAACAACATGGAGTTGGTTAAAAGGTCTTACCCAGTAACACACTATGCCAAAGTTGAAAGAAATTCCAGAAATGGGGACTCCAAATGACCACAGTGAGAGCCATTATCTCCAAATGGAAAAACTCGGCACAGTAGTGAACCTTCCCAGAAGTAGCCACAGAATCCCACAAAAATAAGCATGAAAATTGATATTAAATGTTTGTTCACATGGAATAGGGTTCAGCTAAATGTCTGCCGCAATTAATTATTAGACTCCTGTCCTCTGATACATGCAAGAGACATCTACATGATTTAGTTTTATTGCAGCTTGAATCATACAATGTCAGATGTAACTGAAAACTGCTTTAACTGAATCAGATTTGTTAAATGTATTACATTTGTAAGTGTGAATACAGTATATTTCATTACTGCAAACCAGTGGAATATTTAGGAAACAAAATGTCTTTTAACTTATTTTAGCTTGCGCTGTTATGGTTGTTACATGGTATAGTTATTTTTGTTTTTGAAATTTTAAAGCGACTTGCCTGCTTCTGAACTTTTGGTCTGTAGATTATTTTTAGTGTGTCTGCCCACATTGCTTAGTAAAGGAACAAAATCATACATGCTGAATTTGAAAGCATGCAACCTGACTTTTCACATACCCTTTTTATTAATGAACAGGTAATTCCTAATTCTAAAGTCATGAAAATTCTCATAGTCCTTGAAAATTGAAAAAAAAAGAAAAAAAAAAAGTCATGACTCCCTGTAGTCTTATAAATGAGTTTATTTAAATGTCCGTTCATTCACCCCAAACTTGGAGTCATTTGGAAGTCTTTTACCTGTATCAGAGGACAGGAGTTGTCATTTGTCCATAAACACAGTGCCAAAAGAAGCCTTAGGCAACACAAAAAGCTTCAGATAAGGCAAATATAGCCTCTATGAAACGGGCTTTGTCTAGAGCCATTCTTAGGCTGGAGCTGAATGGAATGTATTTGAGTGGTGGGTGATGCTGAAAAGCGTCTCTCAGCAGCTGATTACTATAACCAAAGGTCTACGCCTTGTTTGGAGGTTAGGTTATGTGTACAAATGGATCACTGACAATACTTTTAAGGCAACAATGTGCGTGTTTGTATTCAAAACTCTTGTAACCTTTTTGCCTCAAGATAAATTGGGGCTTGAGGTGAATCGGGTTACTCACTAAGCTCTCACTTCTCTCTCTGTTGCAAACTACAGAGTATGACTAAAATGTTGTTTGTAATTGTGAGACAGCCCAAAGCTTTGAGAGTCAGTTGACCTTTAGACCTTGGAGTAGGGTTTTAGAAAACACCATTGGCACGGTAGGCTTCTCAGAGGGAAACCTGCATAATATCAGTGTCATATTATTCTATTTATTTATTCTATTGTTGTTGTTATATCTGTGACCTGTCCTATCACACTGCAGGTTGTGTATATGCAGAGTAGTTTTGTGTTTGAGCTCTAGATAAGAGTGTCTGAATGTGTCTACATGGTTAGACCCCTGTCACTGCTCCTATTGTTTAGTCTGATGACAGCACCTTTCACTACACTCACTTGAACCAGGAGGACCACTGCATGTAACCTTTGACCTCCGACCCTATCTGACATCTTCACACCCACCCAGGAAGTGACCCTATGCTGACCTGCCTGACAGTGGTGGGGTGTGAATAGGTCGGTTGAAGATGGGAGTGGTGAGTGTGAGTGAGCGAACTACAGGAGCAGGCCGTAGGGGTTTTTGTTCTAATCGTTTCAGACCGATGTCGGCTTATTGAAGAGAGGCTATTACATGATAATGGCCATTTGAACTAAACGATGAGGGGGTTTAGGCCATGTAGGGGGGCAGGAAAATAGAGCAAAGGCAGGGTATGGCTTGCTGGTACCAGGTTTGATAAATGAACTGGGAGGAGAGGCCCATCTGCTCTGGCTTTCGCTTTCTTTCATTTTGGTTATGCGTTTATTTTTGGGAAGGAGATAGCTTATCTCCTTCACAGGATGTTTTTGTAACAGTATGTTGCCTTTGTCTGGAAGATTTTGATGTATGAAATTAGTTTCACTTTAAGGTCTCTCTCTCTCTCTCTCTCTCTCTCTCTCTCTCTCTCTCTCTCTCTCTCTCTCTCTCTCTCTCTCAGTCTTTGTAGCAAATTTCTCACATGACATGCGAGATCAGAGGACAGCACCGCCGGCCTCTTTGTCATAACCAGATATGGAGCACCCTGGGACCACAGACTGATTGTTATCATTTACATCGAGCAGGCTTGACTTTAACCAGAGTGGACATGTGTGTGGAAACAATAACATTAGGAGCTCTTAATTTCCCCTGGAAACACCATCAATTATTCATGCAGATCCAGTTGGTGTTATGGTTGCCTCCTTCACTCTGTGAACCACTGTTAATTACAACCTACAAGACTGTTACAGTTAATTTCAAGGCAAGCATATTGTCTCTTCAAGGCTGTCGAGTGGGTCATAAATTATCCTGAAGGTGAAGGAGAACTCGGGGGAAGCAGTTATGAAAATTTCATCAATCTCAGCCGCGCGCCACAGCTGCTCCTGTCAGCGGCCGCATTGTGGAAGAGTATCGCTGGGCGCGGGGTCAAAGCTGGGGGGCTGCCAGGGCCAGGGGGGCCTGTCACATCCCAGGACTGCTCTCTGTCACAGCAACGCACTTTACACTCTCACACACACACACACACACACACACACACACACACACACACACACACACACACACACCAGTCGTTACTAGGGTACTGGGCAGAAAGCCACAGAGGCAATCTTCAGGCTGTCCTTTTCTATTAATTTACTTACAGCATGCACTGTATTATATGGTGTGTGGGTGTGTGTGTGTTCGTGTGTGTGTAGTGTGCAATCATCATGACTGTAGTAGTCAGTTTGGATCAACTTTTCTGAGGCTAAACCAGTCCGTAGATAACTAGGTCTTTATGCCTATCTGTAGCTAAATACATCTCCACTCAGTAATGTAGCGGAGCTGAAAGCTGCTCTCCAAATCTTAATCCATTTCTCATTGATGTCAGCTACATCACATTACGTTACATTACACACACACCAGCACACCCCCACACCCCTCATTTCCTCTGATCAGCAGTGTGAGGCCAGCAGGCGTGAGTTCTTCCCTCTGGTGCCCCACTCTGCCAACAGCTGTGCCACCCATCCGCAGTCATACATCAGCGCCCATGCCCATCCTCTCCCCCTCGGCCCGAGACGGGCACTCAGGTGTGCGCGCCAGCCTTGCTCGTCAGGTGTGTACATCCTCTTCCATCCCTCAATCTGTCAATTAGCGAAGTATGTGTGTGTGCTACATTCCACGAGCTCTGATGTTGGCCGGCTGGCCTGTCACTAAGCGGAGTAGGGTGGAACAAAGCTGACATGGCTGTTTTGTCTTTTCTTTTATTAAGGGCTGAGACGTGGGGTGGAATTTTAGAGTCTGTCATGCTGACAAAGGCTTTTTTTATTCAAAGTTGTACAAAGCAAATAGGCTTATACATTAGCTTCTTGACTTCCTGACGAACGACCACACAATCCTATATGGGTTTATTCAGTGATGATACGACTTGAAAGAAAAAGCAAGCTTGTCTACACTGACACAAATTAGTCTTTTAGACTTTTATGTCTCAAGCAAGAATGAGGTCTGAAATGTGTATTCTCTCAGCGAAAGCTGTCTGCATTATTCCCACTGAGAGATGTGTGATGCCTGATTTAGCGAATGACCTTGTGTGTTCAGGGCTCTGTCTGGGTCTTAGTGAAAGCCGTTTTCTCCTTAAGATGGGCACGTTTTGGCACCTCGGACAGACGCGTAAACAGATGCAGTCTCTGTTAGTAATGACAGGTGATTATATGTGGCAGTGGTGCCAAGGCAATTAAACGGTGGGCTGACGGCACCATTTGGCGCACTGTTATCCCAGCGTTAGGGCTAATTGTAGCGGCACTTTCACTCCTGCCAGGACGTGGCTTCGAACATCGTTAATTTTACACCAGAGCATGTCGTCTGCAGATGAATTCTGGCTTTGCTGGAGCTTGCTTCTATTCCAGGCAGGAACAGACACTCAGAAGTAATTAGCTTAGCTTTTTTTGCATTTAGGGTGTGTTTTCATATTATTATGTGGCCTTTCCTTGGTGATGCCACGTCTGATTTGGTGGTGTGTGGTGACCAGTAGGCTTCAGTGGCTCGACAGCTGTGACAGTGTTCTTGTTTGATGTTTCTTTACCAATTCTGCTTGATGCCTTTCAACTATTATAACTCTGGCACGTATGAGAAAGGTGTCATTTCATAGCATTTGTAGTTTTTGCTCATTTGTGGTAAGATGAATTATGATCATTATGAGCACTATTAAGATTTGACACAGAAAATATTTTTAAGTGGGTAAAAAAACAAAAAAAACAAATAAATTTACTTATTAAAAAACGTTGCATGATTAAGGCAGTGTTCTGAAGAATCATTTGTACAGAATGTCCAAACGTACAGTCAGTAGAGTGTTATGTCTCTTAATCACGATTGGCATCATTATGCATTTGTGAGTACAGTATCGTCACCCAATACAAATGAATACCCAGCAGCAGCTCAAGATCATAGATTGTAGTGGGGCTGGACGACATTAATAATGACATGGCCTTAAACGAACTTAAGTCTAGAGGTTATCACACTTAACTTGCTATATGTTACTATCAAGTGAGCCCAATAATAAGCAGTTGAGAGCTCAATGACATACAGTCATCTGGCATACTGTATAGCAGCTTGGCTTGTGTGGTTTTAGATGCTCAACTGTGTTTTATATAGCACTACATTTCATAAACCACACAAAAGTCCTGAAATTAGTCCACACATTTTCTTCTTTTCTCAGCCTTGCATGGAAAACAAGGTCATTGTGGTACACTAATTTACAGACATTATCCACACCATAATCCCCATTTTCTGTCTCCTGATTTTCAATAGAATATGGATATTTGCAATAGAAATGGTTCTGGACATAATAGATACAGTTTGCCTTTTTTGCGGAGATATAATTCTGATTATTTGCTACACAACAAGATCTTGGCAGCCACTGAGTATTTTTAAACTAGCCTAGTCTGGCAACTATGTCATTAACTGCACCTCTTCCTCCATGGAAAATGTTCATAGAACGAGTATGGGGCAGTGTGATTCTTTCCCCAGTGGGCCTCTATTAGCTCTTGTTGAAGTTCCCATCTTCAGCCATTAGGTACAATAATAACTCTGTGGAGCTAAGCGAGCACTCTGTACCACGATTATGCAACATCTATTAAGAGGAGCAAATCAATGGAAAATCAGCTTAATCTGTCAAATAGCAGCATTTTTAAAAATCATTGGTCACTCCAAAGAGGTAATTAGTATTTCAGTGGAATGTAAGATGTATGAAGAATTGAATGAGGACTTTATGAAAATCAACATGTACTGAACCACTGATATGCAGTATATGATGGAGGGACTATGGACGAGCCACCACTGCAAATCCAATTCCATATACTGTAAGCAGTTCCAAAGCACAGCAAAGTATGGAGCATATGCTAAAGTGGCACACTGAGATTTCCTATCATTCAGAAAATATCACCTATTTTATATATGATATTCATTATCAGGTGGCTGTAGCTGAATATACAGTAAGGACAGGTACCCTGGCTTAATTTGCACTTAGCCTGGTCTGTGCCAAATGACACTCACTCGGTCTGCTGGACTGGTTAACATATGATGCCATTTGCTGTCGCCCAATGTGGCATGCTGTTATTCTTTAATTACTCTGGCTTTAACAGCGCAGGGCTTGGGCAGCCTTTGCTAACTAGCTTTAATCAGATGGGATCTCTAGGAACATGCTCTACCAGTGTGCAATGGTATGTATGACTTAACAGTCATGTACACACACACCCCTTCACCAGCAGATGCACATTATGTCTGTCTTATACTTGGATCTCAGGTAATGAGCAATGTTATCCCTGGATTTATAATACAAGTGTTAACAGAATGCATCTGATGCAATAGCCTAAGCTAAAAAGTCAGTGTGGTTATTTATGCAGTTTCTCAAAGATTTTCCCTTCACATATTTCATGGTGTGAAATATTAATAGAAAGGTAGACAACATTAAAAGTGTAATCACTTTGTGTGCTTGGTTACTTTCCAGTTTGTACCTGGAGAAAATTTTATTTTTTAGAATTTCTATTCCCCCCATCACAAAAATTAATATATACAAAGAATAATGCATGCAATAAGTGACATTTTAAGCTGAAAAGTACAAGGATATTGAATCGTTTTTTTCATGTTGTTGTGATTATTTTTTACTCAAAAAGTAATGCAATTTCTGCTACAAACCTTTAGAAATTAATATTGTAAGAAGCCTGCCCTGGAGAGAATAATAGCATTGAGTACTTACTGTAATGTTGGAGACACTTGTAGAGGGATCTTGATCCACTCCTCCATGCAGATCATTTTAAACTCCTTTATATTTTAAGGTTTGTGCCTGTGGACTTCCCTCTTCAATTTAGACCACAGATTTAGCTCATCATCTTGCTGAAAGCATCTTTTGCTAAGTCTGCACCTCCTGGCAGAGTCAACCAAGCTTTGGGCTGAAATATACTGGTACTTGGAATTAATGATGTCTTCAGTCTTCAAAAAATCCTCTGAAACACCAGCCACAAAACAGCCCCAAAGCGTCACTGATCCATCTCCATATTTTACAGTGTATATCAGGTCCTTTGCCTTTATTCAGTGCCCTTTTGTCACCACAATGCTGATGGTGTGCATGACCAAAAAGTTTGATTTTGGTCTCATCTGATCACAGGACATGATGCCAATTATACTTGGTGAAGTTCAGGTGCTGCATTTTGTGAGATGCTCCCAGGAAGGGCTTCTTGCTTGTAATGCTTCCAAGCAGATTGTTATTAAAGTGTAAAGCTGACAACCACAAGAATAATCTAAATCCTGCAGCTCTGTTACTGTGATCTTTGGGCTCATTTCCAATTCCTGACAAATTTCCAACTTTTTGATAAACTTTTTATCATCATCCTAATTGTGCCTTTTAACTGTGTATGCATTTTCATATGCATTAACTAAATTGTGCAGGTAATTTTATGTTGATCATTTTTTACCTTTTCTTATGCTTGTGGATAACAAAAGGATTTTTATGTGTGTTATATAATATATATACTCCAGGGGAACAGGACATGGTTAAAGACACCAACATAGTTCCTTAGGCCTGAGAGTAAATGAAAAATAATAAAATGTTTTTGTTTTTCACAAATGACAATTGTTTGCATTTATTTAAAATATTCCTTAGGCGTGTCAATTATTTTGGCACGTATATATTTTTTAGAGAAACTACTATTTATTTATTTATTTTAGTAGATTGTTTGTTAGATAGTTGCCCATATATATATATATATATATATATATATATATATATATATATATATATATATATATATATATATATATATATATATATATATATATATATATATATATATATATTTGTAATAAAAATGTAAAATTTGTAATAATTATTGTGTATAATGTGCATTTTTAGCATTATTTTTGCTCAATTTTATAAAGGGTACCAATAATTCTGAAGGAAACTGTATGTTTAAGAAATGGCATATCAAACCATGTAGCATGTTATTTTGTGCCTGTGCTTATTTGGGATATTCTGATGTTCCTAATGCAAACACTGGGAACATTAATGTAGGAGCTACTGTAAGTGTGTGTGTATGTGTGTGTTGGCAGAGGACAGTGGTGTCAGATGGAGTATAATTAGGAATCGGTGAACAGACTGTCCTCCCGGTGGGGTTAGTATGCTAGATGCTGTTGGGATTCAGTGTTGTCAGTTTGGCCAAGGCCAGCGACTTCTAAATATTGGGTCAAAGACACTTCCTGTGTATTTCCATCTAATCCCCTCACACAGCTGTGCCAAACTCATCAGCGGTAATGAGACACACACACACACACACACACACACACACACACACACACACACACACACACACACACACACACACTTGCACACAAACCTACTGTAATGATGGCAAGTTATTTTTTATGTGTAAACCAATACAGAAATATGCAGTTATGTTTTAAATTGTGTAAAAGTTACTGCAATTATTTATTTATTTTTTTAAATTTATTTTTTGCTGAGGCTTTAAATATTTTTAAATATCAAACTGCTTAACAAACTGAACTCACATTTCAAGCTTGAGTCCTCTATAAGCTTTCAAGTTACTCCCAGATGACAGTCCTAAATAACTTTTGTCACAGACAATTATATTTGTGTTTAATTCCAGGCACAAAAATACCCATGCCAGTGTAGCTGATATAACCATGACTGTTCAATTTGCCATGGACGTAACCACCTCATAACATACCATTAGAGCACACCATAATACAAAGGAGGGAGCTTAGAATTTGAAGCAGGGAACAGTCTGAGTATTCCTGATAATCCTTTTCTGATTGAAATGTCACTGATAGTGCGACGAGGCTTATCACCCTGAATAACAAATTCTATATTTACTCAGGGCCAGACTAGAGCTCCACTGCCCAGGGTGCGCATGTCTCCCTCCATCAGCTGAAAAATGAATCAGCCCCATTTAGGCAGCACAATGCAGGTGAGCCCCGGGGCAGTAAGACTTTCTTAGCTGCCTTTTTTTTTTTTTTTTGCGACAATATTTGTTACAGGTTCAGATTGTTTTGTATTATCGCTTCTTTGTTTTTCCAATTTTGAAAACCTAGATGACATTTGTTCTCTATAAACAGGATCTGTCATATTTATTTTTGCTGCAGTATTGTGCAATCAGCTCTGATTTTTTAAATGTGAAATAAATGTATTGATGCAGCATAATGATGCAGATAAATAATGTTTGGCACAAATAACAATAATATCCATCAAATACCTTTGCCATATAGGAAATACTGAGGAGATAAAAGAAGCCAACTCCCTGTTCATAGTTGAAACACTTCATTCATCATTCACATGCAATTGTCATTAATACTGATAATCATGACATTAATACATTGAAAAAAATTCTTTCAAACATCAACTGACCCCCTATTTTTGCTATCCTATATTTTACAGTTATTTATTTATTTATTTTTTTATATTAACCGTTCTTGTGCCTTTTTCTTCCTCCTGTGTAAAGACACATTGACACTTGTTTTAAGTGGTTAAAATTGAGAGAGCAATTAAATGATTTTAGACAGTCAGAAAATGTTGTAATTGTGAAATTTAAACTTCTTTTGTGCCCTATCTGTGACAATGTGTCTAAAAGGGTGAAAAGGCATTATAGACCAAATTTGTGTGGCCACTGGTGCTGAGCAATATAATGATAATTTTGGCTTCAAGTCTGGGATTTTACATTTTCACAGAGATCAACTTAAGAGAAGACATTTAAGATAAAGCAAAAATAATATACCTCAAATTGGATGTATCAGATGTATTCAGGTAAAAGGAGAAAAAAATCAAAAAGGGCAGACAAGAGGAAGACTTTCAATAACACCGATTAATATATTTGCATGCCGGAGAGACAAGCCCTGTAAATACAGGAATGATCACAGAGTTAGTGAGTTAATTAACGAATGTTAAGGAGCCCCACAGGAGAGGGGTTTGACAGACTGCTAAAATGGTTTCTCATTACCTTTCCTGATGACCTTTGAGGTAATAACTACAGTGGACTTCCAAATCCTGCACTCACAATAGAGTACAGCAGTATCATGCAGTATCATATTTGAAAATAATACAGGTGCATCTCAATAAATTAGAATGTCCTGGAAAAGTTCATTTATTTCAGTAATTCAACTCAAATTGTGAAACTTGTGTATTAAATAAATTCAATGCACACAGACTGAAGTAGTTTAAGTCTTTGGTTCTTTTAATTGTGATGATTTTGACTCACATTTAACAAAAACCCACCAATTCACTATCTCAACAAATTAGAATATGGTGACATGCCAATCAGCTAATCAACTCAAAACACCTGCAAAGGTTTCCTGAGCCTTCAAAATGGTCTCTCAGTTTGGTTCACTAGGTAAACCACAAACATTCATTGCCAAAGAAGCTGGCTGTTCACAGAGTGCTGTATCCAAGCATGTTAACAGAAAGTTGAGTGGAAGGAAAAAGTGTGGAAGAAAAAGATTTGGCTACAGTTGTCGTATTCCTCTTGTTAAGCCACTCCTGAACCACAGACAACGTCAGAGGAGTCTTACCTGGGCTAAGGAGAAGAAGAACTGGACTGTTGACCAGTGGTCCAAAGTCCTCTTTTCAGATGAGAGCAAGTTTTGTATTTCATTTGGAAACCAAGGTCCTAGAGTCTGGAGGAAGGGTGGAGAAGCTCATAGCCCAAGTTGCTTGAAGTCCAGTGTTAAGTTTCCACAGTCTGTGATGATTTGGGGTGCAGTGTCATCTGCTGGTGTTGGTCCATTGTGTTTTTTGAAAACCAAAGTCACTGCATCCATTTACCAAGAAACTTTGGTTTACTTTGGAAGCACTTAGTGCTTCCTTCTGCTGACCAGTTTTTTGAAGATGCTGATTTCATTTTCCAGCAGGATTTGGCACCTGCCCACACTGCCAAAAGCACCAAAAGTTGGTTAAATGACCATGGTGTTGGTGTGTTTGACTGGCCAGGAAACTCACCACACCTGAACCCCATAGAGAATCTATGGGGTATTGTCAAGAGGAAAATGAGAAACAAGAGACCAAAAAATGCAGATGAGCTGAAGGCCACTGTCAAAGAACCTGGGCTTCCATACCACCTCAGCAGTGCCACAAAGTGATCACCTCCATGCCACGCCGAATTGAGGCAGTAATTAAAGCAAAAGGAGCCCCTACCAAGTATTGAGTACATGTACAGTAAATGAACATACTTTCCAGAAGGCCAACAATTCACTAAAAATGTTTTCTTTATTGGTCTTATGAAGTATTCTAATTTGTTGAGATAGTGAATTGGTGGGTTTTTGTTAAATGTGAGCCAAAATCATCACAATTGAAAGAACCAAAGACTTAAACTATTTCAGTCTGTGTGCATTGAATTTATTTAATACACGAGTTTCACAATTTGAGTTGAATTACTGAAATAAACGAACTTTTCCACGACATTCTAATTTATTGAGATGCACCTGTATATTATACGAGCAGTGCAGCATATGATATAAATATATTTAAGTTCAGCATGGAATGACACTTCTACTGTTTAGGCATGTTGAGTTAAGTGTAATATTCACTGAAAAATAAGCCTTTTTTGTATGCTTGTCTTTGGAAAGAGATGTGTTTTAGCTGGTTGTTTGATTCCCATGGCAAAAATTCAGGTACTTCAGATACACATACTGCCTTCCATGTGTAACCTCCTTAAAAATACACATGTCAGGAGTTTGCAAAACACTTTTTGACTCTTTCATTGCGCTGATAGCTACTGCATCGTCTCTTACTGAGGTCAGACACTCAGTGTTATTGAATCAGGTCTGATCCACTGCCAATGAGAATCCAATGCCATTGATCTCTGTGTAATATGAGCTCATTAGTGTACTGACTCAGGGTCAGGTTGTTTGGGAAATGAAGAGGGTGGCCATTTTGACCTTAGCAAGCGCCTCCAATCGATTAGCTCTGACTGGGAAAATAAGCTACTGAGAGGTTAACTCTGCTTTGCCTGAAACACGATTACAGTACTTCAGCCTCTTGGTTAAAGCATTAGACCAGAGTAACTTAATTAGCACTTTCTTATAGTATTAATAATGACTTGGGCAGACTGATTTACATTGATTCTTGTTTCGTGTGTTTCATGAGACGAATGGCACCACATATTTGATGTGTTTAAGTTGTGTGAGAGTGCTTGCTAAACTGCTGTACTCAAAGGTAATGTTCTTCATGTATTAGATTAGAGGCAATAAGTATTTCAATTGAGTGTTACAGACAGAGTCAGGTAGGACTACAGATACTTTATGGCACAAAATATGACCGGTGTTTTGAGGTGGTGAATTTAGCACTTTTGGAAGTAATACATCTTAACTATATATAGCACCTCTCTGTTATGGTCATTAATATGTTTATGATTGCTATGAATTCTGTTGAATAATTAACAAATTGCTGCTCTTACAATGACAAAAACTGCCTTTTTGTCTATTGAACCTCATCTGTGCTCTAAACGATTGTTGACACTGTGGAGCAGCATCTAATATAAATGGTTAATGGGTTGTGATGACCAACTACATGGTTGAAAGACCGTGTAATCTCCCCTCAATTACCGAAAGGCGCATGCAGCCCTCTCTGAAGCCCTTCCCTTCCTCCCTTTCTCTCTCCCTCAACCAGCTGCCACTGATGAGCTCTGATCGTTGTGCTGTCAGGTGTAAAAAATGAAAAGCGCTGCACTAAAGAAGGCACTTAGATGCCCTAGGCAGATGACTAGTTATTTGTGTGCTTGCACCATGTGTCACAGTAGAAACATGCCGGCCCTCTGCATCTGCACATCTATTGCTTTAATTAGCCATACAGTCTGTCAACGCAGAAGTGGGCAGGTACTCTGTATATACAGAGGTGTACAGCTGCATTAATGCAGCTCAGGCTTGCTCTGTGACAAGACACTCTTATGCAATAATCACAACCAGGCTCTCATAGAGGCAACACTGTAGGCAACATTGCTTTTAGATTTGATTTAATATCCTTTTGCACTTTTTTTTTCTTCTCTGAAACATTTGAGTGAGCATATTGATATACAGAGAGAGAGCAGTTCTTTGTCTGGAACCTTATCCAGTACCTTATTTCTAATTATATGAGAAAAGAAACATTGTGAGTTCGGGGATGTTTCGATAATGGCTATCACTTTTGAGCTTCTTTTTGCAATGGCTTTGATTAAGAGGATTATACATAGCTTAATGAGGTTTCCAGTTGAGTGCACAGAGTAATGGGGATAATTTCCAGCCTGGGATTCCTCTTTCACTGCAATCTTCACTCAGGTGATGGAACTGAATGATCTGAACTCCCGTCTCAGAAACGCATAACGTAATCAATACCGCCTCAGTATGAAATCATTTCAACTGAAACTTCAACCTGTTTTCCAGTTCACAAGAAACAATTAAACTGAGTGCTTGAAAACCATATGAATTCATTCTTTATAGATTTTGGACTGTTCTCTGCTTAAGACTGAACACAACTGAAATGGCTTAAATTGTGATTTAAAATGGACAGGCATGAAGTTGGTGGTCTGTATATTCATCAGGGCACCAGTGTTCTCGCCCTGACCCGTGCTTCCCCTGATGATTCTGTTTTACTGTTGCTCCTGTGGGGCCACGGCTAAAGGCAGCAGACTGACTAATGTTTTTATAACCTCCTAGACAGGCAATACAAATGATTCCCAATCTAATCTAATCACACTCTTCAAAAAAAAAAAAATGAAAAATGGAGCATTTGCAGATATATACTCAGCACTAATGTCACAGCTTTGGGTTCTAGGTAGCCTCTGGGCTTATACCATACACAGGTCCTTTCTCCCAGCGAGTGAGCGAAAGAATGATGTGAATATTATTCCTTTCTCAGTGGCATTAGAAGCCCTCATGGTTTTGGCGACAACTTTATCGCGGCACCAATATGAAAACGGAAAGGGTTGGAGCTCATATTCAGCGATGATTGACAATTATGGCCACATAATTCTCCCCCTGTCATTTCTGCTCGCAGACTCCTTCCCTCTCCATCGAGGTGACATCCCTCAGATAGAGGGGGATAAATATGCCATAAATCAAGCCAAAGGCTTATAGGTCCCCACTGGGATAATCTGCCATGCTGCACCGGCCTAGTATTCATCATTAGATTGTGAACTAGAGCGAGGTCATGACACCAGGTAATTTCCTCCCCCCCACCCGCCCCCACTTTCAGTCTCTTTCTCCCTATACCCCTCTCTCTCAACCCTTGGACATACACCTTGTGAAAAGCCTCCTCATATCAACCAATAAGAGAGCATTAATATGAGAGTTTCCCATCCTCCCTCCCTGCCCCCTACTGCATTCAAAGATAACCACATTTCACATCAACATTTCTTCTCTCTTTTTTTCATCTGCCTCCCATTATGTAGCGTGTCTGTCATCCACTGATTTATTAGCATGTCCTAGCACTGGCGAGCTAGCTTCAGTTTGGTTAGCGGTGGCGGTCCTGTCAGATATCGAGTTAATTACCAGCAGTAATGAGGGGCTGCTGCTTGGGTGGACATGACATTTGAGGCGTGTCGTTGGCGAAAAAACAAACAAATGAAAAAATTTCATTAGTACAAAGTGACAGCTTGCTTTTATCTGGCTGAGCCGCTCAGATTGAACTTCACTCTCCGTTGTTTGTTTGGAGCATAATGAACTGTGCACACATTTTCCTCTTCTTCTGACACAGACGGTACCAGATTCTTCCTAACAGTCAACAATAACGATGAAAAAGCTCGCCCTGCATGTGTAGCCGCAAACACATCAATTATTCATCTTTGTTAGCCTTATTATTTCCCCTCCGCCGACATTAAATGCTACCTGGTATTTGAAGGGAGCTAATGATCAATGGGCCTTGAAGCCTGGGAATGCAGTGAGGTGTGTGACAGTACTGATTATATTTACACTTCATTCCCCTAAATATAGATCTGCTGTCCCACTGGTCGCGATGAATACCGTGTTAGTGTAGAGATGTTGCCTCATGAGGTGACAGCGGTGGAGAATACAGCTTGGTTGTAATGAGAGGGCTTGGGAGCAGGGGGCTCAGGGGAACACAAGAGGCCTGGATGCATCATTTCTACCTGCTAAGCAGATGTCTATACTGCACATATTCTCTCACATGCTATATAGGTGGATGTCGCTGTAGATATGAAGGATACACAAACACTTTTTTTGATACTCAATAAAATGCATCTGAGGACTAAAATAACAAACGGACATACACCTGGTCTTCTTTGCATTATATAGTATAGTAATTTCATAGCCTTCCGTATTTTTTAGTAGCCTGAGGAAGATTTTTTTTGCCACCAAAGCTTGTAAGGTAAAGACTACAATAAAGACTACATAATAATAGACTACAATAAAATCGAACTCCGTTTTCAATTTCAGTAATACTTTCGGACAAAACAGCATGATCAGCATCACGCTGTTGATTGAGATCTTACATTTTGCCAGTTTTAATTTGCCCTACTTCTTTGCCAAGTCTACATTCTCCTTATAGATGTTCATTTGTTTTCCCATCTTCCCTTCCCTTTCATTTCCCCATTTCTGTAATTCTTTTATTTTTCGATTTCCTTTATTTCTTGTCTGGCTAAATCACATCACCCCTCCCCTCCTTCCACCTTGATAAATAATTTGCGATGATGCGCGCAGCCGTCAGTCATCGAGGCCTGCGCGACGTGAGCTCTGCTGAGATGCGATAACTGCTCCCATCTCTTCAGTGAGGCATGGAGATTTATTGAGCTGCGATAAGTGACGCGCTAGCCATCACACTCAGCCAAATAGACTCCCCTATGCGTTTATTCTTATTGCGGCAAGAGATGCAAAATGTCTCCCCAGAGGGCCCAATTGCTGCCAAAGAGGCCTGGCAGCCTGTATATGTCATTACTTTCTATTAGATAAAGAAGGAAATGCGGCTCTCTGGGACTTCGCGGATGATGGCAGTCGTTTGTGTGAGTGACAGAGCATCACTCACTGGCAGCCCTGAAGACGACTCCCAGGCACAGAGTCCCGTCTTACACTGTCATATTTTTCTTCCCTATTTAGATGTTTGCCTTGTCTTCACTGCACTTCTAAGTCATTATGGATCAGAGGGCTCTCGGGCTGCTGTTGGAAACAGCCATGCTGTGTGGAAGCAGTCCTATCACAGGCTGTCACAACTTTGACACACTTTGTGAAAAAGCTCTGCGTTTGGGCCTCAAAATGATGCATATGTTCTCTGTGGAATAATAACTATGTAATAGATGTGTAATAGACATAGTTTGCTGTAAAATGCATTTCATTCCGAATTGTGTTATGTTATATCCTCAAGCTATAAACACAAAACACGTCATGTAAGACTGACAGCTAGAACAAAATTGTATTTGATCAGGAAGTTTCTATTAGAGACTGTGCTCATATTTTATCCATTCTTAATGTATGCTATTGCTCCTGTCCACCTGCAGTAGACCAAATGTCCTTTCATTAAATATTCATACAGATGATGTCTGTAATGATTTCCTGTCACCTTGTGTCTGTGCAGCTCATAGTTTCACTCCATTTTCCTCTTTGTCACATGCTATTGAAGTCAGTTAGCATGGAATGGGAATGGCTTTTACCTCTGTACTTGCAGAAGTTTAAAATCAATGCTGTCACATATGGGGTGTAAGATGCAGTCAGTACGCAGATGGAGCCCTTCTTTGACTGTCATGCCCAGGGACTGCTGGACTGTTAATCATCTGGGGATGAGCCCAGATTCTTCTCCAGATTCCCAGATTCTTCTTTTTAAAAACGTACTTCTAAATAAACTGTTTCCATGCATTATTTTCTTACATGTGAGGGCTAATTGCTAAAAAAAAAAAAAAAAAAAAAAAAAAAAGGGGGGGGGGAAATTGGACAAAATTGTTTTATTATAAAACTTGCCTCGGGTGTTATCACTGTTTGCAGGACTACCAGATCGATAAAATATAAAACTTTCCGGCTATCTAACATGAGACTAGGCTAGTTTGGTATCGCTAGCCAAAGGGAGGTACAACTAAGCTGTCGTTGTATGGGTCTAGCTGCTACAGAGCCATGCAGCGTTTGTTAGCTAACTCCTAGCTCTGCTCCTATCATGTTCATGTAACTTGGAACTCATATAGACATTTACACACCTTGTTTTCCTGCTCAGCAAGAGAGGATGTTAGTGTTTCTGTTTCAACCCCTTTACTGGTTAAAAAATTAAAAATTAAATAAAAATAAATAAATCGGCGTATATCCATTTTCCCTCACACTGACCGTGTGAGCTAACGTTTGGCAGAATTGAGACTGTCAGCCAATGAGACATGAGTATTTCCACATATTTTCCTGTAAACCCTGTCTGATTGGTCTTGCCCCATTCACTGAAGATCTAAAATGACAGGCGGTCTTCTTTTACTGGCGTTCAGTTACATGGTGACAAACCGCTTCAAGTGGAGAATTATTCGGGGCTAAATGAAAAAAAATTTCAGGGCTACAGCCCCTAATATCCAGGCCAGGTTATGCCCCTGGTCATGCCACTATATACTGCCCCTGTTTTTGTAACTCTTCAACACTACACTGAATAACTACAACTCAGAGAAATGCTAATCTACTTATTTATGGTCTTATATTTTGTTTTACTCTTTCCTGCTATTGGCCCAGTTGCTCAATGCGGTCATAGCATGCGAATACGCTTGTACCACAAAAAATACCACAATATTTTTCATATTGAACCTCATATGTTCAAGATCCTCATGTTCTTCTAAATCTGTCAAGGTCTCAAGTTGTAGGAGATGTATATATGTCCTTGACTTTTATCTCCAAAGTCCTGTATATTTCTAAATCATCAATAGACCGCTAAGATCTAGAAGACATTGGTAAACGACTTGTGTGTCCTCTGTATGATCCAAATACAGCTGTTTAGCTTCACCATCCTGTGCTGCCTAGGGGAGGATGGACTCCTCTTCTCAGTCTTGGGTTCTTTGTTTCTTCATCATAATCTCTCAAGACATTTTTCTCTGTCACAGTTCCTCATTACAAAGTGATCCTTTCAAAGATGGCCCTTAGTCATCAACATTTCACTGAAAAGAGCTCAGATGTTTGAGTGCATGGAACGGCAATATGAATGAATCTGCCTGTGAAACAATTCATATACATCTGATGAATCGGCTTCAGCAGCGTAGAAAAATGCCTCACCCACAAGTCAAAAATTTCCATGTCGTATGCATATGATACATCCCAATGTACTCTCATATACATCGAAATTACATTAAACTCATTCTAATTCATGCAGGTGTTGCAGCAGTGGGCCAGTAACAGGAAAGCATTCAGCAGATCGCAGTATGATATATGATGGGTTATCTCTTTCTGCCTGCATGTGCATTAACCCCGGAATCAAACCGCCGTGACAAGTTTTAGAAATCCCTTAATAAACAACATGCTGAGTTTCATTCTGCCTCATCATACAGCATGTTACATATGTTTTTGTGTTGAAATTAAATTTAGTAACAATAATATTGTATGTGAAAATGTCCAAGCGTCTTTGACCAGCTCCAACACAGTGTCACAGTGCCTCTTGTACATAAACACACTGTATCTTTGAGCTGATTCACATTTACAGATTATTCGTTGACACTAAATCCCATTACCTATATTTTAGTGTGAGGTTCCTGGATGCACAAATATGATTAGTAACATGATTCGATATTATTGTTATTGTTTATATTACTCTCTTTACTATAGTTCAGTTGTCTGTTGTGTAGTTGCAGCTGGGTTCGGAAGGGGCTAAACCTTGATTAATGTTTCTTTATTATTATTATTATTATTATTGATTGATTGATTGATTGATTTTCTCCTCTCACTATTTCTACTTGATGTTTTTATTGTTGGATGGGGTAATGTGTGTATGTTAGGGAATGAAACTCACTGTTACCTGTAAAATAATACACTAACTTTATATCCAATATGAAATGAAATTGTAAATGATTGTGTGATGGCTCGCAGAATGGGGGTGGAGGGGAGATGATGTGTCTGTTATAAGTGCTACACAAATAACGGAAAATCGATTTGAAATTTTCCTACTGAAGAGATCTGATTAAACTTCAGCCATTACTTCAGCCCCTCCAGTTTTATTCCACTAAGTGCAACTTATCAGTTCCACTTCTGCCACATTAGTGGGTGTTGACCTCATGACTGGGCTCATTAACCACTGTTTATGTAGCCAACAGCCTCTGGGCACACTTATTCTTATGCATTTGACAAATGGACAAATGTTGTTGTCCATCAGATTTGACACCTCTGGTGTGTGTGTGTGTGTGTGTGTGTGTGTGTGTGTGTGTGTGTGTGTGTGTGTGTGTGTGTGTGTGTGTGTGTGTGTGTGTGTGTCTATTGGCTATGCAAGGCTCTAGACTTCTTTATAGGTTTGTAACAACATATCACTTTAATCTTATGGTTTGAGAGATATCCAGAGTTCTCTAGCTATAAATATGTTTTGGAGAGTAATATCAGATATTCTCAGGAATTATATATTTTTATTATCCAAAAGTTTATTTATGGGTTTTATGCTTCATGCAGATATGTTTTAAATATTTTTGTGATTTCTTCCTTTTTAGCTACAAAATAATGTTGCAATAATTGCTCTGTTTCTTATGGATGTATGGCTTTTCAGTTTAAACTTATTTTTGTCTTGTTTTGTACAGAATCTCTATATGGTAAAGCATCAATCCTCAGAGGGAGTTTATTTCATTCTATGTGAATTATGTACGCTCGACATAATCTAAGGCTAATAATACATTTTTAAAATAGTGATATGGTGAAGTTTTCTGTTAGGAGATGTATATTTAATATTTAGGAGTCTCGAGTGTCAGCGCTTCGTAACAGTCACTAAGTTTTCTGCTATGGGAAAGTCTTCAGGAGGGGTTTGTGCTTTCTCTGTAACATGACTAGCTGCATTTTTTTTTTTTCGTTTTTATTAACTTTCAGAGAGAGGGGAAAAAAATTTGTTTGGTGAGGAAATGACTGTTTATGGCTGTTATAAGGAATAACAGGAACAAACTTGTGTTGTGGATGTTCCATAACATTAAATGTAACTATAAATGGTTAAAAATTGCAATTGTTTGCACAATGCTGTGGTATTAGAGGAATAAAACACATCTGACTATGCTGTTATAGGTATCACTTGGATATCACAATAGGATTATTGCCCTATAACCGTGTGGACTGTTGTATTTTATTCCTTTTTTCATATTTTATTCCTAAAGGACTACAAAAGAAATCACTGCTAATAACTATTTATCTGTTGGTCAGACAAATGTTAATTAACAGTTAATGACATCACTTCCTCTAGTGCAGCAGAGGTAGATATTTGAGGTTTGCTTTTTAATTTTGATGTTTCTATTTCATCTCTTTTTCTTTCTGTCGTCCCATACGTTCTTCTTCCCCTGTCCCTTTGTGTGATACATGGCTGAAGGAGCAAAAAGTACTTAAATTTTTATTTCATCTTTCTTCGTCAAAAACAGTACAACCAAATGCATTTGCACTTTTTAGTAATA
Organism: Cranoglanis bouderius; assembly: GCA_023630585.1. NCBI lineage: Eukaryota > Metazoa > Chordata > Actinopteri > Siluriformes > Cranoglanididae > Cranoglanis > Cranoglanis bouderius. The sequence continues at coordinate 8,564,577 of CM042545.1, forward strand.
ATAGTCATAAATATGAATGTGACCAGAGATGCCCATGCCTCCGTGATGTTCTTTCGATTCTCCCTCAGAGATGCCTTTTACACAATAGAATTTTAGCACATTTATTATCGTCTGTCGAGTGCGTTGAAACGGTCTGATTCATAACCACTGATGTACTCTGATGCCACTGGAGGACGTGAAAGAGGCATCTGAAAGGAATCTATTTGGCATCTCTGCTCTTTTGTCTGCCATTCTCTTGGAAAAAGGGCCAGGAGCTTTTGTATCCACCTCTCTTATTCTGCACCTCCAGTTTTCTCTTCTCAATGCTCCTTTGCTTTGTCAGAGGAATCATTACTGCTTTGGTGAATATTTCATACACTTCAATACCTCTCCTCTTATTCACCTGACAAATACGGCCTCTCATCCACCCACGAGCTCAGCAAATAAATAAAACACATCCTACTGAGAAACCTGGACAGCCCATTGTGTTTGTCTGTAACTTCTGCTTTCTTGAGTGCAAGACCTGCACAGCTGCAGTGGATTGGTAGATTCTTTATGCTACCATGGGCCATAACAGTGTGGCCTTTCATATAATAAGACTTTTAATGAAATATTCTCTTTCTCAAGCTCAGCAAGATGTCCATTTGATAAGATGTTTTGAAAGTTGTGTATCTTCTTTTGAAACTGACCATCACTCATGTTCACGCTCCTGCATCCCTGCCAGGCTTCAGGGAGAGGAAGGAGCCAGAGAACACTTCTGAAGAAACTTCCACCTTTACCAAGAAATTGATATGGAGACATCATAGAACCTTTGCTCTACCTAGACTCAACAGCAAAGCGCTCCAAACTGAAATCCTGACTCCAAACAGAAATTCTGACCTCTTGCTCTGTCTGTAATTCTAATTACATTAAACCCTCTTATCAAACAAGCTCCCAGGTGAGGGAAAAATATTAAGACATAATTATGTGAATATAAATAATGTTTAGATTCACTAAGGTTGGCAGCATGTAAGAACTAGTTTATTCACTTGGTGAAACAAGCTCATATTTAATTTAAGCTGAATTCCACAACGTCCTCTGGCTACAATGTTTTTTCCCCCAGGTATATGGCAGGAGAAAGGATAGCCTAAGGGCTATATACTACTTTCAAAGCCTTTTGAGATTTCCCCTGTCCCCTTGTTGCTATCTTTTTTTGCTTCCATTTGTGACCAAACCTTTTGTTAGACTGCCCTTGGTCTCAGAATGCCCTTGGTCTTACATGTGTAGCTGTAATTATGAATGAGGCCGATGAGTTCTACAAACCATCTACTCTTTTTCTGTCCCTTCTGCTGTTAAATAAAAGACAGATGTATATTAAAGTATTGATCTGGAAACAGAAAGATGATGCATCCATCACAAAAGATGTGCAGAACTACAGTCATTGTACAAGCTGTTCTGGACATCTCTTTATAAAAACTCTACATCTATCCTGTCATGTTTAAATATCTTATTGATTATATGTATATGTACCACCCGAACAAGCTTCAGTAATGTCATGTCTGTGTTACAGCTGTCCTTATGAGTACCCTGTGTTTCTGTGTTGGTTTTTCATTAGAGTGTGTGTGTGTCAGAGCCAACACAAGGGCCAGGCAGATTCCTCCAGCAAGCAGGCCACACCTCATCCTCGACCCAGAAGACGAGTCACATACTGGGACACAGATGATCTAGTGGCCTGGTTAGTCTGGTGCTATTTTAGTGGGACCCTGTGAAGGGTGTTGGACAGCTGCAGTGGTCATGCACACATGTGTCTGAGAGCTTGCTGTGACAGGGTGTCAGGAAGAGAAAGAGAGTGAGAGAGAAATGGTACACACTTAAAAGAAAAACAGCTCCAGGTAGAGCTTGTCCCATCGGATTGCAGTCATGCCAAAGAATGACTATAAAGTACCAGCAAGGCATTAAGGCTGAAATAACACCTTCAGACAGTAGAAAGATTCAAGGACTTTATTATGAAATGCACAAGTTCCTTGGACAATTAAATTTTTAGTTTTCTTATTTTCATGGATGCTTAAGTAGAAAATATAAGATAAATAAGAAATAGAAAAATAATGAAGAATATTAAAAAATTTACAATATATTTTACCCAGCTTTCTTTAAATATATTTTATATATTACAATATTACAATATATTTTACCCAGCTTTCTTTAAAATGTTCATGTAGCATTCTTTGGATAACAGCTTTTTAAATGGGTTCTAGTTAGAATAGTTTCTGAAATGGAACCCTTCTGGGACAAACTGAAAAAAAACAACAAAACCTTTAGGTTGCAATCATTGGTCAGTCTCTTATAAACTTGCTATGTGACTACAACAATGTTGCTTTTAATATACATGAATGACAGAAAACAATTTCCAGCCATTTATACACTGGATGTGGATTTTACCTCAACATCCCATTCCCTGTTTATTTATCTCTGTTTCTGAAAATCACCTCTACTCACCCGTGTAAAATGTTTACCAAAGTTCATAATCCACCAACTGTGTATTTTTCCCTACACATGATACTGAGTCCATCCTGAGCATGGAGTGAGGAGGACTCTTGGGAATTCTTGGAGGTTGACATTTTAATACAGGTAATTACACCCCAATCTTCCTGTGTATCCACCTGTAAAATTATATTAGCCATGCGATTTCCCATGGTCATATGGGGTGCAGCCCTATGAGAGAGTCCTATTTTCAATGTTTGATTGTTTAATTGTATGGTGATCTAAGGTCTCACACATTTCTCAAGGTCATGGGAGTTTCCAGAGAGAGTGTTGTGAATATTGCAGGGAAACGAGGAGGAAAGTCTGGAATATTTGTTCACAATCTTGCTCTAGATAGATTTTTATGCTTTCATCTGAGATGAGTCAAAATATAATTTTTCTAGTCTGCAGTTAAAAACTCTCTGACAGTAAAGCTCATAGATGTGCCACACATTATTGGGATAGATATCACTTATCAGTGTCTGTCCACATATTTTAAATCAAGACAAGCTGATTTTTCATACATAAAAGCCCCAAATACAAATAATGTGGCGCATGAAATATAGGCCAGAACAAAGAAGAACAGGGACAGCTGTGAAGCTGAAATGAAGATCCATACTGTGTTACTCATTGACTTCAGCTCACAGCTTGGCAAGCAGCCACCATGCTGAAACTGGCACCACTATGTTAGATGACTGCCAGCACATTTTCTCAAGTGACGAAGAAACTGTGTCTTATTAGTTCACACACTGTGTCTAAATTCTGGGCCTTTATAATGAATAATGTGCAGCCTTGCAAGCAATAAGAGATGTTGTTTTCCCATCTCCTCCTAGTTAACTGACAAATTGTCAGGTTAGCATTTACTTACTTTAAACAGTCAACACTAGCCTAGTTCAGTATCAGCTGCTATTTCAGTGTGCTACCAGGAAATGTCCTTAAGCCCTCCTCCAATCCCATCTGTAATAGCTGTGTTCCTCATGAGCCGGCACCTTGCATCAGCCAAATTGTGAGTACACGTAGAGCAGGCCAGTGTAAATGTCAAGTGGAATAAGAACTCTGTGGCCTCTAAGGCCTTCGCCTTTACCCTTGACAAAGCGGAACTATTACCATAATTGTCCTGTAACTTTTCCTGAAAGGGGTTGTGGGAGTAGAGCGAGGAATTTTCAGCCTGGTGATGGGTGAATGGTGCAGGCCCCCCGTCTGCCCTCCTGTTCCTGCATCCAGACGATTCCCCATTGTGTTACCCTGAATGCAGTCCCCACAGAATGCTCACTCATAAACGGCCATGAAATCTGGGCCTCCTCCCTCTCTATAGAGCCTGTCCACCCGAGTGACACGTCCACTGCCTTTTTGTCCTCTGCTTTTCTCACCCAACCAAAAGCTCTGAAAGCACAATGGCTTCAATGTTTGACATCTTTTATGTCGATTAGCATGTTTCTAATAAGAAAACTTTATTTATTCAACAAGAAGACAATTTGTGTATTAATATTTGAGGGTAATATGTTGTCAGATATGCTAATATCTGGTGTTAGATGTGACAGTATGATTATCTTAGATAAAATAAGGCAAATTAAGTGTAATGGTGGTGAGCAAAAGGTTTTTTTTTTCTTCCTTTTAACCAGAAAATTTGCTTAAATTGAATGTACTCACTGCATAATACATGGAAATCAAACAACCTCTGTGGACTTCCTGTAGAGGGAGCTCTAATGTAAAATACCCCACCTGTTCCCACAGCAAACATCTTCCTCTTCATCCTAGCAGAAGTGCTTTTATAAACGCTTTATTAACTTTAGCGTTTTGTAAAGGCTTCATTAAACTTAACATTATTGAATTTTATTTATGAAACTAAGGTCAGCGCAGTTTAAGTGTGTAAAGTTGTCCAAAATTGCTTTTTAATAAATAGCATTGCACTACAGTACAGGCCACCGAAAGCGCATATTACCATAAATAATGTGTCGAAGTAGTAAAGCACCATATGCGGCCCATTATTTTGTCATACTATTTAGTATTTAGTACTATTTAGTAGGTTATATGGTTTTGAACATCTGTATGGTTTTTGATGCTATGTTAAGTGAAAAGTGTTAAATTGTTTAAGTGTATTAAATGTTTAATTTTTCAACCTTTATCTAAACTGCATAGCCCATCTTCCAGGCCTTTACTTAGAAAATTAACAAATTTGTTTTTTTCCTAGCCATATCTAAAAATATCTAGAAAACGGTAAAGTATGTGAGTTCTACACCTAAATAGCTACTTTATGTATAACTGCTGCATGTTATATTCCACTAATATATGTTTTTTTTTTATTGACCGCAGCTGCATGTGTGTTTTAGTTTTAATATATTTAAAAAAAAATAGTTTTGTACAATATTTTAAGTAGGTAAAATTCATTTTGCATTTACAAAACAAGTAACATGAGCAAATTCATTCTGTAGTGTACACCAGTTATAAAAGAAACGAGTTTAATGTTTGATTCACAGAATATGATTTTCATATCGTGTTAAATAATATATGCGTCAAATATATTCGATAATGGCCGAGGTGTTGCACTTTCTAAAACTAATTTAAAACAAATATTTTTACATTATGGAGAAATAAATGCATTCAGAAATATCCACAGTATATTTATAAAATTAATTAAAAAAAAAAAAATTAAAAAAAAACTGTTGGTGTATTCATTTAGACAATTGCCGTGGAAAATATGTGGCTCAGCAATTTAAAAAGGCTTTGTTAAACTATTTCGTTTGAGAATATTTGTTTGTGATCAGTCTTAAAGCAGGATATGGATCTCATTAGTGTTTTAAAAGGCACCATTCTCTTTTCATATCAGTAACTGAATGAAACGTGAAACATTAACCCCCCCCCCCCCACCCCCCCCCCACCCCCTCCAGAATATGTAACTAAATTGTTGCAGTGTGGTTTGTTCCTTAAACATTTTCATTCTGTGGACTGATGACAGAAAAGGGTGTTCACATGGCTCTGATAAATAAACACAGCGAAAAGGTGGATAAGTTAGCAATATAAACATTTACTCTATTATAATCTCATATTAAGGGAAGTGCTAGGCAACATCCATAGCTATGTTACAAATTCAAAGCCTCATTTATGTAAAAAACTCAATAGACACTTTCTCTTATTTTCTCCAACAAAATCACTGTTTTATGACGCGGGAATGAAGTATTGCATTTATCCATGCGGAGAATGTAAAATAGAAAAACACGACGAAAAATATTTATTTCACTGTCCATTATAGTCTATAACGAAGGGGCTCATAAGGTGTGAGTCCTGGAGTCTGCGTGCTTGTTAATCATGACGTTGTTGCTCGGCTGTTTAAGTCCAAAGTAATGGTGTGTTAATGCGAGCTGCTGAGCAGAAATGGCCATTTTTGTCCAGTTGTGCATGTTCCCCACAGAGCTCTGCACAGCAGTCCTGCTCATTACTGAAGACTTTTTCGGATGATCTGGCGTCGTTGCTGTTTCGGCCAAAGACCAAATTTTGGGCTTTTGTGGTGGGTTTAGATTCCTCAAGGGCTCTGCTGTGGGGCTTTTCCTGTCCTCGTCCCTCTGTCCCTCCGCGCAGCTGTCTCTGTCTTTCACCCCGCTGCTTTTTACAAAACTTTTCTCCTGTCCCTTCGTGTCCTCAAACCCCTCGGACGCGTCTGAGTCACTCCTGTCCGTTTCCGTGATTTTTGAATCCGATCTGAGCTCGTCCCGACAGTCCGAGTCCTCCTTGCTTTCGATGTTCTCCGTATCGATGTTCTCCAGGTCGATCTCCTCGTCGTCGTCCTCATCCCGCTTGTCCTCCTCCTCAACCTCGTTGTCGCTGGGGTAAACGTTTCCCTCCTCGTCCGGTTGTGTCTTTGGTACCCAGGTCATCTTGTTCTCCTTCTTCAGTCTCCTGCGCGCGTTGGCGAACCAGGTGGACACTTGGGTGAGGGTCATTTTGGTGATGATGGCCAGCATGATCTTCTCGCCCTTGGTGGGATATGGGTTCTTCCTGTGCTCGCTCAGCCAGGCCTTCAGAGTACTTGTGCTCTCGCGGGTGGCGTTTTTGGGTCGGGACGCGTCTCCATACTGATACTGGCTATAAGGGAAGAAAGCTGGGTGCGCAGCGGGAAACCCAGGGTGCTGCATGCCGGGACTCTCTTTCAGCTCGTATGGACTGGCCTGGACAAACACACAAGTACACAAGCAGGTGAGTGGCGCTTGAAAAACGAACCATATCCTCATATTTCTTACACAGCAGAATCCAAAGTTTTGAAAGAACACATAACTAAAAACAAAAAACAATGTAGGATCTTTTAGGGGTGCTCAGGGGATCTCGGTGCTTCAGGTACCGTTTTGTAAATTTTCTTAAAAGTGGAATCTTGATTTTTAAAGTGCACAGTGCTGAATTAATTTACATTAACACATAGGCCATCATTATTATTGTTGTCATTATTATTATGCTATACTTGTTACTTTATGGCTTATATAGACACCGTAGATGTTAACTTATTGTTGAATGTAATTGGACACTCAGGGGTTTTGTGTATACAGTACACGTGTTAAGTATGTTTACTCTGTATATTTCGATAACAAAAAACAAAAAAAAAAAAACAAAAAAAAACAAAACAAAACAAAAAAACACTTTTCTTTATCTATTTACAATGCACTTTCTGAACGATCCATCGTATTTCAGTCATCAAATATTTGTTCGAGAGCTGAAGCAGCTTTCATTATTATTATTATTATTATTATTATTATTATTATTATTATTATTATTATTATTATTATTATTATTATTATTTTAAATAACGCATTAAAGGTTAGCCAGTACTCAGCACTACTCGGAAAATGCATCAAGAAGCGTTTTAAAAATAACTCACCAGGTGGTTGAGCACGGAGAGGTCGCTGGAGTAGGGCAGGAAGGCGCTGTATGTCTGGCTGGCGCTGAATGGAGATCCGTACATAGAGAGGGAGTTAGAGATGCTGCTGGTCGGGCTGAGCTCGGCACCCACACGGCCCGCCAGCATTCCGGCCCGATCAGTGGGATACAGCGCTCTCACATACTTATAGCCGATCTGCGGGAGAGCCATGGTGCTACACTCGAGGTCCCAGCACCTGAACACAAGCGCACTGTCCCCTCTGACACCGCTGATCCACGTGAAAGCACG